>JAQHUG010000143.1:2074928-2124478 GCA_028555095.1 Dicrostonyx torquatus
GTAAATCTAAATTTGTAATAGAGTAAAATAGATTAAGACCAATAGTCTGTCTGGTTAAACTCTAAAACCTTTTGTTGTTGCTGCTGTCATTTTTCCTTAGATTTTAAAATGTCTCTTGAGGCTTGGCATGGTGGCACATGCCTTTACTCTCAGCACTTGGAAGATAGATTTCTGTGAAGAGCAGAGAAAACCCCAAGTGAATGTGTAAGCAGTTATAACAGGTCTTTTTTAGACTGACAGCTCCTGAATAATGACATGGAAACTTTTTATTAATTATGGAAGCTTGGCCTCAGCTTAGGCTTGTGCCCAACTAGCTCTTAAAATTTAAATTAACCCATTTATAGTAATCTACATTCTGCCATGTGACGCATTACCCCTCCTTAGTGCTGTATGTCCAACTTCCTCTGAGTTTGGGCTCAGAATTCCTATCTCTCCCTGGAAGTCCTGCCTATCCTCTTTTGCCTAGCTATTGGCTGCTCAGCTCTTTATTAAACCAATCATAAGGTACCTAAGGCAGGTGAAGAAGGACAGAGAGACATCTTCACACAATGTACAAAAATATTATCCCAACAAGCAGTGGTGACATCCTGAGTGAAGACCTGTTATTGATAATGACCAATGCTTCAGATCCCCGGGAATTAGGAAAGCCTTCCCACGGCCCATGTGCTGGTGTTGACAGAGTAGACAGGAAATATCTACCACAGCTTCTTCTCTTGGATGTTAAAAGCCTGAGTCTACTCTTCAACAGACGTCTATTTAAAAAACTGATCGCCTCTTCCAGCTGTGCTGCATGTAATGAATTCTAGGCTGTGTGTAGTGGATGCTGATCTGCCAAGCCAAGAACAGCCTTCCCCATCCTAGCTTTGCTGTATGTGCCTCTGCAATCCCTTCATCTTCTTGTCATTTCAGGCCGGTTTCCAGGACCAAGCCCTTCCTGATGCAGTAGGTCTCTGTGAGTTCTAGGCCAGCCTGGTATACACAGTGTTTTTCAGGCCAGGCAGGGCTGTATAATGAGACTCTGTATCAAAATAAATAGGTAAATAAATAAATAAGTAAATAAATAAAAATTCTATTGTTTTCTTTTTATTATTTCAAAATAAGCTTGATAATTAGCTTGTAAGATTGCCTTTTAGACAAAATGGGCTTGAGATAACAACTTTACTTCATGATTTTCTTACATGAAGCAGAGGAAAGGAAAAACCTCCAAATCTAAACCCAGACAACTAGTTGAAAGAAAGAAACCTGAATATTGTAGTCTCAAACAAGAATGTTAGATCAGACACAGATGAACAGACCAGCATATTTATAGTATATAATTTTTATAAGAAAGCAGACTGCTCTCAGCAAAAACAAGGCAAACAATTTACATCTCTATGTCTTTGAGATGTAAAGAGTGACTAAATGAAAGACAAAAAGATCCAAAGGTAAAGCTACTTATTCAGATTAGTTTAATTTCTTCCCTAATTTTAAGAGCAAGGCTGCGTGAGAGAGGGACACCTTTAGGAATTAATATTTCTATTAAAAGCCAGAAAATCTTGTCAGTAGAGCCCTCTGACATTCCTCAGCAAATCCCAGGGAGGGAACCTCAAACACAGCTTTCTGCTCAGTTTTTGCCCAGTGAGTTTAGATAGTAGCAGGATTATGTCTCCCACTAGGGCCTGTCTTAAAAGAGGCAATAACCATTGCTTCTTTGGAAACAATTTGCTCACTTGGGGCTTCTGGAAAAGAGAGTAGATGGAAAGAATGATAGACAAGGAGGAAGAAGCCAGGTCAGAGGATAGGAGAGACTAAGAAGCCAGGTCAGAGGATAGGATAGGTGAGGACATTTGTTTAAGCTTAGTAAAAATTCCCGTGCTTGGGAGACAGAGAAGGAAGGATCACTGTAGTTCACCGACCAGCTAATCTAACCTAATTGCTGGGGTCTAGGTCAACAAGAGGCTCTATCCCAAAGAAAGTAAATGCTGTTCTTGAGGGCCACTCCTGAGATTCTCTCACACCTACACACACACACACACACACACACACACACACACACTTATCAATTCATAAAACAACACAAAGAATTTGAGAATGTCAAATAGTCCTTATTTTAAAAGAACTAGAATGTTCTGTTAATATAACTATCAAATATAAAAATAGCTGAAATACTAAATGGTAGTTTCCCCCTTATTATGTCCCTCTATTTTGAATTTCTCTCTTTCGTTTTCCTATCTTTTTTTTTTTTCGTTCTCTGAGAATGCCCAGCTTCTGTGCTGATGGGAATGGTGTTTTGTGTTATGTTTATATACTCCTCCTGGGTACAGGTTCCCGGCCCCCACCACAATGTTATCTTGGAATTTGAGACATAAAGTGACTATTTTATGTCTGTCTTTGTGGCTGAGCCAGTAGTTTCCATGTAACCCATGAACGGTCTTTGTTGTCTTGAAGCTCTCTGTGAGACAGTTGAACACTCTAGAGGCTTTTCCTTGACTCCTCTCCCATCTTGAGCTGGAGGGACAAAGGGGCCTTTTGTTGGTGTTTGGATGATCAGGTACTTATTCAATTTTTAAACTAAAAATGAGCAAGATGTAACAGGGAAGACACAGAAAACATGATTATCTATTTGAGGAAAGGCAAAAGAAATATCTAAGTGTTCTAAGACACATACTCTGACTGGATATTCCAAAACCACTACCATTCTCTGGGGGGAAAAAAAATCAGAAAATAACCAACAGCCATCCAAGAATAAACCAACTGAGAATGGTACAATGCAAATGGGTTATCTGGGCCCCAGAAAGAGCTTATCAAAATCCACACAAGGAAGCAGGGGTGCTGGGGCACAGAAGCCAGTGCTGGCACTTGACACTACTCTTGCTTTTCTTTATTGTATTGTCCAAGGCTTGTACTTGGATCTCCATGTTGAATGCCAAAGTCTTGACACAAAACACAGTTATTAACTCAGAGGGAATAAGAGCTCATTTATTATTAACCAGATATGAATGATGGTGGTCCAGGAACATGGATTTAGGTTCCTCCAAATAATATACTCTAGCACAGAAGCAGTTACGTGACCACTTATTGTCATAGAAGGAGGAAAGTTACTAAATAATGAATTTAGCTGGTACATTTATGGTAGCATCAGGCAGGTGGGCCCTGTCCGGTCAATGGAACTCTACCGTAAGGCTCAGATGCTCTTGTCTGACGGCATTCCTAGCTTTGGGCTTGGCAAAAGGTAGGGATCAGTTGCACCTTCTAAAGGGTTTACCTGCTAGTTGAAAGGCTGTGGAGACAGACAGTAGGTAGGTGACATAGCTTTTAAGGGGATTAAAGATAGTCTAAGGGGATTGTGGCTCTGGATCTGGGTTGTTTCACAGTCACAAAGTCACCTCCACAGTCGCGAAGCTTGAAGCTGCCAGTCAGTCTTGTAGAATCTTTAATGTACGTGTGGGCTTTTTTGCCCACCTGGGAATTTCTGTTTTCAATGTGTTTAACGCCAAGCGGTTGGAAGCCAGCATTTAAGAACAATACATATTGTAAATATTTTTACATGATGATAAATAAACGTTTCTCTTAGCTTTCATAACTGTAGAGTAATGCACTTCCTGGTGTTATAGCCTAGCAGTTCTCTAGATGAATACTGAGGTCAAGTGTAATCATTTTACTCTTATTAGCAATAACATAGTATCCACTGCTGTAAAGAAATTTGGCCATGTACTTGATGCAAAGTCAAAGCTCTGGGCCTGTGCTGTAGGGTTCCTGCTGCAGGGTTGCTGAGACAGTTTTTGCTCTATCCTTCTTCAATGGCAATCAGTAGTCTTTTGGCCTTTGTCATCCTATAGGCAAAAAGTGATGCCCTCTGTGTCTGTTCCTCAGTGTTGGTAGGTCTCTTCTGGGTTCCCACTGGGGTATGAAGCAAATTACATCAAATCAGAAAGTACTGACTTGAGTGTGTCCCGGGCCCAGGGAGGTCTGATTGGCATGTTTGGGGATCCTCCCCTTCTTTTTGTCTTCTTAGGGTGTACTAGGTTTCCTGTGTGTGGGGTGCCAGCTGTTTGGATGAGTTCTGGGCACCCCAGCTTCTGAGTACTGTCATAATCACAGTGTTTCAGACCTGTCTCCTGGAGGAGAAAGCTCCTATTCCAGCAGCCCCTTCCTGTGAAAAACTTCACTTTCTATTCTGTCTTTTGGGCATGTAGACTGAGCCCCCAGCTCACCTTGGCCCACTCTTCCTGAAGGTGTGGTAGATGGTCATTAACCATCTTTATGCCTGCTTATTGGCTGCTTTTTTTCTTCACCATTTTTGCTGATTGCCTGTTACTCACGTTAATACTGCTGTGTTTCCTCGATGCAAGCTTACCTCCATTCCGGTGCTGAGCGCTTCGTCAGGACCTATAGAGTGCTCACCAAAGCTTTGCTGATTGACTCCCAGATCCACTCTGGGATCAAGATTAACCAAAACCTGAGTGATAACTCTCTCCTTTGTCCAGAAAAATCTGGAGTAAAGAGAAATACTTTAGCTGAGCTGCAGAAAAGCCTTGGGGCCTTCAAGACCCTTTGCTTCATGAACGAGCCACCTGCACACTATCCATGCCAAACCGTGACCTGCTTAAACTAGCTATGAACATGGCCCAGGCTCCCCCAGTAGGGCCTCTCCTGAAGTAGGTGAGTGGAAGGAGCAGAGGTCAGGCCAGGTCTACCGCTCTGATGTTAAAGATTTCCATAGAGAGAGGTGAGGAAAGATAGCTTTTTTTTTCTCTCTCTCTCTTCTCTCTCTCCCCGCCTCTGTCCCTCCCTCCCTCCCTCCTTTCTTCCTCTCTCCCTTCTTCCCTCCCTTCCTTACTTCCCTCTTCCTCCCTTTTACCTTCTTCTTTCTTTCCCCCACCCCCTTCACACATACATACATGAGAAAAGAGAGAGAGACCAAGAGATGTAGGAAGAAGTCTTGGGAGAACATCACTCAACAGAGGAGCTCATGTGTGCCTCCAGATGCAGCCCCAGATGTTCCTCCCTGTGCCTGTCCAGGGCCATGGGCTGTATGGTGGAATCTGGCTGAATGCCCATGAGTTTGTGGTCACTTCTTCACATGCAACAGGTGCTGGACATGGATGACTCACTATCTGTGAAGTAAACAAGCTGGCTTCTAAGCCTGTGGAAGAGGTTTTCTTAAACTTGGTGGCTGCTCCCTGAGAGGTCAGAGAGGGGAGTTTTAGAGCAATCCTACCAGTTCCTGTCAAACATTCCCATCTGGTCCCGGCAGTAGAGTAGCTGAATCGGAGTAGCATCTAAAGTCCCTGCTCTAAGTCATTACCATGCATCGTCACCATCGTCACCATCGTCAGGATGTGTGGAGAGTTCCAAGTATTCTACTCCAGTGCTTATTGTTCAGTCCCCTAAAGGAACCAAGAGGCTGTCAGGGAAGCAGCCACGACACTATGTTCCCTTTGTACCCATGGCCTTGAGACAGGAGTTTCATGAGTGTCCAAATGGGCCATGCTGATGGGGTGAGCACCCCATGCTGGAGAAAGCTTTGCTCCAGGAGTGAGGGTGAAGAGCTACAGCATTTCCCATGAGTCTTTATCCATTTTCTCTGCCCAGGAGGATCAACTGCTCCTGGGTACCACCTGTGGAGTTTACATTTGGTTTCTGTTCTGGAAAAAAGGAAACGGGGAAAGAAAAAATTAAAATCTGCATTCATAGCAAAATGCCATTTAAAGTCCTACTTCCCACATTTTTGTTTCGTATTTTTATTCTCCATTTACAATATCTGTTTTGAAAACTTTCCAGTGACTTTGCTTGAGACCAAGTGGTCCAAGGAAAGAAAACTCCCAGAAAAGAAGATTGTGGCCATGGATTGCCAATCCCATACGGAATTACAACAGTGTTTTCTGCCATTAACCAAAGAGTACTTCCATCCCTCCAGGAAGTTTCGAGAGAGACTGTGTAATAACCCTACGTATGCTCCTGGGCCATCTGGTTCCTTGTATTTAGGACCTCGGGGCTGCTCTGAGGGTGGAATGCCTGCTTAGTGCTTCAACTCACCCTGTGCAGGTGGGCTGGGCTGGCAGGGGAAGGCAGGGCCACACAATAAGGCCCGCTCCCATTTGCTGTGCTCAAAGGATAATGTTGTTCCAACACACTGGGCTAGGTAGGAACTAATGTCACTTAATTTATACTCAGCCCCAGTGAAAGAAATCTTAAAAGGTTTGTGGGTGGTAGGAAATTACAGTGGATTACTGACATGTCACCATCAAAAGATTCAAATGACACAATAAAACCATAATAATTGTAGTAATAATAATAATAACAATAATAAAAGACCACTGGTTCTGACTGTATAAATTACTAACAAGAGATCACAGTTTCCAGCAACATTTGGAATGAGTATCCACTTTGTGCAACCGGGGATTGTTGATAGCATTGGTCATTGGTCATTGGTAGCAGCCTTTTGCTCGTTACTCAGTTTCCCCTACGGAGAACAGGAACAGCTGGGCCTGCAAACAGTGAAATTATTTACACTTCCTAAATTAGGTTAGGAGGGGAAAATGAAAAGGTAGTTAGGGATGCATTGGTGTTTCATTTACGCGGCATTCAGCAGACAGATGACAGCCCTCGCTAGCAATCAGAGTCTTTGTTCAAAATCAGCTAGGAGGTCGTTCGCTGCACATCCCTGGTTCGCTGGCTGCTTGAATAGAAGATGTGTACTGCTTTGTACCATCAGGAACAAATGTGGAGAGATTTCTTTATATGCTTTTTAATTGATTTTTTTTCCTTCTGCATCAGTTGGTGAGGATCATCAACTCCTGGGGTGTACTCTGCACGGACTGACTCTCAATCATTTTATCAGGTTCAAAAGTGAAAGCTCCAAGAGCCTTCTGGAAGCCTAGTGTGGAGGTGAGATGAGGATCTAGGTCATCATGGGAGCTGCTCGTGGCCTCCCACACCAGCCAGTGAGATGTCTTCTCACCCACAAGCAGGGGCTGAAGTGTGTAACTCGTGACTGTGTAGATAGTGATCTCAGCATGTCTGCCCAGAAATGAGTAGACAAAGGGCTCCTGCAGAAAGCTGGGAAGCTTAAAGAAAAGCAGGGCGTGCAAGGATCCTTGTGGCCTCCCTTAGACTGCTGTTGCACCCTAGTCTCCATAGTCACGGTCTAGGGAGGAGACAAAACTTGTGCTTCAGGGAGGTAAATCAGCATGGGCCTCTTGGTCGGTTGTGATCAGGATGATTCTGTTCTAGGGGAGACCCAGCCTTTGTTTGGCAAAGGTGAATGTGCAGTGGAGAGTAGAATCGGTGGCCATTGCCCCGGATCTACTTTTGTGTGTGTGAGCGTCTGTATGTACAAACGCATGTGGTGGTGAGCCAGTTTGTACTCACGGGAATGCTTTAGCGGAGACAGGGACAGAGAAAGGTGAAACCGTGTCAGAATTCTATGCTTGTGATCTGGCTTGTACAGGCTTTAGGTAAGAAGGAATTATATAAAAAACTAGAAAAGAGATGTTACTTTTATGTAGCCATTAAAGTAGTGATATAGGTCTGATTTTATTGTTACAGGAAGCTAGTTCATATGATAAAAATGATCTTGTCAAAAAAGCAACATGCATAGTGGCCTAAAAAATTTTGTATTTATATAAAGAAATTTGGAAGAATAAATTAGTAAAGTGAAACAGTTGCTTAAAAGAAAAACATGAAGTAATATAAACATACCCAGATTAAAGCTTGAGCGATGGAGAGGTGTGTTCATCCAGGGCTCTGTAGTCAGAATGGACTGTCTAGTCCATTGGTGTGTGCTCAACTCCCAGGCACAGCTAGTCCTACTTTGTCCTTCAAGCCACTGAGTTCATAACTTATGCCTTCATCAGTCACAAATGGCTACAACCTCATCCAGGGAGCGCAGACTTTTAAGTAGATGAAGTTTGAAAACTTCTCTGCAGGACATATGACAGCTCTTGTAAGCAGCACACCTGCTGTGTGGAAGCTAGCTGGTCATCCACATAGCATATCCACATAGTAGATATCAACATTGGTGATACCCTGCTAGTGCTTCTATTGCTGCATCCCTATGAAATGTCCCCATGGGCTCTTGTGTTCAAACACTTGACCCCCAACTGTTCAGGATAGAAGTGGAGCCATGCTGGAGGAAATAGGTCACACTGCACTGGTTCTGAGCTTTTACGTCCTGTCCCCACTTCCTGTGTAATTTTTACATCTTGACTGTAGACACAATGTGGCCAGGCAGCCGCTGGCTCTGCTACCATGCCTTCCCTACTGTGACATGTCTCCTGGTACCATAAGAAAGAATAAAGGCCCTCTTGCCTTGAAGTGCAGATTTTGTCACAGCCGTGAAGAGACAAATGACTAGCACCCTTTTTCATTTGCAAAGCTTGTGTGCTGTGCCTCACACACACTGTGCACCTCTGTGACATTACATTAAGTGGAACCTGGGGAGGATGATGCCAGGATCTCAGGCAAAACCACAGTTTAAGGTGATATGGGATTTCTCTCGCTTCATCACCCCAGCTCAGACTTGTCTCGAGACTTTCTTCACCTTTAACAGTTCAGGAATCCAGCCCTTGTTGAGGCTCTCAGCTGCTGAAAGTCTCCCTTGTCAAGTTGTGTGTTTTTTTTTTCCCCAGTCTCCAAGAAGTCCTGCTCTAATGAAAATAATTCCCAGTCTGATCTCATTGGTAGAATCAGAAACAAAATAAAACAAGCAGTAACAGAAGTGCGAGAGCGCCGCTGTCCTGCCCTGCTAGCGCAGAATGATCACTGGGGCTGTATCTCTAGGTGGAAGAGGGGAGGAACAATGCTCAGAGGGCTGCGTTTGAATATGCAGCACTTATCTTGCTGTGCAGGCAACTTATAGAACAAAATAATTCATCAAACTTCATTCTCGGAAAAGAGCATTAAGGCTTCATCAACAACAACACAGAAACCTTGCCGTGACAGGAACGCAACAATAAAGGAGTCATTTAGCAGAATTAACAGGAAGAAATTAGCCCCACATATCCTTCCTTTTTATCCCAGTGTGGTGCATTTACATATTTTGAAATTTCACATTTGCATAGTCAATGACTTTAAATTAGACTCTCACATCTCCTCCCTGATGTTTGTCATGTGTGCAACTTGTCTTAATAACTGAGGAGTTAGAATTTAAAATAACAGCTATTTAATCATTCCCCGCCCCCCTCCCAACACAGTACCTTGTTATTCTTGCGTTCTTTTAAGCAACTTCGCCGAGATGTGCTTTACATATGATTGAGACCCATGTGTATCTACTTAGGCGGTCCTGAAACAGATTGGATACATGTGTGAGGCAAGTTCAAGTGCTCTGATTTATCTGCCAGCTGCAGCTGTGAATGGAATGGTTGCGGAACCCTTTGAGCTAACGCCCATCGCGAGCCGGATGAAGTGTACATTTCTTCAAGAATCCTTGTCATCTCAAGAAGAAGGAATACAAACTGAAGAATGGAGATGCAGTTTATCATTTGTCTCCTCTTTCTGCTCTATGCTGCCTTCATCTGTCCATCATCTGCATGGAGGTGTGCAGTGCTCACCCACCTGGGACCACTTTTCCTGGTTCACATCACCTACAGGGCAGGCTGTGTGTTATGCCATCCTGGGAGCTCAGGTTAGAGGAGTTAGAGGAGGAGAGACTTATCTTTCTAGCTGGTACCTAAGTAGAGTGAGCTGGAGAGCAAAAAAGACCGAGCACCTTCTAGGCTGGCATTATGGCTCAGGGCAGAAGATGCGGCAGGAGAGGGATGGAGAGCAGAGTATAGTAAGAAGTTGAGAAACGAAGTAGTTGGTGGTGAGGTTGGTATCTAGCAAAACTAGGGCTTCTTGTTGTGAAGTCTGCAAGGTAGAGCGCATGGGGGACAGAAGTGGCTCATTGCTGTATTTATTTGAATGCTCTCTCAAACACCTGTTCCATGCCTAGTACATCACAACCCTAACTTGGTAAACAGCATGTGTTCTTGGACAAGTCTCGGCTCCCTCATGGTTGGCCATCTCTCCTTCCCATCTCACTGATGTACTCTTGGGGCAGAGAACAGGGCTGTGTACCATCCGTCAAGTGTGGAGCTCTGCCCGTGCTTGGAGGCAATGCTTGTGACTTCCAGCTCAGTTAGCAGATGGGCCAGTGCAAGACTGTCCTATTTTGGGAACTCTGCAACCCAACAAGGGCAATTAGTGGGTGGAAGTAACATAGTAGGGGCCATCCCAAGAGGGACAGTCACCTGGTTTGCTCTGCAGCCCCATATCACACTGGGCCTCAATGCTGAAAGCAATTATGAAGAGAAAGCCTGTAATTTGCTGACTTTCAGTAATAGCTTCTTAAAGCAGGTACTCTTAGTGCATCTCAGCAATCCTAGCAATTTAGAGTCTGGCCTTCAGAAGGATGGTCTCTTATGGAAGCAGGACCATAGAGCATTTGCTTCCAGTGTATGTTCTGCATCTGGGACTTTTAACTGGACAGAGAGCCAGGAAGCCCCAGGTACGCTGACTTCTTTGTGGAACAGTGTGTGTGTGACAGCTTGGTATCTTGGGGAGCTGAGGATAGCTGCCACTCTTGTGAAACCTGTAAAATGGACATCCTGGCATGTGACCAGGTCCCATTAAAGAGAGCAGCAGGTCAGTGTTTGAGTCCAGGCTACATGCTATCTGTTTGAGATAGAAACAGCCACGCAGTTGACCCCAGGATCAATGTGAGAGCAAATAAGGAAACACGGTGCAGCCTGAGCCTGACATCTTACTGTGAGAAGACTTGGTGAGTGTGAGAGTCATCAGCAATGTGAACGTGGAGCATCACAGGCCAGAGGGGCCTGGCTCTGGTCCCATCTCAGTCGCTTAAGAGATAAACCGAGCCGGGTGGTGGTGGTGCACGCCTTTAATCCCAGCACTCGGGAGGCAGAGGCAGGTGGATCTTTGTGAGTTCAAGACCAGCCTGGTCTACAAGAGCTAGTTCCGGCGCAGGCTCCAAAGCCACAGAGAAACCCTGTCTCGAAAAACCAAAAAAAAAAAAAAAGAGAGAGAGAAAAAAGAGATAAACCGTCTAGTCTGACCCACTTGAACTCCCTACCCTCCAGTATTGTCAACTGTAATGCAGGCTACAATGCCTAGCCAGTACAAGAACCCTTCTATATGAAACTCTTCAGCTCAGTGTCTTTATTGTGGTGCTAGCCTCCAAGCAAAACAGCTGCCCTTTCACCAAGTCTTCTCTGCTTGCTTGCAAAGGGCATCATTCTGGGCACTCTGGGTATGGACATTGTCATGGAGAAGGAAAAACTGGGAGGGGAGGGCCAGTGAACTCTCGCCTAAGTATCCAGCCCCATCTTGCAGTCATTTGATGCAATCTATCCTAATTGCATATGGCCTCAGTAGCTTCTGGGAGACATGGCAGTGGTTCTCAGTCTGTGGGCTGACCCCTTTGATAAACCTCTATCTCCAAAATTATCTACGTTACAATTCATAACAGTAGCAAAATTACACTTATGAAGTAGTCACAACAATAATGTTATGGTTGGGGTCACTACAACATAAGGAACTGTATTAAAGTGTCTCAGCATTAGGAAGGTTGAGAACCACTGGTCTAGAGTAAGAAGCCTGGGAAAGGTTCATGGAAATGAGTTTTGTCTATGGGGCTTTGGGAAGGCCACCGTGCATTCTGGGTAAAGACTTTCCAGGGTGTCCACTTTCAGGTCACCCATGCACTGTAAGTAAGCCTAAGCACCACATTTGTTCCAAGAGTGAACTCTGGTGGTCTCCAGCATTGGTTTGTTATTGGTATCTTATGCAAGAGGAATTGTTTGTGTGTATTCCAGGGAAGGAAATTCTATTTTTTTTAATGTGTATGGTTGACTATAGTCTGTAACAACATGGAACATGGAGACCTAAAAGAGAGAAATTTGAAGACTGCAAATCAAGGTAAGAGACAGAAATGGTGACTATCCTTTTGTAATCAGTGAGTAGGGCTGCATAGATGTTTCTTCTTGCTGGACATGACCATTGCTAGCTTGAAGCCGAGAAGCTCTGATTCCCCATAGGAGAACCTATTGAGAATGGACACATTAGCATTCATCTCCCTGGTCAAGTTGGACTAATTGAAAGGTTTCCATGAGTTCTTCAGTACAGGCTCCTTCGTTCTCTGACATCCAGTTACCACTGCATAGGAGGGAAACAGCAGACTAGGGTAGGACCATTCATCATTTAGATGCCAGTAAGTTGTTCTATGGTCATCCCAATAGCATAGCTGTCCATGACTCACCCATGCTCTTGTAAGTAGCCTCCTCAACACTCATTGGTTTACCAGGTTTCATTTGAATGAAATTCTTTCTTGGATCTATCAGTGCCCTGCCTGTATGGAATGAACTTCTGTCTTTACATCTCCTGAGAAGGTCATTACAGTCACACTGTGTGTGTGTGTGTGTGTGTGTGTGTGTGTGTGTGTGTGTGTGTGTGTGTGTTGGATTATCACTGTACCCCATTCATATGTTTGGTTCCATGGCGTATGTTATTTTAGGGAGGTCCCTTAGAGGAAACTTTCATCTCCTCAAAATCCCAGGTGGAGAGCCCCCACTTACTGTCTTCTACTTACAAGGAAGCCTCCTGCTTGGCACAAGCTGGCTTCCCCAGGAGCCTGTCAGCAAGCATTGTTCCCAGGAAGAATGGTGGGCAAGTAGTCCAAGTAGAACATATCTTCGTTTTCTGATGCTAGTGTTGCCAGATCTCTCATTGTCATTGTCGTTGCTTGTCTGAGGAAGGTCAGAACAGGAAATCCAACAGAGGGTTTAGATGAGGAAACTCACCCGAGCTCAGTAGCCTGGCCTTTCAGCTCAGCAAATTATTGACAGAGTGGACAGGCACCAGGCCAGGCTTTAGTGTACTGAAGCTAGTGTGGATGGGGGCTGGTTCCTGCCCGGTGACTTTAACAGTTACAGATCCTTTGTAAACTGCACTCGGTCCTAAGTAATTATCCATGTTCTTTAGAGCAACTTCCCAAAAGTTATGTGAAGCATTTTAAAGAACTGCAGTGAATGAGCAGGGGGGAGGAGGCCGCTTGCACTGACATGATTCAGGACAGTGATCAGAGATTCTTTAGAACCTGCCCTGGGGGAATATGCTGGATTTGGCCATGGGAAGTGCTGAGTGACCCGTGTCGATCTTGAATAAAATGATACAATGAAATGAAAAGCATTTAAAACACTCATGCATTTTGTCCATGCCTAGTTATGGACATCCGTCAAGTCCATCTGTTAGGTTGCATGCCAGGAAGGGAGGAGAAAGGGGTTTGTGAGGGGCAGGTCTGCAGGGGGAAATGCCAGGCAACAGAGGGGCCCAGGATGATTCTATGTTTTGAATATGAATTAACTCAACTTTCTGGGTAAGCAGACAGAGTGGGAGACAGATGACAGACAGATGGCTACCCCAGGCGGGCTGCTGTGGTGAAAGATGCTGATGATACGGCAATGTTTGGAGCCTTGTCCTTGGTACAGAGGAAGACCATCTCTTATAATTAGCGTCTCACTAACTTTCTTTGTGCTTGGCCTTTTCTTGTACTCTATTCTCACTGAGCACACGCAGCACACACGTACCTTTTGCCAACCCTTAGGAGGGTAGTAGTTGTTCTTGCTTGCTTTGTGTCGCTAGAACTTAATTCATGAGGCTGGATAGTTTATACAAGACAGACTGTTCTTTCATAGGTCTGAAGGTCAGGAGTTCCAAAATCAAGGTCCTGGCAGATGGCAAGGGTCTTTTTTACTGTACCTTCCTTGCAGAACCTGAAGGTCCCCTCATCAAGTGCCTTCCTAAGAACACCAATTCCATGTGGCAGGGAGGAGCCCGCAGCACCTCGGTGTCTGTTAAGACCCCACATCTGAATGTGATTATGTTGACAGCACTCTATTGCAGAGGGGACACATTCAATCTGATGCAGCTGTTGTATTACTACTCTTCATGGCAGAAGAAGGACGCTCAGGATCATGGAGGGAGAGCATGGTAGCACAGATGCATACAGTCTGATCCCAAAGCCTGCATCTGCCCTGTATTTGCCCCTGTATCTTAAGGATGCATTTAAAATGGGTACACTTGCAACAGCACCCAGGCTAAAGTTTGAACTGCTTGAGTCCTATTCTCCCTATAGGCGCTGAAAATGGAGTTGTTCTGCAACAGCTGAAGGTCCTACTGGGCCATCAGGTCGGATCGTTCTTAGCAAAGGATAGTTTCTTAACGCAGCTATTTGCCAGGCCTGTACTTGAGTTAATGCCCTCAAAGTGCATGCTTTGTTATTCTTTGCTCCTTGGGTCTTTGGTCATGCTATCTCTGTCATATTATCTCCTTTCTTCTGTCCCTTAATACACTGGCTGTTCAAATGGCCTCTTCTACATGGCGTCTGGATGATGACCACTCTCATACTCAGAAGCTATGTGAACCTAAGCCTACAGGAAGACCCCAGGCTAGGCAGGGTGGTCAAATCACTGGGGTGCTCTATGTTGATTTAATTGTCCACATTTAATCAAGATATGGACTCCTTCCTTCTTTAAGATCTGGGGTTGGAGGGCATGGCTCAGAGGGCAGAGTGTTTGTTGTGCAAATACGAGGACCTGGGTTCAAAACCCCAGGCTCCAGGAAAAGCTAAGCATGATAACATGGGTCTGTAAACTGAGTGCTGACAAGCAGATCCTGGGGAATCCTGGCTGGATGTACATCTAGTCAAAACAGTGAGGTCCAGGTTCAATGGGCAACACTGACTCAAAAGCTAAGATAGCGAGGCAGTGAAGGATGATGACATCCAGCGTCCACACATAGCGACACGAGTGCACGTACACACACACACAGGACATATCTGCCCCCTTTCCTTCAAAATGTCTGGGTACCTTTCATGTCTTGTCCAGCTGAGTGGCTGCTGCCAGAGCTGTGCCTGTGCTACCAGTAAACAGCAGCGACAATAGAAAGTGATGGGAGACGTAACCAGCTCAGAAGCCGTGCTGTACTTCGGCATCCAGTCATGAGTCTGCTTTGTTCTGGAGGTTAAATTACAGCAATCACGGGTGCATAAAGGCTCCGTGGCAAGAAAACACTCAGGAACAATGTTTTTCTCCTGCAGCTCAGGTGATGGGTCCCAGGAATAAAACTGACTTGTTTACTTTGGACCAGAAAGGAACACAAGACCTCTAACCTGCTGTTGGTGTGTGTGTGCCTTTTCTTTTATGAACTAAGCATGTTGTGAGCATGTGGCTATTGACACAGAAAAGACAGCAAACTTGAAAATGTCCAGCCATGTTCTTTCTTTATCTTCTCTCCTCTTCATATTATCAGCCAAATGTATGTGTGTATGTGTTTGTATATGTATGTACATATGTGTGTATGTATTATATATGTTTGTATGTGTGTGTACTTGTGCTATGGGGAACTATGAGAATAAGGATATTTAGCCTATTATTTACCAGTTTATAGACAATGTCTTTTTATTTTTCTTTTTTTTTTACAGTTGTTTACTGTCAAGGTGTGCCTGTGCATGCATGTACATATTTTAGCACATGAGTGGAAGTCAGAGGACAACTTGCAGGAGTTGATTCTCTCTTTCCATGTGGATTTGGCACATTGAACTTGGCTCTTTAGGCGTGGTGCTGGTACCTGTACATGCTGAGCCATCCTGTTGCCTCTAGCCCGTGTTTCTGACATTCCCCAACATGCCAGCCAGCATGCCATACAAAGAGTTTATGCTTTGCCGTTACCTGGCTTAAGTGAGGAAGTTAGATCTAGGACTCCCCTGGATCCAGGTTCAAGTTCTGACTCACGTGACTAAAGGAAGGTCACTCTCTCTCTATGCCCCAGGAAGGCCAAACATAAAAACGAATGCTTTGCCTGACCTATTCTTGGGGCATGTGGGATGTATGACCTCTATCACGTGTCTTAATTCTGGATACACACAAGATATTTATCAATTGTTGTTTCTAGTTATCACTCGGTACCGCAGCTGTTGCGGTCTTCATCTCCACAGACATACCAGTTTCTCCACAGCCTTGTTACTCTCACTGACTTTGGCATCTTTCAGTCTTTGGAGTTTCTTTGTATCAGTAAATGGCATGGACTCAGGAAGCTAATTTTTAATTACAGACACCACATCACTCCCATCACTTCTCATTTTCTTTAATGAAATCAAAAGCCATTGGTAGACCCACTGTGTGATTCTGGCCCTTCCTGACTATCCAGCTCTGCCCCTGAGAGTCCCCACAGGACCTGCCATCCAGTTCCTTAGACATTTTTACTCCAGTGTCTATACTTCCAGAGCTCTCTCTGGATAGAATCCTGTTGGCCAGATTCTGATGATTCTACATATGCACAGTTTACCCAGACACTCCCTTGGGCAGTCTTGTCTGCCTTGCCTAAGACGGAAACCCTCCTCCTTACCTCAAGATGCTACCTCTACCTCCCCTTATCACCCACACCCTTGAGCTATTATTTTCTCTTGTGTTGTCCTGTTTCTATGTTTTCTTCATGAAATTCATCTGTGTATGTCTTAGTATTCTTTTGCTGTAGAGAGACACCATGACCAAGGCAACTCTTACAATGGAAAGCATTTAGTTGGGAGCTTAGTTATAGTGTCAGAGGCTTAGTCCATTATCAGTGGAGAGGATGGTAGCATAGGGGTAGGCATGGTTCTGGAGAAGGACCCTCAGGCAGACAGGCAGAGAGGTGGGTGGACACTGGGCCTGGCATGGGTTTTTGAAACCTCAAAGCCCACCCACAATGACACACCTCCTCCAACAAGGCCATGCCTCCTAATCCTTCCCTAATAGTTCAGAGTTGGGGACTGAGCATGTAAATATATGAGCCTATGCGAACCACTCTCATGCAAACCACTGTGTGTGGCATCACCTTTTTTCCCTGATAGTCACCTTTTTCTGCTACAGCAAATTAAACAGGGTGAATGAACTTATAAACATAGAAGGGTTGCTTTGGCTCATAGTTTTGGCATTTTCAGTCCATGGTCAGCTGATGCTTTTGCGCTTGGGAGGCTTGTAGCAAAGGAAGGTCATTCACCTCATGATTGGGATATAAGAGAAGAAGAAAAATGGCGTTCAACAGAGCCTTCAATGGCATACTCTGAAAGATCTAAAGATTGAGTCTTTGACACTATGCCTTTGGGGGATATAATAGTCAGGGTTCACTAGGGGAACAGAACTTAGAGAGTGAATATATATTATAATTTATTATAACATTGCATAGAAATAAATAATTAGATATATGGGGATATATATGGCTTTATTGGAATGGCTTACAGACTTTGGTCCTGCTAGTCCAACAGTAGCTGTTTACTAGTGGAAATCCAAGAATCCAGTAGTTGTTCAGTCCATGAAGCTGGATGTCTCAGTTGGTCTTGAATATACGCCAGAATCATGAAGTAGTCCTCTCTACTGTCAGTGAAGGAATTGACATGATAGAGCAAGAGCAAGGGGCAGAGAGCAAGCTTTCTTCCATGTTAGGTGTGACCCATATTAAACGTGGATCTCCCCACCTCAAAAGATCCTAATTAAAAGTAAGTCTTCCCACTTCAGATGATTTAATTAAGGAAAAAAAATCCCTTATAGGTGTGCCACCTGCTTGGTTTTTAGTTACTCCTAGATGCAGTCAAGTTGACACCCAGAATAACCATCATGAGTGGCCACACAGTGCTTAATTACAGCACCTTCCATGCCTCTTGCCTTCATTTTTCTCTCTTATTATAAACTGAGTCCCAAGAAGACAAAGACTATCCTGTGTGTCTTGATCACCGAGGACAGTGTCTCATACAGGATAAGTGCTCAGTAAGATAAGACAGACTTCTAGTAAGCTAGAGGGTCGATCAGAAGAGTTCACTTACAGAAAGATTTGAAACCTACATAATTTAAAATTATTCTTGCCAGTTCTAAGAATTTTAAAATCCAAGTCCATGGCACAGTTCTTTGCAAGTGGGCTGTGGAATATACTCTACAAGTTAGAGTAAAACCTCCCAAAATAACAGTAGTGTGTTTTCAGTTTCAGGGTGGCAAGTGACAAGTCACAAAATTCCTTCAAATCATAATTGTCTTGGGGCTCTAGGGGGTATCATTTGTGTGATAATGTGTGACTATTTAGGGGATAATCTTGACTTTTATACTCATTTATTTAGTGATGGCAGACAGTTGTTTGAGAAAAAAGACTTCTCCAAAGATTACGAGTTGGAGCGGTCAGCTCATTTGTGATGTTGATAAGGGAGAAAGGAAAGTGTCTCTGCAGGGGAGAAATCTTACAGGAAATCTGCTGTAGGCATGTTACCACCGTGTTTTTAAAAGATATTTACAGCATTGCTTCTAATGTTATTCTGGTATGTATAATATTATAATTTTTCTCTACCAATATTTTATTATAAAAGTGTTCAAATGTACATACAGCAAAATTAAGACAAACATGCCTCTTCATATGCTTTTCCATCTGTCCTTCGCTCTAGAGCCATCCATGAATACATCTTACTTTTGGTGTATTTATGAGTAGATTTCCGACTTGTCAATAGCATTTTGAGGGGAGACAGGATCTTGCTATGTTACCTAGACTGGCCTCAAAGTACTGGCTTTAAGTAATCCCATTTGACCAGTCTCCCAAGTATCTTGGATTACAGGTATGCCCTACCATGCTTGTCTGTTGAGAGTACTTGTGACAATTTATTTGGCTTTGAAAAAGAAACAAATTCTTTTTAAAATATAAGGTCATATTTGAAAACAATCAGTCTGAAATAGGGTAAATAACACCCTTACTCAGAAGACGATTGCAGAAGAATTGGAAGAAGAAAGCCGCCCGAGATGCTTTAGTGCTGCACAGAATTCCCTCGCCTCAGCGTGCCGTAGTTTGTTTGCCCGTCAGTTGAAGAACCTTCAGTCATAAAGAGTTCCACTGGGGAAACATGATGTTCTCTAAGCAGAGACTTGTTTGAATCTCTGTCCTCCTCACCCATCTACACAGCAACTGTTCCTTCACTTCCTGATTCTTTTCCTAAAGATCTGTCCCTTTATGGCTTCTTATCTCTGAAATGTGGGCAGTCTGCAAAACAGGTCATCATGCTCTTTGCCATGGGGAAGAAGGCCCAAGTGTCTCTAGCTCCATCATCTCCCTGACCTTGCCTCCTGGCCTCTTCTGCCCTACTAATTCTTCTCTGTCCTCCCTCTGACTGTTTGTGCCTTCTGTCCTCTTCCCTGGACCGCTTGTTTCCTAGATAGGCATGCAATGTATTCTGGACTTGGTTTTCATTTCTGCTTAAATGTCAGTTCTCAGAGACTTTCCTCGGTCACCTAAGTGTCACCTGTGGTCATTTGGACCATGTGACTTATCACATTCCTCTTATTGCATAGGCATCTCTGAGTCATGCCTCTGTTGCTACTAAAGATATGCAAAAGAAGGTGTAGTGGGTCCTTGAAGCTGCCAGCTTTGGAGCTCAGGAGCTCATTCACTCCATCACCCACACTTCCTAAGCGTTCAGATTCCACCCATGGCTGACTAGCTTCATAACAGAGTCCCTCAGGGAAGATTTCCTGACCTGGTGGTCCCCAGGTTCTGCACTGTAGTGCTCATCCATTCTCGGCTTGATGGAGATGTAACTGGAGGCCATGCACGGATATGATGCGGTCTGGAGGTGTAGTGGAGACATGTACAAGGGGCCAGGGAGATTGCCTCTCTTTGACACCAGATACCCACAGATAGAGGGATTTGTATATGGAAGTGAAAGCCCAGGGATGAGATCTTGGCATTTGCTTGTCTGAGTGGCTAGTAAGAATTGGCAGTATCTCTGGCCATTAATCCTGCTCAGAACTTAGAACCTGCTCCATCCAGCCACTGTCCACGAACTCACAATCCTTTACCGTGTTTTAGCAGCTGGGGGATGCTTGCACAGTTCATGTAATTAACAACATTTTCAAACTTGGCTCTCTTGCCAGAGTGACGCTTTTTACTTTTTCTTTTATGTTCTAAGTACCATAGGGGTCAGTAAGGAGAGTCAATCGTTGTCATGATAACAGAATAATAGATAACAATTTAAGAATTTCCAATGGTCAGGCACGGTTCTAATCCCATTATAAGTATGAGTTTATTTAATCTTCACAGTGATATTAAGGGACAGATAGTGCTTTTTCCCTGCTTTGCTGGAGAGAAAACTAACACCCAGGACTAAGTTACTTGCCAAAGACCACACAGCTGGCAAGTAGGTTAGCCTGGAATGCGGCCCATCAACATAGAGATAATATTTATTTTAATAATATGTAAAAATAATACAGATGTGGTATAATGTGATAGAGTCATCTTTATACATATGAGAATGCTTATTCTGGAGTGTCCTAACTGGAATTTCCCAAGCTGCTAATCTCTGAGCCATCACTGAATGATGCTCTGTATATGGCAGGCATTTAAAGATGGGTAAGACAGCTGCAGAATCAGAGGTTATTGTCTTGAACGGGTGATTAAATCCACACACACGGCTGCCTTAGGAGGGGACAATAAGTATTGTTATAAAGATATTAAATTCTGTTCAAGTTGGGGAATGGTGGTCTCTGTGCAGGGAGGTTCAGAAGGCAGCTTATTTTCACTTTGGTTAGCTGGAGGCGTGGGGTGGGTACCACTCCAGGCACAGTATGATCAGGCCTCCTTTCTGAGCTCAGTTGATGCTTCAGACCTTGGAGCCTTGTGTTTCCTCCAATATTTTAGATTACAAATCAGTGATAAGAATAGTGCTGGACACATGACTGACTAGATGGATGTCTGCAAACACTCCCTGGACCCTCACAGTCAAGGAGACAATGCAGAAGGTGAGCCAGGGCTGGTCTGATGTCAAAGTGAAGATTGGCCTGGGAGGACAGTGGCCCTGTTAGAGTCTCAACAAGTGCCTTTCTCATGCAAGAGCCACCCTCAACAGAGGCTCTGTGTGTGGCCCCACAGAGTATCCACAGCTGTGCTGGGCCCAGCCTCAACCTTCCAGCCTTCACAGAAATGCCACACAGTTTAGCACACTCCCTGCTTAGAGGGTCCCCCTTGGGTGCTGCACAGTTGAAGTCCTAATTTAGTATGTGAAAACATTTTTTTACCCCCAGCCCCTGGAAAATGTGTCTAGCCTAGAAAGGAGTTCCCCTGGAAGAAGTCCGAAGAGCTAAGAAGTCTGGAACCAGCCTGCTGCTTGGTGAAGCACGATAGATGACCACAGGAAAATTCTGTGCATTGTAGGGGAAGCACCTTGGGTGCATGGCAAATGTAAGGGCAGGAAGCTTGGGAGATTTGAATATGTCACTCTGCAATGCTCACATAAAATGTTGTTAGTACATAACAGCTATACAACCTCCTGTATGCTTTTAGTCATTTCTAAATTACTTGTAACCCATAAGAAAATCTAAACAAATCTCAACCTGTGGGTTGCAACCCCTTTGGGGTGGGGTCAGATGGCCTTTTTACTGGGGTCTCATTATCAGATATCCTGCATATGTGATATTTACATTGCAATTTATAATAATAGCAAAATTACACTTATGAAGTAGCAATGAACGTAATTTAATGGTTGGGGATTATCACAAAATGAAACCGTATTAAAGGGCCCCAGCATTAGGAAGGTTGTTAGGGTCACTGTTATAATTACATGATTAAAAATAAAAGCTATGCTGGGGTCCAGCAGGTAAGTACTTGCGACAGGAGTGTGATGTACTGTGTTTGAGTCTCTGGAGCCAGTATTCAGCCAAGAATAGTAGTATGCACCTATAATCCCAGTGCTTTTATATGGAGAGTGGAGGTAGAGAAGTTTCCTGGGAGCTCACTGGCCAGGGAGTGTGGCATGCACAGCAGTGAACTACAGCGAGATGTGGTTTCAAACAAGGCGGAAGATGAGAACCAAAACCCAAAGTTGCCCTTGTTTTCTGATCTCTGTGTGCTTTTCACTCATCACATCATCCAGGGTGGGGGGGAGAGGGAGATGGAGGAAGGAAGGGAGGGAGGGAGAGATCTGACTAAGTGCTATGATATATACCTATAATCCCAGAATTTGGAAAAGAAAGGAAGACCATTGACTTAGTTGGGGTTTCTGTTACTTCAGTGAAACACCATGACCAAAAAGCAAGTTGGATAGGAAAAAGTTTATTTGGCTCACACTGCCACATTGTAGAATGTCATGGAAGGAAATCAGCACAGGATCTCCCACAGGGCAGGAACGCAGAGGCAGGAGCTGATGCAGAGTCCATGGAAGGAGCTGCTCAACTTGCTCGCTTACTTTTTCTCCTTTTTTTTTTTTTTTTTTTTGGAGACAAGGTTTCTCTGTAGTTTTGGAGCCTGTCCTGGAATTAGTTCTTGTACACCAGGCTAACGTCAAACTCACAGAGAGCCTCCTGCCTCTGCCTCCCAAGTGCTGGGATTAAAGGCGTGCACCACCACCCATCTTAGCCTGCTTTCTTATAAAACCCAGGACCACCGGCCTAGGAATGAAACCCCCACAATGGGGCTAGCTGCTCCCCCATTGATCACTAATTAAGAAAAGGCCTCACAGGCCTGCATATAACCTGATCTCATGGAGGGACTAGTGGATGTAACTACTCAGCACATATGTACACACACATTCACACATATACATAGACACACATGTAACTAGATACAATTCGGGATGCACACATTTTCCCCAAATATTTTTTGGTCTAGAATTGGTTGAATTCATGGGTCTGTAATCCATGAATACCATGGCTACGGGGCAGTATCTGTATTGATACCATTTCATGGTACTCTTTTGTCTGAAATGCCATGACCCGGGGTTCACTCTAACATTTTAACTGTGAGATAAAATATTTTTAATTGACAGAATCTCCCTACTGAAGTAAAAATGGGTAATTTTCTAGTAATTTTCTTGCTGATACTCTGATATCTACATATTATTTTTCAGTTAGAGAATACTTGATACTGTGAACTCTTAAAGACATCTATTTCTTTTTAAATGGAAATTCAAGGCACATCATCAGGCAGTCTCTTGTTTGCAGAGGAAATGCCTCTGTTTCTTTGCCCATAATTCAAGAGTTTTTCATTGTGAGGATTATTGTGAATTGCACTAAACTTATATGCTCATCTTTTTCTGCTGAGGATAGACAGGAAACACCTGCCTGCAAAGGCTGCTTTTTCTATCAGCATCCTGTAGTAGAACAGAAACTCTTGATCTGCCCAGGGACAGGGAGGAAGTGGGTGCCTGTGACAGGCAGGCTGGCAGAGAATCCCCCAAGAGAAGCATTCCTAGGACAGGCATGCTGAGTTTCTGAGCTGCTCTTGTCTTTGCAACACTGGGCTCTTTGGTCACACTGCAGGGTTCCCGAGGAGGAACTGGAGAGGAGGGCATGTAACAAAGCAAGAGGCTCCCTCAGTGCTCCCCACAGCCCAGCCTGCTGGGACTGGGGCCCAAATCTTCCCGCCTGGCCTTCATCCATTTGTTCTGAATGTTGAGCTTTCTCATTAGGAAGCTCTCATTAGGAGACCTTCCTAAGAGGCAGCTCCTTTTAGGAATTCAGACACAAAGACAACACGGAGCCCATTTGCAGCGCCAGCCCCATCTGTCGCCCCTTCTTGCCTCGGCCCTCAATGTCTCCCCAGACTCAGCACCAAGCTGTTTGTACCTTATCTTCCCAGCTTTGCTCCATATATCACTTCAGGCCTTGATTTCCTTGTTATTCTCCTCGTTATCCATACAATCACCAATGACATGCCTCTTTCCATTTTAATTAGGTTTAAGTTCCTAACTCCACAAACCTTCCAGCAAAACCACATGACCCAGGCATACTGAAAATCTGCTGTTCTTATTGGGTTTCGGTATCTTAGGGGATGTCCTGTCCTTCCCTCACCCTGTCCAGCTGTGACTTCTTCAGATTCTCACCTTAGAGTCCAAGCTCAGCAATCTTACCATTGTCAACATCAAAGGCTTCTGTGTTTACTTCTGGCTAGAGCAGAAGGCGGACATAGACTCTTTAATACATTCATTCTTTGGACAAAGAATCCTTTGGTTTAGGCATTGACTGTGCAGCCACTGTTTCATGTGTTGGTGGTTAGATCCATCCAGTATTTATGTCCCCATTCGTTTCCAATCCCATGCTTATCCTCTCTTGAGCATCTATTGTGAGGACATAAAAAGAAACACCTTTGACAGGGAAGTGAGGTTCTCTGCATTTTAAATCAAAGGTTGATAAGTTCATTGAAATCTCTTTCTGGAGGCTCTAACCGTGTCTAGCTTCCCAATGAGACTCTGATTCTTAATGGAATTTGTTTAAACAGATGCTTACATAAGTCAGTGTTCTCTTGAGGATCATCATTTATTCAGCTACTTTTTATTATTCAACCCTTTATTCAGCAACCACTGTAGTTTGGTTCTGTAGGAGGCCCCTCATGAGATAGAGGTACATGGGGAAAACATAGCCTTTCTCCCAGTGAGCTGAATGTGTGGGTGCCAGGAGCACTGGAAGATCACAGGTACCTCTAAACAGCCTTCACAGGCTCTGCTGTAGAGGTGGACACTGCTTTGGATTCTTCTCAGCTAACCACAACCTCATCCATGGCCTCGTGCTTTATGCATGCTCTATAGAAATGCTTCGACGGTTTAGAATGATTGACCCAACAATTCTGTTACCATCACCAGCGTATGACATCTTCTTGGTCACATTCCAGGCAAAGGTTCCACAGGAGTGAGATTTCCTGTTTAAATGTTTGATTTTATAGGACACATGTCTTCCATGTATTTTCTACCTACCTGCCTACATGGTTAGTATTCTAGTTTAGTACTTCCTTTGAGGCCTGTCTTATGGCATTTAATAGTCATTTGTGATATAGTTATACAAACAGTGCAATGAAGAGGTTGTTTGCTTCTGGGTCAAACATTTCCAGAGAGTTGTGGATTTTGGACCCCTGGTCTTTAAGAATTTTCTGACTCTATTTTTCTTGTCATGCTTGCTTTGTTATCCTTGAAAAGTTCCCCACTTTGGAATACCTCAGGACGTGGGGAACATACAAATAGGATTGTCAGAATCGTGCTTCAGTCTTAGCTTCAGCTCCATGTTCGAAGGTTCTAGATAACTACTGGTGGTTATAGTATAATCACTTTAGAGGGTGACCTATCTTCACAGTTTGCCGGGCTCCATGTTACGTGCCATGGAGAGAGACTTATCAAGTTTGCTGGGACAACCCTCTTTAGACTCACTGCCCTCAGCAAGCACGTTGCAGTTCTTTGCCAAGACTGTAGAACTTCTGCATAGCTCCTTGGTAACTATTCTGTCAAGGTCCTGCCTGCTGTCTGATAACTTCACTAAAGCGTACACCTAGTTCAGGCCTGTCATCCCTCACTCTGCTATCTTAGGGTAATCTCTACTCAGAGATCTCCAGAGTGGGCCCAGGCTCCTTATGTGGTTGGCCTATCTTGAATCCTTTCTTTTCTGTTTCTTTCCCCCAATGACTTCTCACCCTCTGAATTTCAGCTAAGTCTCCTTCCTGGACATCACAACCCGTGGTACTTTGTATTGCTGATCCTCATGCTTGTCTCAGTTTCTCCAGTTGATGACAATCCTTTGTGACCCAGACATTTCTGTTTGTCCTTGTAACCCAACAGTGGTGCATTGCAGTCCCAGCTCTACCTATGCCTTAATCACACGTGAGACTTTATTCCCATGAACCTTGACCAAGTCATTTGTAGTTCATTGTGAGAAGTAGCACCTGCTTCATGGGATTCTTCTGAGGATGGAATCCTGATCTGGCCAGAGTTGAAGAAGGTTCATGTTTGCAGTTGGGTCACCATTCCTATTTGTGCCCCGAGACCTACTATTCTTAGACATCCAATACTCATGAAAGTCAACCAAACCTGAGCAAGTTGGTCTGGGCCAACCGCACAAAGCTGAGTAAGCTGACGCAAACTTACAGAGCTGCCTGTAAATAAGCCTTAAGGTAGAAATGTCACAAACAGAAAAGCAGTGGCTACTATGGCTTTTAAACCCTCTTCCCAGCTAAATAATTTCAGGTCATTAAGGTAACAGTGGCATCCATACTGGACGTCATGTGGCTCTAACAACTTGGTAAGGCTGTTTAGAAATCTCCATATGTCCCTAGTATAACATCTAGTAGGACGATAATGTGCTTATTTTCATGCAAATGCCAGAAGCAGTCTCATAGAAACTTTTGAATATTGACTGTGGTCAGTATATTTGGTGGTTTTCTAGGAACCTAAGATAAGCTGGGTAGTGAACATTCATGCAGAGTATTTCTTCCAAGTCAGAAATAATTGGGATGTAGAGAGAAGAGTTTTTCTATACCACAGAAGATTGAAAAAAACCCAATGATGAATTGAGAAATTTCTGGAAGGATTGGTGACTCCTTTTGCTCTGGGACCAGTGACTGAGTGAAAATTCTTTATACCAGAGTGACAGATATTTGGATTTCAGTCTGTCCTCTGACTTCCAGCTTTGACTATGAGAATATCTTCTCATTTCCCAGGTGGGATGCTTCTCAGCTATGCATGGGAACCTTGGCTCTGGAGTGAGGTTATGGGATGACATGCATGGCATGTTGGTGTGGGATGATGTGCACGGCATGTTGGTGTGGGATGATGTGTACACCAGGTTGGTGAGGGACAATATACACGGCATGTTGGTGTGGGTTGATGTGCACAGCATGTTGGTGTGGGATGATGTGTACACCATGTTGGTGTGGGATGATGTGCATGGCATGTTGGTGTGAGATGATGCGCAAGGCATGTTGGTATGACATAATGTGCATGTCAGTTGGTATGACATGTGCATGCCATGTTGGTGTGGGATGATGTGCATGGCATGTTGGTGTGGGATGATGTGCATGGCATGTTGGTATGGCATGATATGCATGGCTTGATGTACATGGCACGTTGATGAGAATCTGGCCCTCTTCTCCCTTCTCCTCTCAGTCCTCCTCTGATGTGATGGAGCCCAGAGTCATGGCTGTCAACACTAGCCTCAACTCCAACTCTAGATCCTGAGATGACCTTGTGCAAACATCGTCTTTGCCAGTAGACTGCATGGGGGGCAGAAGATCATGGGGATGAGATTCCAGAGCTCTTGGCCAAGCTGCCTCCCAACCAGCTTCGGCTTCTTGCCATCCTGTGCTGGTATGGAAGTTGGGCCAAGTTCTCTTGCTGCAGGAGAGGTAGGAAGCCTCAGGAAAGGCCCCCAGGGTAGTAACGAGTCCTGGACCAAAGCAAGCTATTCTTCCATCCAGAGTCCTCCTGCCAGGTCGGCTTTTTATCATGTTTGCCCAAGATTCTCATTACCTTCTAATTGCCTTCCTTGTGTAGCTTTGGCTGCTATTTTCTTTCCCCTTTGGTGTTTACCCTGTCAAATATTTAAGGGCAGTTATCATGTCTCCTTAGCCAAGCTACACACATTCAAGGTCTTTTCATCTTTCCTCATAAATCTCGGCCTCACAGCCCTCAACACCTACCCATACATGCTGTGCACTGTTTGCTTTGGATCCGGTCTTGGAAGCACAAGAATTTTTCTCTTTAGAATTATTGGCATCAGTGTGCACTTTGTAAGTCTGCTGCAGACATACTCGCAGGGGGAGTTAGGGAGACATGATTCAGCTCACTATGGTTTTAAGTACAGCCCAGGGCCTTTTAAACCCCCCCCCCCGATGATATCTCTTTAAAATTGAATTTGAGGCATGGGCAAAAGTCAACAATGACTAGTGTTTCCATTACTTTAAAGCTTATAAAGTATGAAGGGTGTTTTTGAAGCCTTAAAAAAAGCAAGTATAATAATAAAGGAAAAAAGACAAATGGTACTGTGGTGAACTGCAAGTCACATGGAGTTCGAGTGGTTTCCATCCCCCGTTCCCTCATGAGTGTCCTTGAGTCTCATTATTGTGAACCTGGGGATTTTCCAGAAATGCTTTGATTCTTTAGCTGAATCCATTTCACTATTGAGAATTCAACCAGAAGAAAATAAATAGATAAAAGTATTTAAATATTACCTTGAATCCCACTTGTTATTCTACTTGTGGCTAAGTACACAAGCTAAGGATTGACTTCCTTGGAATGTGTGGACTACCATGGTCTTGGGTGTCTCTCCTGAAGTTTGAACAGGGTTCTAGCATTCACTGAAGTATATCTTTTGTGCAATACCACTTCTGAAACTGGGCCAATGATTGCATTTTTTTTCTCAACAAGAAGAAAAATTAAAAGTCACTTGTAACACCAGAGGGGGAAATGAGTGTCAGATTTACTGAGTGATGTTATATTAGCTTTTATGCCTTCAACAGTATACTCATTGAGTGCCTTTTGTGCCATATATCCATCCATCCATCCTTCTGGGCACTGAAGGTAGCTTAGTGAACATGGCTCATAGGTGTGTGTGTAAGTGAGTGCAGATGTTCATGTATGTGTGTGCAAGTGTGTGTGTGAGTACATGTTTGTGGGAGTGCATGTGTGTGAGTGCAGATGTGCATGTGTGTATGAGTGTGTGCGTGAGTATGTGTATGTGTGAATGCATGCTTGTGTGAGTGCAGATGTGTGTGTGTGAGAGAGTATGTTTGTGTGAATGTATGCTTGTGTGAGTGCAGGTGTGTGTGTGAGTACATGTTTGTGTGAGTGCAGGTGTGTGTGCATGTGTGTGAGTGCAGATATGCGTGTGAGTGAGTGTGTGTGTGTGAGTATGTGTATGTGTGAATGCATGCTTGTGTGAGTGCAGATGTGCGTGTGTGTGAGTATGTGTATGTGTGAGTATGTCTGTGTGAATGTATGCTTGTGTGAGTGCAGGTGTGTGTGTGAGAGAGTACATGTTTGTGTGAGTACAGGTGTGTGTGAGAGAGAGTACATGTTTGTGTGAGTGCAGGTGTGTGTGCATGTATGTGTGAGTGTGTGCATGAGTATGTGTGTGTGTGAGTGTATGCTTGTGTGAGTACAGGTGTGTGTGTATGCATGTGTGTGAGTGCAGAAGTGCATGTGTGTGAGAATGCATGTGTATGTATGTGTGTGTGAGTATGTGTGTATGTGAGTGAATGTGTGTGTTTGTGTTATGAAGGACAGTAAGTACACTTCAGAAAATAAGATATGAGAGAATGATTGGGTGGTAGCTTTTTGTATGGCAAAGCCATGACTGTCTCTTTAAAGATGTGATCATTTGACACTGTTTATGCCAGGTGGGGTTGAGGAGGTTGGATAGGGCTCAGTATGTGTAGTTTTGAGGATGATATTGAGGATTCAGGTAAGTAGAGGCCTTTGAGTATTCTAAGAAATAAAAGATGTGAACCAATTTTGTTAGGGTCACAATGGCTGCTCTTTGGAGACTGGACTGAAGGGTCTAGCAGTAGGGCTCTTGTATCCATCCTTGAGGAGATCCTGGAATAGACATTTGAAGTTAGATTCCTCAGGAATCGCTTCTGGATTGGCTATGAAAGAGTGTGTATTGAAAATTGAGGGAAAGTCTGAAGCGAATACTAATCTCTAGGTCTTACCCGTAGCCTGTAGTTCTTCTCAGGTCTTGTTATATTTAAGATGCCTATGACAAATGCAAGTGAATACAAGATTCCCTTGGCTCTGCAGCGCTAAGCCAGAACAGACATGAGATAGGAGATGGAGGTTTGGGCGGGTCGCCATGCAATTAGGAACAGTCTAGAAACAGCAGGGAGGGTCCAGGTGAACAAAATATCCTGTTTGTCTTGTGTCCTCCCATTAGCCTGGAGTGCAGAGATAGCTAGGCTGCACTGCCCCATCCTTCTTGTCTGTTCTGAAGCCTGGGGGCAGGAGCCATGAGGTTGCTAAGTGTTTGGAAGTTGGAGCATTTAGGGATCTTCAAAGGCTGCCTAGATGAAACACAACCTAGTTTGAGTTTCTTACCAGTCTCAGAGGCCCCTGCTACCATGCTCAGGGATGAGGATCCCTGGTGCCCAGATCTGGAAGCCAGCTTCAACAGCACAGGGCAGTTTCCACACTCAGAGCTCATGGAAGGTACCTGAGCAGAGCTGAGACTGCTATTCTTCAAGCTTGTCTGCTTTTCCTTTTGGTCACCCCTGCTCGTGTGGGCTGCCCTTCCCCATCTCTGCACTGCTGTCGGTAAATCAGAAACTGTTTCAGCCTTCCTGTTGAGAAATTCCCAAGCTCCATGCCAACACAAGGGTTCAGGTCACTGCAAAGACACTGCTGATTCAGGTTTTTGTACCTAATGAATCTTTATTGGCACCGAGATCTAACCTTGACGTAACGTTCTGAGTTAACACCTTGGCAGTGACTCTCAGGTACTGCGCTTCTGTCCCCATGAAGCCCTTTGTAGCTAATGTGAGCTGGCTTGGAGGGAAGCAATGAGCAGGAAACCTATGAGCAGGAAGAAACTGGGGATGGGAGGGCAGCTTTAAATGTAAGTGTTTAGTGTTAAATATTAGTAAATGTCCCGTCAGAATGTGTGAACACATTTGTTAGTGCAATCTGCTGAAAATGGGCCATTATAGCTCTATATAGTCTATACTGAAGTATTCATTTCAAAAGGCTGAATTCCCACATCATTTGTGCTTGTCAAAATGCCTCTCAGGGGTGAACAACATTCTCATTCTGAAACCTCAACCAGAACTCCCATGCTTTAGTTCCTGTGTCACTTCTCTCCTTGGGCTTCTGGCAGGGCAAATTCTTCCTGGCAGCTTTGAAGAACAATGTGGGTCTTTGTTTTATTATCCTAGCTCTATATACAGGACATTGTCTCTGTAATCTGTTATGAGGATCTTTGGTTCTTCTTAATGCCATGAGACCTGAATGTCAGCATCCAGAGTTGGGTTACTCTGTCGGCCCCACGGTGCTGGGGCCATGTGTTTTATTCACCACTCTGCCTTCGGTACCAAGTTGCTGCCTCGTGTAGAGATGCCACTTAATGAGCATTTATTAGGTGGGCAAATCAGTGAGCACCCTGAACCCTGCAGAAACTTAGAGGAAAGTAACTGTCATCATATGTGTATATAGGCGTGTTAGAGTCAGATGTTGCCACAATAGCTGTCATACATTGAAGTGATAATCAATTGTCAGCTCTTTTACTAACCAGATGTTGGTGATGTCACAAAATGGTACAGGCATTACAGGAAACAAATGGCCATTTCTAACCAAGTGACACCCATTCCTACCCTGTAGCCCAGCAACTGAGCTCCTTGCTGAGTACATACCGAAATTAGAAACTTATATTCTAAACATGGATACAGTTGTTTATAGTGGTTATCTTCCCAAAAGCCAAACTATCTTGGAGCAACCAAGATGAATAGATGCATGAACCTTGCAACATTCATAATCGGAATATTTCTCAGTTACAGATAGAAGCAAGCTGTCAAACCCAGAAGACACAAAGGAAACTTAAGTGCCTACCACAACTCAAACAAGCACATTTGAAACGGCCATGTGCTGTAAGAGTTCGATCATACGCCCTTCTGGAAGAGCCAGTCATGGAGACAGTAAGAAAGATTGCTTCCCCTAAGAGTTTGAGGAGGGTGATTGGCAATGTGTAAGGGCCCTTAAGGCTTCTGTTTAATACTGTAATACATGCCATCAGATGTCCCCAAATCCAGAGGACATGTACCACCAGAGTGACCCTATTGGGACTGGTAACATATGTCCCACTAACTAACACACGTATCATGCTAACACAGCATGTTAGTAAGAGGGGGCTGTGGGGAAGAGGTAGAAGTGAGGCAATATAACAGGTTTCTTGTTCTCTTTATTCTATTCCTCTTCAGATTTTCTGTTAAAACTACTTCAAGAGATAAGAGACAATAAAGACTAAATAATTCCTGAAGTAACATAAGGACATGGTTACCAGGAAGGGATTGTATGTGCCTTTGTGTTATTAGATTTACTTTAAAAAGTATCATTTTCATCCCAATGCAGGATTCACTGGGTTTCTTTGTGAAGCCAAATGTGTGGTCTCATTTAAGTAAAGGAAACATTCTCCCCCTGACTGCATGGAAGACTAATTGTGGCATTCATTTGGCATTAGCATTCAGAGTTAGAGTGAGTCTCTTGGGCAGGCCACTCAGTATCTCCATGTCCTAGGTTCATCATCTGCAAAATTAGGATGATAATGCCTGAGGATGCTTACAATCAGAAGCCTGTGGAAGGATGGGAGGGGCGTCTCGTGGCCCTTGAACAATCTGCCTGAAATGAGAGCAGTCTGCCGGCGAGCCGCTGGCTCTCATGCCCTATCTGAAAACCACCATGCTGTTCCTTCCAGCTCCCTCCTTCTGTGAGTCCCACTCTGGCACTTGGCATGTGAAATTGCCTATGGATCCACAGCATGGCAAATTGCGTATCAACAAAAAGCAAGCTAGGAAAACAAGATTGGGCTATTAAAAGTCAAAAGAACAGGAATAAGTCTGGGGAATAAGACAGTTCATTTGGATAGTAGTCATACTTAGTTTTTACCGAATATGTACTGGCATGGTTTTCTTCTTTATGGTTCTTTCTTTCCATTTGTATTCTCCCCCACACTCTTTCCTGCATGTGTTCTCTGGGATTCTGTTGTCAGAAGCTGCTTGCTCATTTCCCGCACCCAAAATAATCACACAGAAACTATATTATTTGTAAATACTATTTGACCGAGACTGAGATTGGCATCTGCTCTTTCAGGTCTCAACCCCTAAAAAAGAAAAAAAAAAAAAAAAAAAACCTGCCTTCATTCCTGGGGATGGGGGAAAGCTTACCCCATGGTGAGACCCAGCCTGTAAGGGAATTGGGATATCACTTGCATATTGAAAGTCTGAGCCGCATAAGCTCTCAATCATTGCCTTTGGCATGGCCATGGGCTATGTCACAACCCCACAGAGGCCAGGCTGCTGTTCCTGGTTTGAATTCCATTTCCTCTACACACTGTTGATATTGGCAGGCATTTTCAGTTCTCTGCCCTGGAAAGTAACTTTGTACACATATTTCTCAGGGCGCATGTATTTATCCACCGTCTAGAATACAGGATCTTGTGAGAGAGTGTGATTGCCTCACAGCATAGAGTGGAGCCCGTTCAGCTCCATCACTCCCAGAAGATAGATTTGTACATTCCATTGAAGACTCATGCTGTCTGGCTCCAGCAGGTGCTTTATTTGGTTTTTCTCTCTCTCACCCATATGGGTCCTAAACATTAAAAAATGTATTTTTCGCATGAAGGTTATCAATATATTTTAAAATCTAAGAAATTTAGTAAAAAGAGTTTAGAGAAGAAATAAACAAATTACCAGTATTTGACTTATCTGTCATAACAGGTACTTTTTAAATCCATATTTTCAAATAATTGCATGTAAAACATGCATAGGACAAATTTGATCAGACTTTTGAATATTTGTCTTTAATGTGGATGTAAGTACTTCCTGAGAATGCCACTCATCAAATAGTCCTGATAAAGTGTGCACACTCCATGCATTGGAAGCACCTCATGCCTGAGAAGTCCTGACGATCCTGTCCTGTTCAAACAGAGTATATTCAGTCAGCGAACTGTGTGTTTTCACATCCCCAGACCCATCAGCAACATCTAAGGATGATACGTTGTGGGTCCAGTTCACCTTCCAAGATTCTGTTTCTGGTAAGATTCACCTCAGTGTTTTTTCTGAGAATCAGAGGAAACTATTGATTTCAGGCTAAGCAGAGACCAGAATTGCAATCGCATTCAATCGTGTCCATGGCATTTGCCAAATATTTGTATCAGGCAAATAAAGAAAGCTTCACATTTTAAAATAAGGGGAGTGTGTATGTATTTGTGTGTGTGTGTGCGCGCGCGTGCGTGCATGTGCGTGTGCATGTGCGTGTGTATGTGTTCTGGTCTTGTTTTGCTATGAACCAATTTGGAATCCAAGTCTTTGTTTTTCTCTGGTGTGATACCGAGGGTATTTGGCTTATGCCAGCTATCAGAAGAGAGACAAGCTATCTAAGAGATAAAAGCTATGTTCTGAAAATGATAGGCAGGTCTCTGCAGGAAGCCTGCAAAGGCTGTAGAAATTGATCTGTTAGCAAGTATGTCTGTACATGCATGTACTTTACTTACCGTGTAAATAGGTCTATGTGGCTCTGGCAACTGACCATCAGCATGACCAGAAGAGCTGCTGTGAGTGAAGCCGTTATGATATTTATGCTTGGTTCTTCCCCTGAATGATTTCATGTCCTTAAAGCAGCCCGGTGATTAGTGTGTTCAGCATTCAGTACTAGTCTTCTGTTGCTTTATAATCACATAAAATAATACCTGTTTGTTCATTGTCACGTGTAGCTCACGGGTCCAAACACAGTGTTGAGATTTGAATGTGAAATCGTCCTCCCAAGGCTCATGTGTTTTGGACACCTGGTCCTAGCTAGTGGTGTTTGGGAAGTTGTGCAGTCACTGGGGCAGGAGCTAGCTAACAGAGCTGGTTCACTGAGACCCTTCAGAGTGATAGCGCCATTCCACTTCTAGACCAAGGTCTTTTAACTTCCTGTTTGCCTTATTTGCCTTTCTCACTGCCAGGCATTCCCTGACATTATGCGATTATATCCTCCCTCCTTTTCTAGCTTTGCTTACGTTGTTGTAGCAAATACCTTTACAAAAAGCAACTTGGAGGAGGAAGGGACTGGGTTGGCTTACAGTTCCAAGTTATGGCATCTAGGTGCAGAGAAGTCACAGAGGCAGAATCTTGAGACAGCTGGTCACACCACATCCACAGTCGAGAACAGAAATAAATGCACATGCACTCATGCTGCCCGTTCACTTTCGGGTAGCTTTCTTCACTCCTACCCAGTCAGCCCTTCTCTGCCTTGGCTAGGGGTGGTGCCACCCTCTGCGACTGTGTCGTCCAATGTCATTTAATACCTTTCTGTTGCTGTGATAAAACACAGTAATCAAAAGTGACTTAGGGAATAAAGGGCTTATTTGGCTTATGCTTCCAGATGGGTAAGAGTCCATTATGGCAGAAAAACAGGGCAGCAAGCTGCAGGCTTGGCAGTAGCAGCAGGAAGCTCGGAGGTCACATCCTTACACAAGCATGAAGCGGAGTGAGTGAACTGGAAGCAGTGAGGCTTTAATCGCACACCGCCTGCCCTCAGTGACAGGCTTCCTTAAGCCAAGCAGCGCTGCATCTCTGCATAGCTGCGCCAAGCAGCGCTACCGCCTGGGAAGCACATATTCAAATGTCCGAGCCTGTGGGGAACACTTCTCCTTCAAACCACCAAGGTAATCAAAGCAACCCAAGAAGCAGACCAAACTGATCTAGATGGTTGCTCGGCTGAAAAATTTTTGCAGGTGACTTGAGGTCCTCTGATGTTTAACTAGCACCACCTGTTAAGTTGTTTCTCTTGGGTATTTGATCAGGAACAACTAGAGTAAGTAACACACACAAGATGTCTGAGTTTTCTTCTCAGTATCTCACAAGATGGAGACCGAGATTGCTTGTATAGGCAGCAGTCTTGTCAAGACTCAGGGACTCCTCCCCACTCCTTACAGCCATGGGCAGAACATGGGATTTCTTAAGGTTATAGCATTAGGGTCTCTGCTGTCTGGAATGTTGTCTTAGCTCTTAGAAGCCACTTTCAGGTCCCAGAAGCTCACTTGAGTGCCAGCAGGGAGTCGATTGCTTAGATTTTATAACCTAACGTAGGGGAATGGCAGTCCCATTATAGTCACAGGCCCTGACCACACTCCATGGAAGGGGATTATGTATTTTATCAGAACCCCAAGCTCTTGATGAACAGGTTTAAAATGTTGCCTTCTGAACCTCTCGTTCTGCAGATGGGAGGGATTTTTCAGTTTTCTGTCTTAAAATAGTGTTGGACTCTTGTAGCCTGGGAAGCACACATACTTAGTAGAATGAAATGAAAACCCTACAGGCTTACCCTTCACCTCTCACACTGGGGGGCATGCTGGGTAGAGGACAGTGTTGATGTCCTTAAGTGGGACCAGGTCCTTACATTGCAGAGTAGGATAAAGAAGCTTCCAGATGCTCTCCATGTTGGCCTACTGGGTTAAAGCAACAGCTGAGGTTTCCAACAACCTCAGAATTTGGTGAATTGACTTTGTGTACATTTTCTTGCTGGCCCTTAAAATAGTTATAACCAAGTGAACCAAGGGCTGTGGGTACCGGACAAATCAAGACCTTCACGAGCCCCAGTAGATGTCACCATGTCCATTTTAGAGCTTATGGAGAAGCTATCTTCCAGGCCTAGCAGGCTGGTGGTTTCTTTTGAGGGTGTGCCACCAACCCCACCAGAACCAGCAATGGTAGTGCAGCTCCCAGTCCTAAGGAAGGGGCCCGTGGCTTCTCATCTTCTGCTTCTCTAACTCCGGGATTCCTTTCAGCACTCTGGTGTCTCTGTGCCATTGTGGATTTGACTGCTGTCCCTCACCCGGGATCACAAGTCCTTATTTTAAAAAGCCCACAAGACTGACCAATGTGTGCCAGCTCCGATTCTTAATCCTCAGATGTGAGCGTGTGCCTCAGGATCCAGGTCTACCAGATATCTCTTCTTGGGGATACTACTGTTAAGACAGTATGGAACCTGGGAGCTTCCCATGACTCTCAGAGAGGAGGCCATGTGGGCTGGACTGATGATGTTGGATGTGTTTTAAACCATCCTGTGTGTAGATCTCAAGAGGAAACATTAACATTCTCTACATGGATGGTGTGTTGATTAGCTTCCTAAAAAATAATTAGCGAGGACCCTTTTGACACTCTTCAGTTCAATCACTGCCTGGAACATGGGCTTGTTTTCATTAAGGCATATATATCAAAACAACAGGACATACAATTTTATCTTCCTAAAAAATCTCTTCCTTTAGAATAGAAAGACCTCAAGCAGTTTCTAATTATTTCTGTGCCTTTTAATTTTATAGCTTGAGAAATGTTTTGTGGTCTTTAAGAATGTCTATGGAAATTTCCTGTCCCTGCCACAGATCAAATTGTTTAAATGATGGACGGTGATTTTATATTGAGCCGGGATAATAGCATCTCATTTACTGCTCCTTAAGTGGTTTTTACCCCCCTTTTAACACATGTAGGTCAAGTTACTCCTTCAGACAAAAAAAAAAAAAAAGCAAGCATGAATAAGAAGGGATAGCAAATGGAAGGAAGCCAATTGTGCCACAGCTTTAGACTTTGAAAGCAAGACTGTTGCAGTTCTCAATATTGACGGCTTTCCCTTGATGATGCTGGCTCCTCAGCTGTTTAGCACAATCTAGATCACAACATATGGACCAGCTTGTTCTAAACTAAGTGTGAGGCAGTGGAATGAGAAAGGAGGTGAATGAAAAGTAGCATTTTTGACATCAATGAATCCCAGTTAGCCGTTTGAAGCATTGTATTTGGCAAATATCGAGCCTCTGAAAGACAGACTCAGACATCCTTCTGTCTGCTATGCCATGCATAGCCCTCCTTTTTTGTAATTGGTTGAACATAAATTTTATGCTGTTTCTGTCAAGTAGGAGAAAATGGAGAAAAAAAAAATCTGAGCTGGCAGCAGTTGCTGAATTTTGTGATCTCAAATTGAGAATTCCATATTTCTCCAGGCTGTTTAATCACCAACTCATGCTGGTCCTCTGATGAGTCCACAGGTGGTCCCTTCTCCCTTGAGGGAAATGAGCGCCACCTCCATGGCCCTGAGACCATGTGTCATTTTTGTTGAATATTCAGTCAACAGACATCTGGACTCAAAGGCAATTGAGCAAGTTGCACACCTCAGAAGGCTTCTGTGATAAATAGGCTTCACTGTCAATGTGACACAGTCTCGAATGGCCTGGCAGGGTGGCAGCTATGAGGGACTGCTTAGAAGAGGTTGACCTGTGGCGTGTCTGTTGTGGAGGCGGTGCTCTTGATTATACTGCCTGAAAGCAGGTGGTGCCATGGCCTGAGTTGGTGACCTGGACTATAAAAGGGAAGAAAGGTGATAAGCTGAGCCCTGGCAGGTGTGAATGCCTGCTGTCTCTGCTCTTGCCTGTGGGTGCGACTCAGTCCCTGCTGTATTGGCTTCCCCGCTCTGATGGACTGGAACCTGGACTTGTAAGTGGAATAAACCCTTTCTTCCTAGAAGTGGCTCTTGTCAGACTCTTACAACAAGAAATGAAACTCTGACAGCGTCCGTCCCAATAGATGTGCCTGTGACTCTCTAAACCACCGGACAGAAGGTGTGGAGATGAACGAGGGATGAGCAGATAAAGAAAGGACCCACCAATCAGTTCAACAAGTGCGTGGGATGCATGGGGGAGACAGGAGTCCGTTTTCCTTTGTAAAACAATCTCCATTTTCTCCTTTCCCCTCCATTTTTCTCACCACCCCCAACCCCAGAACAAAGGTTAATCCAGGGAAAGCTGGAAAGGGGTGTTTACTGTTAAACATGTAGCAATAAGCATGTAGTTCTCTCTTAAGCCTAAGGCCTTCTGGGATAGAATCAAGGAAGGTTCTGATGTTTGTTTCTATCCAATACAGATGAAGCAAGTCAATGCATATTGATGCAGAATTGTCAAATTTTTAATGACTGACATCTGGGGCCTCCAAATAGGGGGCCTTGAGGGTGATCATAGAGAATTGCCCAAGATAGTAACAGTTTTTGGTATTGAAAGAAGAGAAGGAGCTTTCTATTTAGGGTAGACTGAGTCTAGACCTGTCTCAACCTGTGGGTCATGACCCCTTTAGGGGTTGAATGACCCTTTCACAGGGGTCTCATATCGAATATTTATGTCATGATTCATAACAGTAGCAAAAGTACAGTTATGAAGTAGCAATGAAACTTTTGTGGTTGGGGCCACCACAACACGAGGATCTGTATTAAAGGATCACAGTGTTAGCAAGTATGAGAAACATTGTTCTAAACCGAATCCCCATTTGTGGAAGAAATATTTTCTTGTTGGTTCGACAATGGTCATTCAATGATGATGGCCTGGGACTGGCTTTTCTCATTTGTACTTTATGTAGAAAACCTCTTAGAGTGAAGGACAAGTTCAGGTTTCCTATTGAGAATGAACAGTCCTTAGGGCTAGAGAATAATTTACTCTGAAAATTTGAAAGCAAATGTAAAATACATTGCCCATTCCAGTTGCAACATGCTTAAAAGCATCAGGAAGCAAAGACTAGGGTTTGAGATTGGGTTCACATATGTGCTAGATTATCGTTTTGAAATGGCATCAGTGCTTTGTGCTTAGACTTTACAACACTAAAAAACTGGTGCAGTGGGGTTGAGGGCAAGAGAGGGAGGGTGGGAGGGAGCAGAACACTTTGTGAAAGGCCTGTGAGTTTCACATGAGAATCCATCATCAGCTTTTGTGTTCTGCCAGTAAGATTCCTGGATCTTGGCAGCCGTTTTTCTTTTTCTTTCTCTTTTAAACTTTTTTTTCTCTTTTCCCTTTTTCCCCCAGATGCCTCTTGAGGCAAATGTGTGTACAGTCTGGGTGTACTCATGTCATCTCTCAGGATCTTGTAGTTGGGTTTGGGATTTTCCTAAGAGGCTAGGGCTTCAGTTAGAGACCTGCACCCTCACACGAGAAGGATGTTGTATATCCAGAGCAGAGAAGCAAAGCGAGCACACTCTGCAAGCAAATGCTGTGGCCTGCATCCAGGCACCTGCCAGGTGGAAGTTGTTAGGAATGATAAAATGGCTATGAACTTAAGACTCCATCCATCCCCGACTGCTTGCATTTGGTAATCTGCCATGTCTAATTACCTTAGTATCACCTTACCCTTTCTGGCAATTTTCTGTGCCAACAGCTCTCCGGTCACATTGCCTAAAGGTTTTTGATTTTTTTTTTTGAATTTTAATTTTAGGGTTAACCAGTGTTTCTACACTAGCATCTACAATTTCTTCAGTGTATATATTTGCTTATTCTTCCACCAAGGGAGACATTTCTTTAAAACTGATCAAGTCCCCAAAAGGCAGACCACTCCTGTGAATACCCCTTTTAGATACTCAGACTGCTCTGGGCTTCTGTACTCAAATTCTCTCATCTCACTGTCTCTGGGGGATGCTGTTGGATTCCCTTTGTGGCCTCCCTAGGGACCAACATGCAGAGAGATGTGGGCAAGAGAGTATTGTTTTGATCCTCCAGCATTTAATCAGAATCAGCAGCCACCAAATGTCTCCATGTTGGGGTAAGTGTGGAACTACAGGAACTGTATGTGGGAACAATGCATCAGGGATTAAGGTGTGAGGAGCATAGGCCTTGGGGACCTGGCAGAGCTCTGGCCTCCAGTTAAACCACTAACCTCACCTGGTGCCTACCAGAGATCATCCCACGTTTGGGTATTCATTTTCTAAGCCTTGTTGACTTGTCTTGGCACATTAATGTATCTTTATTGGGTAAGAAACTAGCCTCAGCCTCTTCTGTTTCCAGAGTTCCTGCACTGGGTTCTCATCAGCCACATTGAACTTTCTCATACATCTTTGCTCTATCCTGGGCTCTGACTTCCTAAAAGCTTACGTATCCTTTTCTGACTTAAGAGTTTTGGATCCATCCACTCATATTGCTCAGCATCTACCTAGTGAGCTATATTGCAGGTGGTATTCACTAAATTCACGCAGAGACCTGGTAAAGCACATAGACAAAGTAGGTTGTCTTCGTGAGACCCTTGAAATGAATTATTGTATTATCATACAAGAAACAAGATGTTCCCCTTGTCTTAGTTTATTGATAGTTAATGATTTAATGTTCATAGTTATTACATCTGAGTGAGGTAGGGTGTGCATTACATTGAGTAGTGGTACAGTCTTCAAAGGGAGGAACTCCAACTCTTTAGTCAATGCTCAATTATTCTATCGAGAGAAAGAATTGAATAAGTCAGAAAACACAGACACCTAGCCGGGCGGTGGTGGCACATGCCTTTAATCCCAGCACTCGGGAGGCAGAGGCAGGTGGATCTCTGTGAGTTCGAGGCCAGCCTGGTCTACAAGAGCTAGTTCCAGGACAGGCACCAATAACTACAGAGAAACCCTGTCTCAAAAAAATCAAAAAAAAAAAAAAACAACAAAGCAAAAACAAAAAACAAAAAACAAACAAAAAAAAACCCACAGACACCAAGAGGGAGAAAAGCCCCAGTTATGTTACTGTTCTCTGGTCCATACAAATTTTAATTTTCAACATAGAATCAACCTAGATTTTATAATTGGTAAGTGGTCAGTATATGTGTCCTACAGAGGCTATTACTTGGGTTCCTAATAACTTCCTTCTTACTGTGTTAACTGTGTAACTTATAATTCCTCCGAAGACTGACAGCGTAGTTAAGATATATACAAGTACATACAGTAAGTCACTCTCTCGGTTTCGGAGCTTTGCATTGTTCTGCTATAAAACATATAACCTAATTTAAAAACACAAAACTTTCCTTTTTGTTAGTCCTAAAGAATCGGACTGACCTCATTCTCCTAGGTGGATGTGATCAGAGCTGAAAGAGATACTCAGAAAATACACGATATTTAGTAGTGAATACACCACTGTAGGTGACACGGGCCTGAGGAAGTAAGCAAGTTGAACACCAGTTAAGCACAGACACACATGAACACACACAGAGACACACACAGACACACACATAGATACACAGGTTAACACACTGACACACACTCAGACACACACAGATACACAGGCTAACACACTGACACACACATGGACACACACACACACACACACTCACAGGCTAATGCCTTTCTCCACCCTGGATCAGTTTCCCTCTAGTAGCTTTTTCAACTTAGGTTACTTAGTTCAACTTGTCACTGATAGTTTATCCTCTTGCCCCAAGCTGTCCCCAGTCCTCTTCTATGGTCTTTGTTCTTCTTCCCACCATGGTGAACCTCATTCCCAAAGTACACCACGGCCTTTCCATGCTTGGATATTGCCCTTTCTTTGCACCTGCCTAAGTTCCAGGAAACTTTGGAAAGTCAGTTCCAACCCCATCTCCTGTGTGAACTTTTTCCTGGCCCCAGGAGTTGAAATCACCCCTCATTCCACTCTTGAACCCCCTCAACAGAGCCTCTTTTCTGAAATCTGCCTAGGAGAATCAGGCATGGTTGCTTATTATGGTTATGTATGACCGTCAGTTTCTTGAGTGGGGCAATTGTTATCTTTATCCTAGCTTTTTTTGGAGCCTCACCCCTCCTTTTTAAAATAGTAGATGCTTAGTAAATATGTGATGAACGATTAGTTTCATTCTTCTTATGACCAGCTGTTCTTAATTGTAGACCTTTTTCTTGATATAGCCCATATGCGATGGAAAAACCTTAGGGAATAAAAGTAGGGCATAAATAAATAATAACGATTTTTGGAAGCTTTCTAACATGCTATTGTAAATCTCTTATACCTCCCTGCATTTGCTGTGTACTTACCCAAGAAGTGGGATCATTTTCAATTAGTGCTGCCTGTGTCACAGCTTAGGTTTGGCCTAGAATTCTGCCAGAAGCTCTAATTCTTGGAGTCTAGGAATTACATATTCACAACCTAACACATTGTTCTCTTTTCATGTGTGTGTGTATGTTTGCATGTGTGTGGGCACATGTATAGGGATGTGCATGCACATAGATACATGTGCTTGTAGAGGCCCAGTATTGAGACCAGAACTCCTTCTTGATCACTTTTCCTCCTTATTTTGTGAGGCAGGGTCTCTCAATCAAACCCAGAGCTCAGTGCCAATGTGACTAGCCTTGTTAGTCAGATTATTCTAGGGACTCCTCCTTCTTAGACTGTATTAATAGGCAGGCTACCCACCGCACCCACCTATTGTGTAATCACAGTAAGGGCAATAAAACGGATATATTAAGGGTTTGCAATGGAAAGGGATGAACTCACAAATACAGAGAAAGGGCAGAAGCTGTAGCTGAGCCCGCGCTGTCTCTCCGCCATCCTGGGTCTCCCCTCATGCTAAGTGAGAGCCAAAGCAAGGGAGTGAGCACACTTTCCCTTGCAGCTTATCAGTGGGCATGGAGCACCTTAGACTGCACCCCCAAAAGGCCGGTCCTCCACAAGCTAATTGGCTAAATGGATTCCTACGAGTCCCCCTTTTGTCTAAATAAGAGGGTTCTTTTTTTAAAAAAATACCTTATTGTTTTTAATTGAGCTATACACTTTTCCCACTCCTCTTCTTCTAAATCTTTTACAAAGGTTTAGAATATACAATATATAGTAAGAGCACATATCAATGGACACACAGCACCTCAGATCACACCCACAGGGCTGATCCCCCAAAAGTTAATTGGTTGAATGGACTCCCACAACAACACCCAATGTTTATATGGGTTCTGGAGATTGGAACTCTGACCTTCATACTTGTGTGGCAGGTACTAAACTGCACAGCCCTCTCTACAGCCATAATAACATTCCTAGGGGCCATTTAAAAATATCTAACTTACTTGTTTCCCAATAATATTGGTTACTGTTTCTTGTTAGTTACTGAAAAGGACAGTATTTTGGCTACTTCATCTGAAATAGGCTATGGAGATAGAGATGCATAAAAATACTAATTAGAAACCGGGTTGATAAGTATGTCTTTTTAAAGGAGATTTGAATCACTCCACAGGCTTACCCAGCCTCACAGTGGATGGAGCCCACTCCCTCATGGATGGTGATCAGCACCATAGTGGGTGCACTCTGAAGGTCAAGGGTACTTGCTTGATTGTGAGCCACTATGGGGTCATTGAGGAACAGCAAACACAAAAACATATTAAATGACTTCCATGTTAATACAACCAGACTTCCGTATCTGTGGCTTCTATCAACTACAGGTTAGAATAATCTCAAAACGTTGGTCTTGCGTTCAGTGTGTACAGGCTTTCCTGCCATTGCTTCACAAGCAACACAGTGCAACAATTAAGTGCATAGCATTTACAGCGTATTAGGTGTCACATGCAATCTGGAGATGATTTGTGTATGCAGGAATGAGTGCATGCTGGATGCAAAACTTATAGCGATTTATATAAGATATGAACAGCTTCAGTGTAGATTTTACTTGGAGGCGAGTTTCTTGAGCCAGTCATCCTCGGATACTATTAAAAAATGATTGTGTGTATGCAGGTGTGTCTCCCTGTTTGCCCATGTGTCTGTGTACATGAGAGAAAATGCTATCAGATCCCTGTGTGCTGGAGTTCTGGGTAGTTATGAGTCAGCTGATGTGGGTGCTGGGGACTAACTCGGGTCCTTAGGGAAGAGCCGTAAACACTGCTGACCGCTGAGCCACCTCTCCATCCTTTTCCTGCCCAGAAGCTTTGCATTAGCAATTTTGTTGAAGTAGAATTCAGTACTGTACACTTCTCTAGATTCTGTAGTTCAGAGTTTCTAGTATATTCACAGTTCGGCAAACCTTACCTCAGTCAGTGGTTGAACACTTCCCATTAGCCCCCAAAGAAACTGAACCATTGCCATTAGCAGTGGGTGTCTCCAAACTCACTTCTGTCCTGTGGGTTTTCCTTTTGTGGATATTTGTGATGCATGGTTTTTGAGCAAGGCTCTTTCGCTTGGCATACTGTTCCCAAGGTTCAGAAATGTTGCCTTACCCCTTTACTGCTGGGCCTTGATTTTTGAAATTGCTGAATAACTGTCCATTGTATGGATATACCACATTGTATTAGCCCCTCATCAGGCTACTGACATTTAGGTTACTTCTTTTTCCTTTTTGCTATAATGACTAATCATGCTGCAACATCAGTACTGTCTTCCGGGTGTGACACAAGAGTTACTTACTCGCTTGAACTCTTAGCAATGTCAGTTCCCTCAAGAGATTCAGACAGGATTGGATCTAATCATGTTCTGTCATGCAGGGGCAGGAGGATCTCACAGGAGAACATATGAGGCACAAGAGCACCCCCCCCCAAGGACATATAAGGGGGAGCAGTTGCTGGGAGTGTGGGGAGTATTTTCTTCGGTGGTGTAGGTGTACTTAAGTTGCTTGTATCCTTATAAGTAACCCCAGCTAAACACATCAGCTCATCAGGTCAGACTTGGGTAGAACTATTTCTTTGGGCTATTGTTGGTACCTGGGATGAAAAAGTAGTTATTCATGAGTCCTCAGAAGAAAGCTCCCACAATAGCCCCTGTGAATATTTTTGTACACATTTTGGCATAAATAAGGCTTTTCATTGTTCTTGAGTATATACTTAAGAGTGGAATTGCCAGGTCATGAGCTGTGTTTAACTTTCTGGGGCCTTCCCAAAGCCATTGCATTTTAAATTGCTAGAAACATGTTCCCTGTGAGAAGACTGTATTGCATTTTACATAAATGATCCCTATTTGAAAACTACTGCATTCATTCATATTTTCAGTGTTTTCCCATTGATCCTGCAGTGACTTGACTGTGATATCATCTACGTATGATTCCCCCTTTGTGAGCATGGAACCCAGGGATTTAGCAGTTTGTGCCTGTGCTAGTGTTTCGCGGCAATTGGTGCATGTGTACTTGTATCTTTCTGGGAACCCTAGTCTGCACGCCATCACCTTCATTCGCTGTGTCATTGCTCACTTAATTGTGATGTAATATTCCAAACTGAAGCTGAGCCAACATGCTAGGAAAACTTTGTGCCCAGCAAATGCAGAGTTGAGAAACATTTTAGTTTATTCATTTATTTGCAGTGTGGGAAACTTCACAGCCCTATTGTCCTCAGCATTGAAATCTGAAACACTCTAAAAACCGAGTTTTTTTTTTCTTTTTTGTCTGAACTGTATTTGGTGGAAAAACCTGGCCTGAGCTGATATATAGATACATTTACCATTCTATCTTGTTAGTGTAAATAATCATGTGTCTGCTGTCGAGATATTAGTATGTAGACTGGTAAGATGACTTAGCAGGTAAAGGCACTTGGCTGCCAAGTCTGATGGCCTGAGCTCAATCCTCAAGACTCTCATGGTAGAAGGAATCGAGCAAGTTGTTCTCTGAGCGTTATATGTGCACTATGGCATAGGCATGTGTGCTGACGTACTAACAAATGAATGTAAGTCACATATGCATAAATAAGTAAACAGAAAAGACATATTAATACCTGGGGAAAATGGCGTAGTCAGGTTTCACAGCAGTTCCATCACGTGACAGTCTCCCTGGGAGGAGCTGTGTTGAACATGTCCTGTAAGAACTCCCTTCAGCTTTCTAAGCATCAACAGTCCTGAGCTGGGTTGCACACCCAGCTCCAAGAGAGGTGACCCAAACTTTAGTTGGAGTAGTCAGTACCTCAGAACCTCTGTGCCAGCTGTTCCCCTTCTAGAAAACTCTGTGTGGGTGTCTGCTGAGCCCCTCCATGTTATTCTGGTGTTGGCTTTTCAGGGATCCCCTCCCAGCCACTCAGAATATGCAGTCCCCTGTCACTCTTTGCTGTGTCACCCAGCTCGATATCCTCTGTGGTATTCACATCACTCTGTGACGTAAGGAATCTGCTCTTGTCTTTGCATCTGTGACTCTTCCAGCTGGAGAGCCTGGAGTGCTGCTCCACTCCCCAGATACATAGTGTGGGGACTGTGAAGCCCGCCCCTGCCCTGGCTTCCTGATGTGTGCAGCTGACCCTACTTGGCTCCCACTCGATGTCCTGAATGTTGAGGAGCCATCTCTATCAGGTTTCTTCCAGCACATCAGAAACGAGGCACATGGTCTTGCCTCTTGTGTCAGCCTCCTGTCCCAGGAGACAGAAAGCTCTTCCAGTTGTCAGCAGGCCCAGAGAGGGTGGGTCATTTGGCCCCATGAGATATCAATAGTCAGGGCTGTTGACTGCCTTCTCTCTCTGCAAAGATTAATTTTCACCCGTGTTCTTCAGTGAGAAAAAAAGCTGACAGAACACCAGGCCCATGAGCCTACTTGTCGCAGACAAGAGAATGGAGTTTTCCTACAATCTGGCTCTTTGTCTCTCGGCTCACAGTAGCTTCGGATGACTAATGTTTACAGTAGCAGGGCTCCAATCAAGCTTTCCTGGCTCCAGATGAGTTGGTGTATAAGTGGATACGTCTTTGTGTATGGGCCAGCTGATACAACAGCCAGTAGCGCTGTCTTCGTAGTCTTCTATCCAAGCAGAGGACAACCATATGGGTACAGGGAAGCTTCCCAGCAGCTTAAGCAAGGGAGAACTCCCCAGTTCCATTCTTGGTCCCACAGCTCCCTTGCAGCATAGGGTGGAATCTGGTTTTCATCTGTGCAGGGGGATGTGGTAGCTTACCAGGGGTTCATGGGAAGGTTGAATTTCTCCAAGGCATCAGGCATAGACAAGGCCTGCCTTTTGCTCATCCCAGCTTCTAGGTCTCCTCCGGTAACTTTACACTCCTCTATAATGTTGTAAGGAGACCACTTGTTTCCCGGCCACCTGGCAGCTCAGACACGAAATAATAACACAGAAACTATACTATTTAAATCATTTCTTGGCTTATTAGCTCTAGCTTCTTATTGGCTAACTCATATATCTGAATTTAACCCATTTCTAGTAATCTGTGTATCACCACAAGGCTGTGACTTACTGGGTAAAGTTCTGGCATCTCTGTCCAGTGGAACTACATGGCTTCTCCCTGACTCTGCCTCCTTTTTCCCAGCATTCTGTTTAGTTCCTCCCCTCCCTCCCACCCCGCCTACCTAAGTTCTGCCCTATCAACAGGCCAAGGCAGTTTCTTTATTCACCAATGGTATTCACATCATACAGAGGGACTCCCACATCACTATAATGTTTAAGAACCATGGAAGTCTGGATATATTGCATATATTTAACTCAAACTAGGTGAATTACTAATTAATAATTCTAATTAATAATGCTAATTAGTAATATTCACCTATTTTGGGCTCACTAAGTGAGGATTTTGGGCTTAGCATTTCTATTTCCTACAGAAATTACACCATGATATGCTGTGCCAAAATTCAGATTCCCTTTTTCATGGTCACAGAAAGTTGCAGAAATGGAAGCTGCAGAGTGTGATCAAGACACTAGAACTGTCAGGAGCAGGCATGGTATGCAAATGAGGCCTCCGTAGGCAATCAGGGAATTTAAGTTTGCAGTTTTGGTTTACATTGGTATGAACTGGACTTTATTTTTCTTCATTAGTTCTCTTTTCTTCATTAAAAGAATCTTCAAATCTTTTATTATTACTATATATTCAAATATCTGCTTATTTCTTTGTCGTTATGGAATAAAGTTTAATTAATAGTTGACACAGGAGGAAGAAGTTAAGCTGAGAAAGTGAAGTCTAAGAATAACTTCTGTAAAAGTTGCAGCCTGGCACGTAATTCCAGTTCATTACCTGTGCGTTAACAGAGGGAGAGACAGCTCATCCCCTAAGCTGCCTTCTTATCCTTGGAAATTTAAAAATGCAAAATTTGCTTCCCGAGGGTAAAGGCGTGGGAGAATTAAAAGGGGAAAATAACAAAAGGTGGATTTAGGAGCATGCACTTCATCGAGCCAGGCCCTTGCTTGGCACAACGCCCCATGGGCAGGTGCACCAATTACACATGACTGCTGTGCCATTCACACTGGTTTCCTGGCTACCAACAGTGTCGAGCTAGACAGTGTTGGGTGGGGTTGAGACTCTTAGCCTCAGGATTTCACTGTGGGGAAAAAAAGACTTTCTACCGAGGTTCCCAAACTTACCAGTATGCTATTAAATGAAACAAGGAATTCATGGAAATTATTTCGGCACCATGGTCCTGAGGATAAACTCTTTTTTCTTTATTCCTTCTTGATTTTCATTTGAAGTGAGTTCACCTTTAAGTGTATGTGGTTAGCTTTATCTTAAGGGGATAAAAGCCAACTTGGTACAGCACCCTACCAGAAGAAAAGGGGCTCCAGTCATCTCTCAAGGCCCTTGACTTTCATAAAATGAAGAAATGATCAAGTGAGGTGGAAAATTGTGCTTTTAAAAATGCATTCTTAACTAGCAAGTTTGTGATTTAAAAAAATAATGCCTACACAATAATGTTGAGCTCTTCTCAAGAAAATAAAGGCTGCCATGAAAAGAAATTGTGTGCATGTGTGTGTAACAATAATAAGAAAAGAAAAAGAGGCCATGATTTGAAAGGGAGAGGGGAAGTGAAGAAGCAGTATGGGAGGAGATGGAGGAAGGGGGAAATGATGTCATTATATTTCAAGTTTTTAAAATTTCAAAAACACACACTGACATGCACGCACACACTCACATTCATGTACACACACTCACAGACATGCACACACACATACACACACACACACACACACACATTTATGGTATCCTGTGGCTGGGAAGCCCAGGAATGGGAGGGTGCGTTAAGTCATTTCCTTGCTGTGCTGTGGCATTGCTGTGAGAGCCATCATCTTTTGGGAGTGATGTAGAAAGATAACCTTAAGGCTCTGTGAGTGGAAGCCTGACCCCAGTAGCTTTGTGATACCAGGAGAAAATCTGGAGTTACCCGGGCTGGGTCTTCGTGGAGCATTCCAGGGTATCTTTGCCCCACCTAGAACCCTCCCTGCCATCCCTTCCTCCCACGGGCCCTGGTTTGTTCCTCTCCTCTTTTCTCATATGCATTTCATTTTCCCCTTCTTTCCTTCATTTTTCCTTCTACCTCTTCCTTTCTCTTTTTCTTTACTTCCTTCTCTCTTCTGTCTTCTCTACCCCCCTTGGTCTACAATATTGTATTAGTGACTTTCCTCATCACTGGACAAAATGCTATCTGAAAGCAAT
>JAQHUG010000143.1:2126726-2152677 GCA_028555095.1 Dicrostonyx torquatus
ACATGATTGACAGAATTGTCCCACACCAGGTGGGTCTTTTCAGCTCACAGTTTCAGGATGTGGTTCCCCACAGTGTAATTTTGGCTACAGCAGCTGGAGGCATCTGGCCACTTTCATCTGCAGTCAGGACGAAGATAGTGACAGTGCTGCTCCCAGCTAGCCTTCCCTTTTCCAAGCGATCTAAGACCTGAACCCATAGTGTTATGTTGGGGTCTTCCTACCCTAGTTGACATAATATAGTGTTGTAAGAGGAGCGGCTGGCCACGTCCCACCGCCCGGCTAGCTTAAACCCCAAAATAACCACACAGAAATTGTATTAATTAAATTACTGCCTGGCTCATTAGCTCTAGCCTCTTATTGGCTAAGTCTCACATCTTGCTTCTAGTAATTTGTGTATTACCACGAAGTTGTAACTTACCAGGAAAGATTCTAAGCAGCGTCAGTCTCAGACAAAAGAACCATGGCATCTCTCACACTGCCTTTTTCCTCCCAGAATTCAGTTCTGTCCTCCCTGCCTATCTAAGTTCTGCCCTATCAAAAGGCCAAGGCAATTTCTTTATTCAACCAATGAAAGCAACACATAGTCAGAAGGACCTCCTACACCAATATAGTGACTCCCTTATAGAGCTGTGCAGATGTTTGTTTCCATGGTGATCATAAATCCAAGAAAGTTGGCTAGTATGGATTAATCATCACAAGTGTGGATTTCGTCATCCAACTGCCACAGCTCAGCAGGTTAGGGATCCTCGGCCACTGCCCATCACTTGTCCTGGTCCGTTCATTCTGGCTCACTATCACATCTTTGAAGACAAATCTTGTACCATGAGCCATGCCCTGCAGAGTTGCCTGCTACCTGCTGTGGGTCTCTTAAAAAGGCAACCTCTTTGCACTTGTTTTACTCTGTGTGTGAACTTGAGATGATCAATGTGATTCCCTTACCTGGAGTCCTTGGTTGGGGTTCTGAGAGCAGTTTGGGGCATAGGTCCGGAAATGCAGAGCTCTCTGTTGGTCAACTGTTAGCATGCTGTGTGGCCCTCCTGTTCACACCGCACTGGTGTGCTTTTCCTCCTATTGTCACCGTGAATGCGCCATCATCATCAGTCATCACCGCCATCACCATCATCATCCTCTTTGTTGTAACAGTATCAACAACAGCAGAAAAAGCTAGCATAAGTGGGCATTTACTATCTGCCAATAACCTTGGCCCAGAATACTGTCACAGCCTAGATTCAAATTCCCATTCTGTGACCCCAGAGCCCAGCTTATGAGGTCAATACAACATGCTTCCCTCCACAAACTGAAATTACTCTTGTAAACATTTGGAAGGCGAAAGCAAAGGGGGAATTTTGAACAGCTTTCCCCCACCCCAGATTTAATTCAATCCTCCCTGAGAAGGCGAAGTCTGAGTCTTCATGGATGTTGTTGTGGAAAAAGGACCCGTTGACTTCCTAACCTTAGGTGGTTCTGGTGGCTCAGGACTGCCTGCCACACACGCTGGGCGTCCATCAAAGGAGCTTGCTTTGTTCAACAGCTTAATCCCTGTGTTCCTGTCACTGGGAGGATATCAGTCAGGCCTTTCAATCTATTCCATTTTCAGCCTCACTGATCACAGATTTTTCTCAGTGGAGCTGAAAAAGGGAGTGGAGGGCTCTTAAACGCAGCACAGAAGAAGCAGGTGCACGGCCTTGTGTTCTGAACATGAGCTTTGGAGTCCCTTCCCTGGCAGTAGAATTAGCTTTCATGTAACCTCCATGTAACTGTGAACTTGAGGCCCTCCTCCAAGTTCCATCTGGGAGCCAGGCGTGGGAGATGCCGACACTCTGTAGATTCCTCCTTCCAGCCAAGCTGTTTTCTGCTGGGAAATCTTGTTTCTTCTGAACCCTGTCTTCATAGCATCTTGTGCCTGTGTGGAACCCTTGAAGAGTATTCTGTTCATATTTCCCTCATGTACACACACCCACACTGCTGTGCAGCGCGGACATGGTCTTGCTCCAGCATATCAGAGAAACGCAAAGCCATGCAGATTCATCCCGTGCCAAACAGCGCATGAGCAGGAAGCCTGGATGCAGACCCTTGTCCTTGGAATTCGAGGCCTGTTTTTAAAAATGGTCCAGAAGCTGCCAAGCTCTGTTTCTTGAGGTTGCACGCATTGATTGATGAGGTTCTGATTATCTGATGGGCTCTTAAGAAATACTTGTTTATAAACTGTACTTTCCCCTTGTAACCTTGGCTGTGATTCACCTGATCGTGGGACAGATGCTCCCTCCCTTGTTGATTGGGCAGCAGCTTCAGTGCTCTGCTGTTGGGGTTCTAGTCATCACCCCAAGGAAGCCTAGGGAGAGTTGTAGTAAGAGTGGGATGGGGATTTTATCCACCAATGTCAGGTCACAGGAAAAGACCCTTTCTTCTCATTGCAGAAACAAATGGCCTTTCTTCAGACCATGCTCTCACCTCTCCTTGGCTACCCTCATGGGGAGGTCCTGGTGTATTGCATGTGGCACATGCACACCTGAACCCCAGATATTTGGCAGTGGGAGACAGGAGGATCACTGGAGTTTACAGGCCACTAGCCTGGATCCACATTCAGTGTGAGATTCAATCTCAACAGAATGAGATGGAAAGGGAATCCAAAAGGATGACTCCACCTAGGACCCTGGGCAATAAAGGAGAGGGCACCCAATCTTGACTTGCCCTATAATCAGGCTAATGATTATCTTAAATATCACCATAGATAGAGCCTTCATCCAGCAAGTGATAGAGGCAGAGACAGAGACCCTCACTGGAGCACTGGACTGAGCTCCCAAAGTCCAGTTGAAGAGTTGGAGAAATGAGAATATGAGCAAAGATGTTAAGATCAGATGGGTTCATCTACTAAAACAGTTGCCTGGAGCTAATGAGGGCTCATCAACTCCAGCCGGCCTGGAAAAGAACAAACTTAGGACCAAACTAGTTCCTCTGAATGTGGGTGCCAGTTGCATGGATGGGACAGACTGAGGGGCCAGTACAGTGGCACCAGGAATTATCCTTACTGCATATACTGGATTTTGAGGATCCTATTCTTTTAGGATATATTCCTTGCTCAGCCTAGATATAGTAGGGGGGGCCTTGGACCTCCCACAAGGCAATGTGCCTTACCCTCTCCGAGGATTAAATGGGGCTGGGGTGGGAAGGTATGTGGAAGAAATGGGAAGAGGGGAGGGAGTGGGAACTTGGATTGGTTATTTTAAAAAAAAAACAAACTAATAAATCAAAAAAAAAGGAATGAGCTGGAAAGTGTTAGAGCAGAGAGCACCCAGCATTCTCCTCTGGCCTCTGAACATACATATGCAGGCTCATATGCCTTCATATACATGTACACATATGCCACACACATGTACCATGCTCACATACATACACACAAACAGAGTTTGTTATCCACAAAGGAAATACCCCAGTCATCTCAGCCAAAGGGCCCAGAGTGGGCTTGTCTAGTTTTCCATCTGAATAGTCTTGATGTTGATGGGCAAGCCTAAGACACATCCAGGGGCCCAGTAGAGAGTCATTCTTTGAATACTGAATCCTTTGGGAAAAGGGTTGGGCTAGTGCTCAATACTGCCTTTCCTTCCCACCTTCCCCAGGCGCCGTGGTTCTTTGAGCACAGTTGGGCTGCCCCCATCCTTCACAGCTTAGCAAATGCTGCACTCGAGCAAATGCAGCCTGACATGTTGAATGAAATGGTCTTAGTCTAGGAATTGACCATGTTGATAACAGGTTATTAATTTAATCAGCCTCAAGTTGATAACAGGTACCTCCTGTGGAAACAAAGATAATTTGCTATTGATTGTGATCCTGTCTCCTGATGGAAACCCTGTGTCCTGTAAAAAGCCCCTACGCAGCCTGCCACAGTGGGAAGCAGGCAGGAAATGGGAGGTAAGATGGCAGGGAGGATCGCTCCACGAGGCACACTGGACAGCTGGGTCTGGCCCATTGTTCTGGTACTTGCTTCCTCTGGAAACCTTATAGATGAGCTTTTGAAATCTACTTTGAAATGTTTGCCATTTGTGGAGCAGAAGCAAGCTCTGTGGCTTTCAGGCAGAAGGTCATTTTATACAAAATGCTCATTCGTGTGCGACAAAGCTTATTCCTTCTACAGGAACAAAAGAGATAATGAAGCCTTCTTCCAAGCTGCTTTTCTCCTCAGAGCAATCTTCCTGATACCGATTTCTCCTTGCCTCTTCTATTGGAATTGAAAAGTAAAAACATTTGTATCAATATAGATTACAAAATATGATTAGGCCCCCAGATATGATTTTAACTATGGCCACAGCACGGTGGTGGGAAGCAGTGAAGCCCTGACTGGCTTCTGCTTCTTGCCTTTGTCAATATTCCTAGATTCATCCCTTTGTTGTTTAGCCAAATATACGGTCTTTGTTTGGGTTTTGACTAATATATGTTTTCAAAATACTGTCGTACCCCCCAAACTCCCATCATCTTAGACATTGCCTTGGTATCTGTCTTTCTTCTGGATGCTTCCAGTTCTTAAGAGCTTGAATCTTGCTATTTCTGGCAGATGTCCTTGCCTTCCTGGTAGCATTCTTTACCCTTTATCTGTAAAGAGCCATTTCCTCTTGTGCCCCTTCTGGGAACCTAGAGAGCTAGGAAGTGCCTTTCAAGACCTGTGGGGAAGGATTTCAGCACCAGAAGGAAGGAAAGTGTAAATTTGAATATTTTGCTTAGCTTTTTTCAATGTATTGGTCTGTGTGTGTGTGTGTGTGTGTGTGTGTGTGATGTTGTGTGTCATATGTGTTGCTTGTGTTTGGAACACACACATGAGTGTTCAGGTGTTGACACCAGTTCGTGCTTAATTCAGAAGCCAGAGCAGGGCCATCGCGTGTCTTTCTGTGTCAGGCGCTCCGCCTGATTTCCTTGAGTAAGGTCTCTCACTGAACTAGAAGCCTACTGTTTAGGTTTCGCTGGTCAGACAATGAGCTCCTATGATCTGCCTGTCTCTGCTTTCTAATGCTGGGCTTATATGTATGCACAGATATGCCTGGATTTTTTATGTGCATGCTGGGGATTTCATCTCAGGCCCTCAGGCTTGCTGGGTAAGTGATCTTACCATCTGAGCTGTCTCCTCAACTTCTGTAATGATTCTTAAATGGATTATGATTCTTGATGTAAGATAGAAGTGTTTTGTACATCTCAGGATAAATCAATCTCATTGTGTTTGGGTTCTCGAAAATGACTTCTGATGTACTAACAACCCTTAAGGGAAGACAGAGAAATGTCATCTTATCTCTGGGACCTCTTGGTTTTGAAGTACATGACTATGAGAAACCTGGATCTCCACAGTCCTCAAACTAGGAGCCATTCCCACGTCACGTTTGAAGCCCTCCCATTTCCCACATTGCTGGCAGTCTTGGTTCTGAGTACACGGTGTGAACAAAGGCTGTAATTCTTCAAACTCTAGCACCTAAAACAAGATTCACAGGATGTGGGGGAAGAAGACAATGGACCGTGCCTGTGATTGCTGCCTTGATGACTCCATCTTTCCCCCCTGTAAATCGAGCTTGTGTTGATCGGACAGAATAGACACCTGCCTCAGAGTTGATGACAGCTCACGGGCTGTGTCTGCACCAGTCATCAGGCTAACGATTGTAGATTTTTCTTCTGAGTCACTGTAGTTGAATTCCAACCTTATTTGAGGAAGAATTCATTTTTTATATGGAATTAGAGCCTTCATATAAGTATGAAAAGTATCATTGCGAAATGTTAAACAAAACCCACTAAATATATGAACTGTTTTGAAATCTTTGTTAAAATCAAGCATCACATTATAGCAGCTTTTACAGCACAGGGCTTTTAGTTTTAACAGGGGGAATAAAAATAGTTCTTTGCTGTTCCATATGGTTTTTATATGACTGTTTTGCTTTAAGGGTTTTCATCTGTAATTGTCTCTCCCCAACTCTGGGGATTTTCAGGAACGTTTATTTTTTTCATTTGTACACAATTTGTTCCTGCTGGTCCCATCAGCAGGAGTCCGTAGTAAAGTCCTTTGGAGTTAGCATCAAGGTTCTATCACCTTTCCTGTCTCTCCCGGGACATCCTGTACTTTCTTTTCATCCCTTCTTAAGCCAAAATAACCAGGAACAAAAGAAAAAAATAAAACAACAACAGCAAAAACCCATTTTCTTCTTACCCGATTCTCCCTGTGACTTGTCTGCCTTCTGGACCATCGTGGAAAAATTGGCCTCTGCAAGGTCTTTACCTCTGACCTTGATATAAGTGTTTGGGGAGGAAATGGGAGCTGGTGTTTTCTGTGGTGTTGTAGAGATGCACACACATGGTCCTTGTCACAGGAAGTGAGATGTGATGGCCAATGAAGTGCTTTAAAAATGCTTTAATGTCCCCATCGTCCCCTTGGCACCTTTGCCTTCATTGCAGCTATAAATACTGTCCACGGCTCACGGCCTCTAGTGTTTCTTATTTATAAAGATGGCTCTTGTTTGTATTTGCTCCACTAAAATGGAAGAGTTATGTAGAAATATAAAAAGAGTGCAAGGTGGCTTGCCTCAGGAATTCCTGCCTTTAGCCGGCAGGTGCTTTGTCTGGGGACGAGCACACACCCCACTATATTGTTACCATTTTTAGAGAGCAGAGAGATGCTTTGTCTTCGAGGAGGGAAAGGGAAAGTTGTGGCAGCTGCTTCTGTTTTCTTTACCTCAAAGCTCAGGCTGGAGTCTTCAAAGCCTTTTTAAAACTTCCAGCATTCAATTTTAATTAAAAACCACATTCAATTCTATAATCCTATCTGCCAACTCAAAAGGGAAATTCACATAAGAGAAAATTAACTTATTATTATTAAAAGTTCACTGCCTTTCTAATAGATATAATAGAGAAGCTACTCTCCCCAGGCTCTGTGGCCATTCCTTACATAAGAATATTAGCAAATTTAATAGATTTTTTTCTTCCCTGTAAGTGATAATCAAACTTTTAAAACTCATCTCATTTGACTTGGATGATAAGGATATTTGCTCAGGAGAGAAATGCTATAGGCTGTTGCTCTCCATGGCTACATACCAGAACTTGAAGTCAAGTGGTCTCGACTGTGTTAGGTAAAGATTAATTTATAAGAACTTCTTTCTTTACCTCAGGCTCAATTTCCATAAACTATTGGCACACAATACCCTCCATGAGTACCATTTTATATAGGAAGGGTCGCATGTCCTCTGTTCTTCCTCCAAGGCCTGTAGTTTTCAAGATGATGGTTCTCATGACTCTTCGGAGCAGCATCGGAGTCTGTTCTTGCAGTCTGGTTCCTCTACATTCTCCCAGAAAGTATAAGTCTGCTTTCCTTAGCCCCAGCAGGCAGGCTGTGGGGCAGGAGTATCCTTCAGTTCCGGGCCTTGTCCTAAGTCACTTGTCATGAGGTGAGTGGCGGGCAGCTATTGTTTGACCCTCTTCTCTTGAGTAGTATTCCCTAAACTCCTTCAGAGACAATGATGGGAAAATATCTCTGAGGATTAAGTTTTTTAGAGGCACATGACAACTTAACTTGAAAATGAACGGGAAAGCCTTGATCAAAAGAATTAGATTCTCAACACCTCTCTGCTGTCAGCACAGAATGCGTGTTCTTGCTCTTTTCAGCAGTAATACAGGAGAGTCCAGTTGTTTCTCCAGGATGTTGCCTCCTGTGCCGGAGCCTTGAATGGCAGTGTTTCTCGCTGAAACACATTTCATGTTATGCTCTACATGAACACTAAAAGCTATGGATACATATGTATCATATACATACCATGCATGTATACATGGACAGACTATGTTAGACATGAAATATAGACAGTCCATGTCATGTAACATAGGAATAAATGTTATATGGGATGCACATGCATGATACACTTATGCCTATTGGTACATTCTTATGTAGAATAAATGCTATATGTGAAATATTCTTCATGTATTCTTTCAGTTTCTACATTTCCATCTTGTTTTCTTATTTGTCTGTCATAAACTACTTTATTGTTTTATTCTGTTCCAATTCATTGCTTGTTTCAGTATTACCTTACAGTTATTATGAAGTTTTATTTTGTCAGGGTTTTTTTTTTTGATCATTTAGATGTTCCACTGATTTCCCCCCTGGGCTCTCCATGTGCTTAGATGCCATTAAACATCTCTTAAAGGTGTTTAAGCAAACAAGTGCTCAAAATGCATGAGTAGTTTTGTTAATGTAAGTGTAAAGTCCTGAATAATATCTACATATGAATCTCCTCATGGAACTGATTCCATGCTACATGCTCAGCAATTCTAAGTCTGTCACAAAGATGAAAAGAATAAGCTCTCATAGGCATAGCCTTCTTCTATTATTCCTGTCACTCATCTGTCACAGTGCATGAAGATACATTTACAGATTGCACACTGTGATCCCAGGAGCTGGCAAGCTACTCCGACTGGGACAGTTCTGGGAAGATTACCATCTAGCCAAACCTCAGGGCATTGTGCCCAGGCGCTTCTTATTCTTTCTTCATTTTCTGTTTCTCACTACTTCCATCCTATGTCTCTCTTCTCTGAAGATTTTCATGTCTTACAGTGAAAATACATATGTACCCAGAGAGATGAATGAGTCCTGAGAAATCTTGGAGATTTCTCGAGGCCCCCAGGGTGAGGCAGAATGTGAAATGGGTGCTGTTTTCAGTCTGTGGTGCCCGGATTCCAGCAACAGCAGTGCCACCTGGACAGAGCTCCTGGTCAACACATGACTGGCCCACTCAGAGCATCTGTTTGGCTGGGTCCTGGGTAGGACCTTGAATTTTTCAATTCTAGCAAGTTCTCTGGTGAGATCAATGTTGCCAAAGCGGGCACTATACGTGGCTGTGGTTTTCTGGGGTTTGAGTATTAATTTAATCTCAATGATTGCTTTATTGAGATGCTTATTATCAAAATAGCATTGACATATAATAAAATGAAAATAACTATCTCCTGGTAATGATGTGTCAGAACTGAAGTAGAAAGAATTGTAATTCAATGATTAAGGTAATTAAAATAAGAATTCTTTCCCAAACCAGTGGGGAAGACCCTAAATCTATGAGAATTGGGTCCATAAAAACTCAATAAATCTTGATGAAGGAACTTTGCTACCTAAGTTATAGCATTTCTAGGTAAATTTTGGATCCTCATTGAGAATCAAATGCCAGGGTCTGAATGCATGCATATTTATTTTAGAAGACATATTTAGATAATGGAGGCAGAAACTAAACTTTGGCTATGATGGAATGTCCTTCTATTTCATGGAGGCAGTAATGTCTACCAATGAGGTGAGCCATCCTTTTCAGATGGGAAATCGCCCTAGTCTTTCCATACTGTGTATGGAGTCCAGGCCATGCTCCTGATTCTGATTATTGCTTTGTGTTTTCCAGCGGCTTGTGGAGGCTGCAGAAGAGGCACACCTGAAACATGAATTTGATGCTGACTTGCAGGTAACTGACTTTTCTTTGAGTTAAACTGTTGGCGTGTTTCAGTGACCGGAGAGAAATGCTTTGGGAGGATGGTACCAAGTTGGCACAGATTGCCTCCTCCTTGTTGGGGAAGGATAGCAATCATCGATCTTGTTCTCCAGTGGCAATTATAGCAGATGATGTCACACACACACGTATACCAGATTTCGGTAAAATTTTCCTGATGTGGGGGATGAGTTATATCAGTAAATTAATGGTAATTGTTAGGGTTCGCAATGGTAAAGTGATAGAATGGTGGATATCCAAAGCTGTATTTCCCAGCTGGAGTTTGGGTTATGAGTGACTGGAAGCCCTGTTGTGATGGATTTGTCCTTGAACTGGTTGTTAAAGACAAGAATCTTATGCTATGACATTAAGTCATTCATATTTATTGTAGTAGAACTCGCACTCGTGGCAGACTGATTGGAAAGGATTTAGGTCTTCATATAAAATAAATATATTAGCAAAGACAACAAGTGAGCAGAAAGAAAAACCCACCTTTCGGGTCCCTTGAAGGTACTTACCTGAACTGTTTTTGTACCTTTACTTCACTGCAAAAAACAAACAGAAGGAGAAGTCTTACCTTTTAGGTCTGCTCTTTGCTAAAAAAACAAATCTCTCTGAGTGGTGTGTGTTCCCAATCAGAAATTTAGTGTTTATTTTGCAGTATTTTTATTTATATGGAAAACATGAAGAGAAGCACAATTCTTAAAGTCCTAAAAATGGTATCTCTAAAGCAACTTTGGTTGGTTTGTGTCTCTTTCTCCCAGCTACGCTAAAATGTGGAAACCGATGCATGGGTAACAAAGGGATTATTTGCAAATGACCATCAGGGGTTAAAATACTGCAGGAAGAAGAGTTCCAGACCCCAGAGGGAATGGCACATCTGCTAGAACAGTACAGTTGGTCACAGTGAGCAGACAAAGGTGGAGTCGAGGGGCAAACAGACCCCTACGGGTTTACCCGGCTTTCTTCTTGTCCTGTGTTGAAGCCTGTAGGTTGGTGTTCAGATTCCTGAGTCATTAAGCTGGTAGGAAAAGGTTGAAGATGGGTCCGGAGGGGCTAGCGGAAAATGTCTAGGGCATGAGCTCGGCGTCACTGTTAGCTACAGCACAGAACCTAAAAAAAGCAGACAGAAATGTAGACAAGTGTAGGGAACCCCAGGGAGTGGTGTGGAGAAGCAGCAGGAACAGTTGCCAACACTGGGAAAGAAAGAATGGGATGTTGGCACCTTTTTCTGAACAAAATTGCAAAAGAAAGGGCAGAGTCTAGCTAGCAAAGGGACTTTATATATATAGCAATGAGCACCTTACATGGTGGCTTTATGACAATCTAGAGGCCACCCACCACCCACCGGTTACTCCTGTCTGCAGCAAGCCCTGACTTCAGAGGAACAGATGTCCTCGAGTAGGCTGGAGGGATTAATGAAAGCACCAGGAGGCACATTCCTGAGTGTAAAGACAGCAAGAGCCAGTGGAGTGCTACTGCCTTCCTGTTGGAATCCTGGTGCCTTTTCAGAGAGTTTCAGCTGGAAATTACAGAGCCTCAGATCAACTTAAATCTGTGTATAGCGATTAAAAGAAGCATGTGGGGCCACTGTGATGGCTCAGTGGGTAAAGGTGAAGCCACCAAGTCTGACAGCTTGAGCTCCATCTCCAGACCCCAGGTGACAGAAAGAGAATCAGTTCCTTCAGGTTGTCCTCTGACCTCCACATACACACTACGGCATTTATGTGACGCCAACCCTACCCTCAAAATAAAGAACGAATTCTAATACATTTCTTTCCAAAACAAAGTAAAGTAACCCAGAGGTGTGCTCAAATAAATGCACAGGTGTGTAATTAGATTCATCTTTAAGAATGGAGTAAAGTCTCTCACAGTAAAAGTTAACTAATACATATGGATATAGCACAAATTCTAATTGGTCTTAAAAACAAAAACCCAGAGCCAGATATTAGGGGGAGAAAGCGGAAAGATCAGAGAAACAGAGCAGCCAGCCACTAGCTCTAGAGGTCCTCAGACTGCATGGGGTATCCTGTCTCTCTACAAGTCCTCAGACTGCATGGGGTATCCTGTCTCTCTACAAGTCCTCAGACTGCATGGGGTATCCTGTCTCTCTACAAGTCCTCAGACTGCACGTTTAGAGTTCCTTTCTCCTCCTGCCTATTGTTCTCCCTCTCCCCAGCCAGAACCCTTCCTGACTCCGCCTCTCTAGTGCTGGGATTAAAGGTTTGTGACTCCCAAATACTGGAATTAAAGGTGTGTGTCACCACTGCCTGGCCTCTATGGCTAACTAGTGGCTAGCTCCACACTCTCATCTTCAGGTAGGCTTTATTGTTAGAGCACAAACAAAATATCACCACATAGAGAGGAAATAATGGAGATAAAGAATGATTGCTTACGATAGGGATCTTCACTAGATGCTAAACTGGTGGACAAGCCTTGAGAAAGAGCAAGGCATTAACAGTGGCGGTATTTTAATGATTCAGGGGAAAGCAGCACCTGTACTATAGAGAAGCCGGCTCCGGATGTGACGACCCAGAAAGAGTCCATTGTCAGGCATGTGATGAGTGAGTCTCTAGTGCTTGGGGTCACATGTTATCCAGATGTTATCCAGAACAAAAGCCTTAACACCAGGTAACTATAGACTGTGGGGCACGGTGCAGAATTACTCTCTGGGCTTCTCTTTAAAAATGACAAGCTTGGGCTGGAGAGATGGCTCAGAGGCTAAGAGAACCGACTTCTGTTCCAGAGGTCCTGAGTTCAATTCCAGCAACCACATGATGGCTCACACCCATCTATAATGAAATCTGATGCCCAGAACACTATATACATAATAAAAAAAAAAAAGACAAGCTCAAGAAAGAAAACTTTGAGGTTTTTATTTGTTTGTTTGTTTGGTTGGTTGGTTGGTTTTTTCCAAGTTAGTAGAGATTGAGGATCCGGGACCATAGAATGGATGTGTGATTCAGAACTGGGTGTTGAGCTAGAGAGATTTGAATGCAGGCTGTGTATCGGATAGTAATAATGCATTGCTGTTGACTGGTCTGGGTTTTGTGTGACCCCTTTGCCATGGTTTTGCTTTTTCCTGGAGTGAGATTTGGACTCAGGAGTAGAAGTGTGTTTGCAGTTGGAAATCAGAGCTGTTTGGGAAAACCTGGCACGCTCGTCTCTGATGTTTATGTTCAGTTTTTTTCTGAAGTCTGTTCTCCATGAAGCTTAGGTGGGCTGGTGCTGTGGAGAGGTCAGCAGAATTGCTTGCAGGGTTTGTAGATTCTTCAGCAGCAGCGCTTAGGGTGTTCAGGGAGACGCTGAGGGAGGGGTGCTCCTTTGTAGTGTTTGAAGCTGTTGTTACCTTCCCAGACTGTTCTAGGTTCCTAGGGCAGCTGTAAAATGACATTCTGCAGAGGGACAGCTGACTTTTCTGGTCAAATGAAGCGTGGAGATCTCTCAACAAACAACCAAAAGACACCATGAAAACCAGCCCCTCCCTTCTGTTCTGTGAGAGGTCCTGCATGGCCTCTTCCTTCACCTTTTCTTTGTGTGAGCGGAGAAACTAGGAGAGGGCACCGCTGTCACCTGAACATGAGAAGATGGTGCAATAATCTTCTGGAATTATGGAATGCCATTTGCTGTCCAGGCCTCAGACCTTGTTGAAATCTCAGGGGCAGAGCAAACCAGGTGCTCTTTGATTGAAACCTGTAAAACAGAGGCCTTTGATAGCTGGGATGCTCCGGAGCATCTGTCTGCTCAGAAGAAAGCTTCAAAGGTGCTGAAAATCTGATGCTATTGAGAGAGAGTCTGCTAACAGCTGGGTGTCGGCCGGTGGCTGTTACGAGGTAGCAGGCTTGAGCAGCGGCTTAGAGTTTATTGCTGTGATGGTCCATTAGAGCTGATCAATTGTTAATCTGGGCACTGCTGACCTTTCTGTGACCCTACCAGAGAATTGTTTTTATAAAAAACAAAAACCAAAAAACACACAAAAACAACAACAGAACAAAACAAAACCACCCAAACCTCTGCTACCGTCTGCTCACCATGTTGTAACACCAGGAAGGACCTTGTGCCTCTAGTGCCAGAGAGAAGTCTATTTTCATATAGGAAAAAATAATAACTGGTTTTGTGACATTTTCTAAACTGCAGAGTTTCAAATTTCAGAGTTCTTAGCTTCCTTATTCCCCTGTAGGAAAAGAGGTGACATTTATGCCCTGAACTCATTTTAGATAGCAGCTTTGTGACTGTGCTCATTCCAAACTGTAAAAGTGAAAGAATATTATTTGCTTCTAGCCCTGCCCAAATATCTATATTATGAGGGCTCTGTGGGCCCTCTGTAAGGGGTCCTAGCTGAGCCGCTATATCATTAGCACTTAAAAACTATGCTGAGGTTTGGAACAAAAATACAGAATCTGTTGTGTATGTGAACAACTTAAAGTCCACAGCTCTCGTGAGGATGTAGAGCTGCCTGGCCTTTGTGCAATGGGCAACCTTTTTATGGACACACATTCAGCCCTTTGACTTGTTCCTGTGTACGGCTGCCTGTGGGTTCTAGATTGCTCATCTCTCTGTCTAGTGTTTATCCCCCTAAGTCTCCATGAGTAACAAATGGTGGTAATTGATGTGCAGAGGCTCTTCAAACATGACATCGTCCCTTTACAATTTTTATTTCATTTTTTAATTTTCTCTTTATTTATTCTAGGTGTCTTTCACATCATGCGTCTCGATTCCATTCATTTCCTATCCCTGCATATCTGCCCTCTGTCCTTGCAGACACCGCCCCCCCACCCCGTGAGATAAAATTTAAGAGAAAGAAGAAAATAGAAAGAAAAAGAGGGGCGTGTCTGTGAAATATCTTCATGGAAGCTGTAGTGTGGCGTAGTGAGTCATGCAGTAAACCCTTTTGTCCATATATCTTTACTTGCAAGTGTTCATTGCAAAGAGTCATTGGTCTGGTTCAAGGCCACTGGTTTCTACTATGCTCCTGATGCTGGGACTCCTCTTGGTTATCTGCTATTGCTCTGTGTTGTGGAGATCCTGCAGCTTTGGTTCTGTAGGAATCATCCCTTGACATGGTCCCACAGACCTACAGATGGGGTAGATGTCGGGGTGGGCCAACCTACAGCCTGGTTATGGCCATGGGTAGTTTCAGGGTTGATCAGCCTGACAGCTCTCCCTTGTCCTCATCTCCAGCATTGCTTTGGTGAGTTCAACCTTTGCAGCAATGAGCAAGGGGAGGGGCTAGTTCTCCTGCTTTCATGACCTCAGGGTTGGATCTCCCACATCTGTACCTTCAGTGTTGCCCAGGCATGGCATAGGGGCCACTCTCCCGAGTGCCACAGCAGATGTGGGACAGGGCTAGCTTTCCTGCTCTTAGGACCTCAGGGCCAGCTCTCCCACCTGTCTCAGATGTTGACGGGCAGGGGAGGGGGCACCTCTTTCCTACCCATATTGCCACATGACAGGTGAGTAATGGGGACAGCTCTCCCATGCTCACAACTATACCTATACCTCTGCCAACAGGATTAGCTCTATCGTGCTGCCCAGGTGAGAGGCAAGGCCTGTTCTCCCAAGTATTGCAGCTGGTAATAGGCAGGGGCAGCTCTCCTGCATTGATAGGTGGTGGTGGTGGTGGTGGGTTTGCAAAATTTTGTGTCGTGATTAATATAAGATTTTTGTCAAAAGATTGGTAATTATGGTGAAAACAGAGATTTCCACAAACCAAGTTGCATGCTAATTATCACACATGTTTTTCTGTGATCATTCTCATAATTTTGATGTGAAGACTTCCTTATGTATAGAGGAAGGGTAGAAGGCCCTAGCCTCAACCACTCAGCGTACTGATACACTGATAATTTCTCAGAAAAGTTGACCCACATACCTAATAAACTCAGACAGAATGTTTCCACCCTTCTACCCTTTCTTATTACCTCTCTCTGTCTCTCCCCGCTGCCCAATTCTTTTGGAAGTTTTTCCCTTGGCAGTGAAGGATAAGGGGGAAAAAAGCTTTTTGACAGTTTACTAAAAACCTGTTTATCTTTGAACCACAAACATATTTTCTCTAAAAGCTGTCTCAAATAAGTGCCAATTGCACAGAAGCGGTGCATGGAGGAGAAAAATGTGATTTTGAATTGTGAATCTTGCAGCAGCTTTTTCTATTACAAAGTTTTCTATAATAAGTTTTCTTTGTTGTTTTGTAAGTAATAAGGAGAAAATGCCCTATGACATTCAGAGGGCTTACAGGCGTGAGGATGGAAAGAGACAAAGCCGGGATGCTGTAGCATGTCCGCAATGTGCCCTTCTCCTCCTCACTCTACTGCAGGTACCTGTCTTGCCAACACACTGACTGACTTCAAAATGAGATGTGTAGGAACCACTGAGGTCGGATGGCTGTTGGTAGTACTTAGATCTGCTTCCTCAACCTGCTCACTACTGCTGTTCCCATGGGAACTCTGTGTAAGAGAGGGGAGAGGGCAGCCTGGGAGCCCAGCAGTTTCTTGAGACATGCTACCACCACCCGCGAAGGAAAGTCTGAGTAGTGGGACTTTCCCACATCCCCACCAAGACAGCAAATTCCTGCTGGGCCTTGAGGCCCCTGCCCTGGGAAAAGCTGCGGGTCATGAAGGAGACCAAGGAAGGGGTTGGCAGCAGTACAGCCTGAGTGGAGGACACAGCTACCCTCTTGCCAGCTTGAGCTCCTTCTTCCCCATATGGACACGACTGTACTATTCCTTGCTGCGGTGCTCATGGTAGTGGGAGGAGGTACAGCTGGAAGAGCAAAGACGAGCCAAGGAAAGAAAGGGCCTTTCTCATTGAGGCAACCAGTTGCTTTCTATGCAGAAAACAAGAAAAATAGAGGTAAAAACTGTAGAACGTAGAGAAAAAAATTTCACACTCTGCATTAAAATAAATCCGTTCTTTCCTTATCAAACCTATTGTCAGGCTTTTGTTTTCTATTTAGATCGTCTTGGCAGGGGATCATGGGTAGGTGTCAGCCTTCTGGGACTGTACATTTGGCATGCCATGGCTAGGACTTACCGGTATCATTCATCATAGGAGTGTTATGTACATAATAATGAGCATTTTATTCAATATAGCCATTTCTCAGTTGTTTCCCGTGTCCCTTATGCAATGACACACTCTTGATTTTGTGCCTTATAACCTGGGACGAGGCCAATGCCGTGACTTTGAACTTTGTGTTAATCAGTTCTTTCGCAGTCATGGTATTGGCTCCCGTCACCAACTGCTGGTCATCTGTGAGTGAAAGAAGCAACAGTGGTCAGCACTTCTGCTTGTTCACACGGAGATAGCCTGGGCTAGCAGCCTAGAGGTTCTGTAGCCCTAATCCCAGCCGGACTGGAATGCGTTAGAGGGCTTGCTCCTCTGTAAATGATGTAGTTGTAATGCCCCATTGCTATATCTAAGTGCTCATCCCTCTCACAGGTGCCAGCCTTCACCATGTTGCCAGGGGCTGCATCGTGCTGTGGGGCGTGGCCATAAACTAGACTGATGGTTGCTGTCTTTGTTCCTACAGAACACACCACCTGTGAGAAGGACAAATGCAACATACATAATTATCAGATTTTAATCATGGTATGTGACAGGAAGGAACTATAAGGTGTTGTAATGGTGTCTGACAAGGCAACCTCCCGTGATGTGAAAAGACCTCGGGACAAATCACCTGAGGTGGCACATTTGTAGGAAGTAGAGATTCTGGGTTTGACACCACAACTAGAAGCATCTGTCTAAACACAATGAATGAAACCTGCGACTCTCTAAATGCATTCTACAAAGGAATCTTTTCCACCTCAGTTCTTTTTAGCAACACTTACAGGAAACCAGTGTTTTGGACTAAGCCCCTACCACAGGCTCAAAATTGAGCAGCCAAACCAAAATTGACTTCCTCAAGCTAAAAGCCACACAGTTAAAGTGAGGCTTTAAGGACAGGTATAAGCAGACCAGTTTGTCCCTGAAAATGGGAGTTCTGGTCTATTCAGGGAGCACAATATATCCTGACTGCTTTCATCTTTACAGGAAAGACCCCAGTTTAGGTTAAGGGAGTTTTACAAACTAAGAGATGACATTCACCCTCCAGGAAAGTCTTTATTAGTCAAGATTTTCAAGAGCCATTTTGACTAGTGGCCAGTGTAATGTGGCTTCCACACAGTGTGAGCTTACCAAGAGGTTTGGTCGTTCTTTGGATTTATTCGTTCATTTATCCTCACTCACCATGGTTCACTGAGCACCTCTTATATCCCAGACTTCGTGCTAAATTCAGATCGAAGGATCCTAGCATAGGAGGCGACAGAGCCAGTATTTCAGCCTTGACCAGCAGCAGATTACATAAACTATCAGACTACAACTAAACAAATACTATTTAAAAAAAAATCTCTAAGTGTATGTTTGTAACTCCGTTACTCTCTTGGTACAGTTCGCCCGCCACTGTCAGGCAAGGGACTGGAGATTGAAAGAACACACAAAAGACCTGGGTCATTCAAAGGAGATCAGGGAATGCCATTTATTCAAACTTGGGAGAAACCTTAACTACCTAGCTGCTACACAATGGAATACTACCCCCCCCTCAGGCAGGTGGGAAATTACCACGCCCAAGGTAGAGTCAACAATGCCCTATAGCTAATCACCAGGCGGGGCAGAGGGAGCACAGGAACAAACAAGGTGTTTTACCTGGCTGACCAGAAACTGTCCTCAAGATGAAACCCGGGAGCAGGGGTAGACCCATGGGCCCTACATATGTTGTATGTGCTCGTGTGTGTGTGTGTGTGTATGTGTGTGTATGCGTTTTAATATGTGTGAAGGCAGGTGTGTGAGCCCCAGTGTACGTGAGGTCAGGAGATATCCTTGGGTCTTGGCTCATACCTTCTACCTTGTTTGAGAGAGGGTCTGTCTGTTGCTTCTCTCTGCTTCACACTGCAGGCTAGCTGACTGGTGAGGTTGTGGGATTCCCTTTGTCTCCGCTTTCCATCTGGAAGTGGGTGTATTGGGGTTACAGACAAGCATTCTGTGCCCAGCTTTCCATGGGCTTCTTGTAGTCAGGCTCATATCCTCCCAAAAATGGGACAAGTGCCGAATCCTCAGAACCTGCTCCACAGCCCAGAATGCTGCTTTGGGTCATGTGAAATCTGGATGCTGAGCATGGAAAAGGTCCTAAAACCTGGTAAAGTAGACTTAATCAGCAGTTTCCTCTGCCGTCTTTCCCTTCATTTCCCTTCTCCCTCCGTGGGAAACCATTGTTCCAATTTAAGACATCATAGATTAATTTTGGGTATCCTTAAGCTTTATAAAAGGTGAATAATAAACCTGGCAGTGGTGGTGCATGTCTTTAATCCCAGCACTCAGGAGGGAGAGGCAGGCGGATCTCTGTGAATTCGAGACCAGCCTGATCTACGAGAGCTAGCTCTAGGACAGGCTCCAAAGATACAGAGAAAAACACTATCTTGAAACAAAACAACAACAACAACAACAACAAAAAACGGTGAAAAATGATACACTTTGAGGTCTAGTTTCCTTCTTTAAACACCAAGTCTATACTTTATCCAGTGTGACTTCAATTTCTTCTTTCCTAATAGAAATATTGCCTAATAATATTTATAATGATGATGATGATGATGATGAGAGAAATAAATTTCCTCTTGAATGGAACTGCACTGCATTCTCTGTTTCCATTTTCATGTATTTATTTTCATTAGTTTTCACTTTGAACTGTTTTCTAATGCTACCATCCTTTGACTTGTGCTCTTGCATGCTCAGGTGTGACATGTTCAGACTGTGGATTGGCATGTTTCTCCTTCGGTGCTGGTGGACTCCTGTTCGTGAATATGGATGCTCTCTTATTACATATTTAAGAACTGTGGTGTCATCTTGGGTGTTGAGTCTTTTTCTATTAGGAAATATCCTTACTTCTTTCAGTGTTCTGGGTCATAGTACACTGCTCCTTAGTGTTCCAGTCCTTCCTGTACTATAACCCATGTGTTACATTTCACAGGGATCCCTGGATCATGGGGTAGAATCTTGCTCTCTTTTCCATCTGAGATACTTTGGATTATAGTCAGGTAATTTAGTTCAATGGTATCTGATAAAAAATATTTTGATGTAATTTTACTTGCTTCTGCTGTTTTTCTGTTCTCCCCCGCTTTTTCTTGGCTTAATTGAATATATTTTAGTGTACCATTTAATTTATGTTTTGGGTTTTAATCATCCTTAATAAAACTTTCCGTTGTTGCCTTGGGGATTACAATACACTCCTTATGTGGAGCGTGTGTCTACAGTTGATTTGGAGTGCAGAGCCCCACTGCCCATGAGATGGAAACCTCTCTAACAACTTGTTCTTACCCACCACTCCTCGCTGTGGAACCACCAGTCTACTTTATCTCCATGTATCGTGAATCCATAAGAAATTTGTTTTGTGTTTGTTTTACTTTGCTTTGTAGATTGGTCAAGTCAGGAGTATAACATGTATCTTAGATTGACCCTCAACTCATGACCTTCCTGCCTTCCACCTCCTGAGTGCTGGGGTTTTAGGTGTTTGCCGCCACATACAATGATATGGGGTTTTGTTTGTTGATTTTTCAAACTGCTATCTGCTTAAGACTTAACATAAGTTCTTAAGTTAGGGTAACATAAAAAGTGAAGATAACCATCCATTTTGGTATGTTTATGTTTTTGTTTTTACATCCTAACCAAAGTTTTCCATTCCTCCCTTTCCCTCACACTCCTACCCCCATTCACTCCTTCTCTTCTGTTTCTCTTCTGATAGCCCATGGATGTCAGCCAGCCATAGGATATCAAGCTGCAGTGAGACTATGCACCTCCTCTTCTATTAAATCTGGATGAGGCAAACTGGTAGAAGGAATGGGTTCCGAAGGCAGGCAACAGAGTCTGAGACAGCCCCTGCTCCCACTGGTACGAGTCTCACAAGGAGACCAAGCTACACAACTGTAACATATGTAGAGGGCGTATGTCAGTCCCATGGAAGCTCCCTGGTTGGTGGTTTAGTCTCTGTGAGCTCCTTTGAGCCCAGGGTAGTTGGTTGGTTCTGTGGGTTTTCTTGTGGTGTCCTTGACCCCACTGGGTCCTACAATCCTTCCTTTTCCTCTTCCTCAGGATTCTCTGAGCTCCATCTACGTTTGGTTGTGGGTCTGCGTCTGTTCCATTAGCTGCTGGGTGAAGCATCTCTGATGACAGCTGGGCTAGGCGATGGTCTATGAGTATAGCAGAATATTGTTGGAAATCATTTCATTAATTTTTTTACAGTTCACTTTAACACACTTAATTGCTGTCCCTACCATTTTTTTTCTACATTTTGTTTCCACTTCTTTTAACTTTAAAACTTCTTTATGATTTTTTTTTTCAAAGTAGATCTGCCAGTGACGACTTTTGTTAATCTAATGGTATCTTCTTTCACTTGCATTTTGCAGGGTGATCTTAGTGGGTGTGAGCTATATTGACAGCTCCGGTTTTCCTGGAGCTCTTTAAAAGAGAACCCTGCTCTCTGGTGGGTGACAGTGATGCTGACGACACACTGGTTAGCATCTGTATCTTGTTCCTTTGTGTGCACTATGTCATTTTTTACTACTGCTTTTGATTTCCAGTGTATGACACAGTGTGATTGACAGGTCAAGGGTGATTTCCAGTGTATTAAACAGTGTGATTGACAGGTCAAAGGTGATTTCCAGGGTATGACACGGTGTGATCGACAGGTCAAGGATACTCTTAGTTATGTATTTTCTTCACCTGTATATTTTAGATGTTTGCTAAGATTCTTTATATTATGACAGATTTTAACATATGTTTCCTTACAATTTTACCTGGTCCATTCTTCTAGAACTTAAAAGAAATTGCTTGATATTATTCCCATGGCTTTTGGCTTTTTGAGGTTGATTCCCACCTGTATTTTTTCCACGTTTGTTAACTCTCTGTCCTCTCCATTCTTCCATTAAAATTGTCAAAGGAGTATTTTGTTCTAAGTATTTTTCACTCCAAGAATTTTGTAAAATCCTTTTTGTGCTTCATTTTTACTTCTTTACTGAACTCTCCCATTTATGTCTTTGTATCATTATTTTCTTTTAAATCTTTGTATATTTAAACATACACTGTAGACACTTTAAATCCCACCTTTGCTAATTCCACCATCTGGGTCATTTATTCTGAGTGATTTTTTTCCCTTATTCACATTTTCCCTATTTGCACATTTAGTGTTTTTGCTGCTTACTAGACATTGTGGTAGTATATTACTGTTTGACTTTTATGTTTCCTTATTGTAGCTTAGGATAACTTCGTCCATGGAGTATGTGTCCCCCAAAGGCCCCAAATGTATTGAACCACTTACATTTGTGGTAGGAGAGTCACTAAAGAGATGAGACAAGAATGGCAAGCCCTGCATATCAGGGTGGCCTTCCCGTGACCAGTCTTCTGCATCCCATGTGGCCATATAACCAGGTTGAGAAAACTGACTCCTTTGTTCCAGAAGAATGACAAAGGCTGTCTTATATCCAAAGGAAAGACAAAATGTCTTTTTGCTACAGGCTCAAGATGTAAACATTGTCTTTGAAAAGCTTATAATTTCTGCAGTTCTATGGTACCAGCACTAGCTTCTATTCCCAATCTTGATGAAAGTATTAATATGAATAAATTTAAGAACACATGTGCAGCTTTTCATGGAATGACCTCTGACCTAGTTTTGTTCAACATGCCGTTTGATTTTGCAGTCTAGAGGAAAGGAGAAGGGATTGTTTGTCCTTTCCAGATTAGTTTTTATTTAAATCTGTGTACTGGTTCCTTAGTTTGCTGCTATTGATTCACAAGCATTGGCTCTTCTGTTGCTGAAGCATCGAGAATGAGCAACCCAGCAGCCGCACTGCTCACTTCTGTCCCATTACAACACTCTTTTAGAACCGTGGCCCTGTGTCCTTTGGTTCATGAATAACAGGGTTGAGTCTGAGTCATTGCTGTAGAAAGTGCTGCCTCTCTTACCAACGTCGTCACTTCTTTTGAAATCCTTTATCCCATGTTTTTTTCTCAGTTAGCCTCCTCAATCCCGTGATATTTATTTCAAAGAAATGTTGGTTTAAGACACACTTGTCTTAAGTATGTTTTAAACAAATGAACATCACCAATGTAAAGTTTATTAAATGTCCAAATAAGCAAATGCTTTGTTCTAACTGTGGGGTTTTTTTATGGTGTGTTTATCATGCTTTAGATATCAGCCAGTTCAGGAAGGGAATAACTGGGTCTTCGTCTAATCATGTGAGGAAAATAGGCTGTGATTCTGCTAATCACAAGTCAGAGTCTCATAGCAGGTTTCCAGAAGCATCACTGTCTTATTAGGAGGATTGAGAGTAGAAGGCCCTGGCAGACCCCAGACACTGTTTCCATGTTGTTCACCAGAATAGCCTTAGGAGGCTGTGCGAGTGCCGTCCAGTCGCTCTTTTATGGTCTAGAGATTTGCCAATAATTTGCCAGTGTCCATGGACTTTTCAAAGTAATAGTAAAAATTATTTGTTTTGATTATGATTGTAGGGTTGGGAGTGTGAGGGTAGGCTCTGCTGCAGCATGTGTGTATAAGTCAGATGGCAGATTCTATGAGTCGATTTTCCTTTTCCACGATGGATTCTGAGGGTCCAGTGCAGGTGGTCAGATTACTCTTGCCCTCCAAGCCATTCCACCTGCCCTAAAGGAAATCTTAGCTCTGGTATTAATCCCGAAAGTAGACAATTCAGAAAATGTCCAACCCCTGTAGTCTGTTGGTAAGGCAAGTGCCTCTACATAGTTGGACAAGTTCATACCTCATCCCCACTTGGTTCATAAGACAGAGTACCATCTTATACGTGATTCAGAGCATGGTAGATAACCCTGGTTTGCTCAAATTAAAAATCATTTTACGACTATCAGTTTTAGAACATGTTCCTTTGTTGGCTAATACTAACATAGTTCAGCAGCTATGCTGAGTGTGAGGGACAATGTTAGCAGAAACCGCAAGTACAGGGAGTGTCATTCCTGTTTCACAGACTTCATTTCTCTGATTTGTTTCTCTGCAGTTCTATGAGGTAGGTGCTGTTAGGGGCCCTACTTCACACAGGGAAAAACTGCAGATTGACAGGACCAAGGTTATGCAAGTTCAGTGGGAGGAGCCAGTGGGAGGAGCCAGAATTCACAACACTGTATCTAACTCTAATGACTAGTAAGCTATGTTGCTTCCTAGAACCAGTGTTATAACATGGATCTTAATTTGCACAGGACATATCTTACAAGGAAAGAAATTTAAGATGACACTTTCCATGGATTGTGTGAAAGAGCTTGCAAATGATCCAAAAAGACCTTTCTAGAATGGTCCTGTCTCACTTCATCTCATGGAGCCGCCTAGTAGTACTTTTGTTGTTCCTTTCCAGTCTCCTCCAACAAAAGCATTAGCTAATCACATACCCACATATGCTAGCATCAGTCGCCACCCCCAGTGGAACACAACTACAAGCCATGTCTGTCTCAGAGCTGTGGACTGTGAGGTAGTTGATGAAGCTGTCATCCTTTTCCATTAGAGAAGGTTGATCCTTCCTTGAAATGAACACTATTTACTAGAGACTGTGAGGTTCAAACACATTCCTTTACTCTTGTGTTTTAGTGGCATTAAAAATGAAGCCATTGGCCTTTATTGTTACTTGTGAAAAATACATGAATTTATTCATTTTTCTCACACAAATGCTATTTACCTATCACTTAATATAGTCACAAATAGGTGACTATAATTATGAGCAAGGTAAATGCATTGAATGGGTATTATAGTTAATGTGTGTTTCTTAGGTTACTGTGGTAACTGACTTGCATTGAATGGATATTACAGCTAACGTGTGTTTTTAGGTTACTGTGGTAAAGAGTTATGTGCTTATAGAGAGAACACCTCAAAACTGGAAAGGAAAATAATTGCAGGAGAAATGTGCTGCCATGACTCAGGCTTCTGATACCAACGCAGGATCCATCGCCATGCTCAGCACAGCACCTGTGGTCTGCGGTCTCTTCCACACAGATACCCAGAGGGAGACAGCCAGTCTCATTGGATGGGTTTTTTACAGCTAAACATACATAGTTTGAGGTCCTGTCTGCATCTCCATGTGGTCTAAAAAGTGTACTTCTAGTCCAAGTATCCCCCGATAGTTCTTTTCAAAGCTGCCGTTCTGTCCATTACAGAAAGTCCTCTGACATGTTTCTTGTCCCTGATGAAATAAAACAACAAACACTGAAGGTGTAGCCTGTAGCAGCCTTTTTTATTCCATAGCCATTGATGAAAGAGAAAAGCAGTTGTGTGAGTTGGGGTCTATGCATTACCAGCCAAAGGCCGTGATGTTTTGTTTATCAGCCATGTGATTTTACAGAAGCCCTATGTCCCTTTACACTTTATGTTGTCCCTAGTAGAGAAGGGTTGGTACTAGTTTAGTTTTCTTTTCTGATCTAGAATTAAGTATTTAAGGTTGTAAGTTTGTGTGTGTGTGTGTGTGTGTGTGTATGTGTGTGTGTGTGTGTGTGTAAGTGCGTGCATAGAAAAGACAGCAAATATTTTTCTTTAAGGTCTGTGTTCATTCCATTAGGGCTTCTAGTAACTTCTTTAGACACAGCATTATGCTCGAGGGAAACAATATTTGAGAATATACTGTTTTCGGCACTATTTTTTCTTCCCACAAAAAGACACAAGTTTCCTACTTTACAGTCCCAAATGGGAAAATTCCAGGAAAAATTACTTTATTAGATCATACACAGATCCTTATAAATACATTTATTTTAGGATTAATGATTCTTTTGTGCAACATAAAAAATATTTGTGGGGTAATTTCAAGAACTTCACTGTATAACTAAATGGTGTGTTTGACTGAAACCTTAATTTTCTGTATGGCTAAAGACATTCAAAATCAAATTAACCTTTGTTTTGACTTGTTTGAAAGTGATTATGTCATGAATGCCAATGTATTCATAATATGTCCCTGCTCTGCAAAGGTTTCAGGTGGCTGGGATTATCCAATCACCATGAAATTTTAATTTTATTCTATTGTTGTAGAATTTAAAGCCCTTTGTCATCTTGCTCCAGTAGAGAGCAGGAATAGTTAGGAGGCCATGACAGCTTCCGAGCAGCATTTTCTGAAACAGACGCCAAAAGGAGCAAGGACTTGGGAACAGCTTGTTAAAATGCTTCTAAGTTATGAGGAAGTAAAAAGGAAGCTTGCTAACTGCTGCGTGCCCGTCAGCATGCTGGGTGAGGTAGACAGCTGCAGTTGAGAAGTCTTTTAAGGACAGAAAATCCTGGCTTATATCTCTTCAACAATAAGGGCCAGTTTGGGTCTTAGGCTCTTGAACTCCTGGTGTCTCCAACTCTGGGAGTAGGGTCACAGTACTCTCTATAACTTGTGAGGTTCTGTGAGGTAACTAGTCCTTAAGAAAACATCTAGTGCATCCTCGGCTACAGCACATGGTCCTAGAGTAATGAC
>JAQHUG010000143.1:2153793-2231235 GCA_028555095.1 Dicrostonyx torquatus
TGCTTTTGAACAGTACCCTTGAAATGCAAAGATGTAGATTAAAGTTTAATTTCATATTGATCTTTAGACAGCCATGTCTGTTAGAGAGGACCATATTCGTTTTGGTATCATCATTAGAATTTAGGCATTCAGCTGGTATTCAATAACTATTTGAAGAAGAACCAAATGATTGAGGAACTATAGGATGGTTCTGAGTTACATACTTGCTAGGAAAAGAGTTAAAGGCACTGGTCACCAATGAGAAAGAATGGTAATGGTGGAGTAGAATTGGCTGTGACTTTCCCAGCAGAAGGACAATTCAAGCTTAGACCATGAGTCCTATTTAAGCCCTTTGAGTCCCTGGTGGGCCACACGAGTGGGTCCTTATATCCACAGACGGGCTGTGGACTCTCCTGGGTATTCAAGAGGCTCCTATCTTAGAGGATACAGAGAGGAAAAGGCATGGAACTATTTGCCCCCACAGTAATCATCTGATTTAGGAGCAGAAGGCTAGCAAGCTGTTTGAGTTTGTTTGCTTGCTTTAAACAAAAAAATCCTCCTTCCCTTCTTTCCTCCTTTTCGCCCTCCCTCCCTCCTTCCTTCCTCCTTTTGTCCTCCCTCCTTTCCTCCCTCCATCCCTCAGCTTCTAACCCCTTAGCTCCATCTCACAAATGCTAGGGATACAGGCGTACATCACTAAGTATATACAGTTTTGCATCTAGTGCATCTTTGGCTACAGCACATGGTCCTAGAGTAATGACCATGGAGCACCATGTCAAGTGAGAACTCTGCCAGCTGAGCTGTACTCCGAGCTACTATGTAGACTTTACTACTAAAGTTTTTTTCTAATGTTTATTGGTGTTTTTCCTGCATCTACATCTTTGTACCACATACATGCCATAGTTGTGGAGGCCAGGAGAGGGTTTTAGATCTCCTGGCACTGTAGTTACTGGCAGTGGTTAACTGTGATGTAGGTGCTGGGAATAGAACCTGGGTCCTTTAGAAGAGCAGCTAGTGCTGTTAACAACGGAGTCATCTTTCCAGCTCCAAGGATCCATAGTACATATAATGGGAAAAAAATACACCAAGAGAACTCACCAAAGATACATTTTATAAGACTTTTCTAGTTTCATTAATTCCTTTAAGAGAAAAATCTCTTGAAACCTCCTAGAGTATTTTGTCTTCATTATTAAATACTAGTCATTTATTATATTCTACACTTTCAAAAATTTCAGGGACCTTTTGAATTCCAAGTGACATTTAGCTGTAGGGCAGGCAGTCTGGGAACATGCTGTCCAGCTGAAATTTTCAGGAGTGCCTTTATGCCCTTAGAATCATCATAGCAGGCATAGATGTCTGGGGCCTGGGACTGTATTTATCTTGTCTTCAAAAGCAGCATCAACTGTCTGCTTAGCATCAGATGCAGTCTCCTTGGTATGGATCCTCCTACAGGACTTGACAGTCTTAGTGGCCCTAGCCCTGACCATGTTGTGACCCTGAACCTCAGCCACTACCCCAGCAGATTTACATCCAGTTCCCAGAGATGATTCCAATTCTCATTGGAGTATCTATAGTTCATATTGTCAGATGAATGGCGTTTGTGGGGTTGAGCGAATTTAATCCTCATGGGAATGGGCTAGTAGGTCACTATATCGTGACCACTATATCGTGAATGGTGAAGCTATCACCTAGAGAAACTAAGTTCCCTAAATCCCTCAGGAGGAAGTAGCAGAGAACAATCAGAAATGCCCTGATCCTTTTCATCCCAGGAAAGGTATTTCACCAGGGCCTTCTAGTAAGCAGCCTTGGCTTATGAGTATTACTTGCCAGGTCAGCCTTTTGTCTGACGGTATTGGGTAACTGGACAGTGCAATAAATTCAGAAGACAGAGGTCTCTAGGGCAGAGGTCATGGGAGGTGGAGGAATGGTGGTGGTTTTGTCTTCTTGTTCTATTTGACTTTGGCAGTGTCCCCTGTCGTGCTTGATGCTTTTGTTCCATGGCCCCTGAAGTTGGTCTTTGCAGTACACAGCACACTCCTTTCTGAAGGCGCTACTGTCAGTTCAGACAAGCGGCATCCCAGTGCAGATAAGGGTGCAAATACTTGGTCATAGGTAAGGACAACATAAATGTGGTTGATTGTGTATTTGTTTCAAAAGCCTTAAGTTTGTCTTACTCTGGAGGGCCATTGTTTTGTAAGTGAATGTCTTTATTTGTGCAGGATTTTTTTGACTTTAGCTTCAGGGGGAGAAAAAGCCCTCTAAAATATTTCCTGAGACTCCTGACAGCAGACAGGAGCAAACAACAAAACACCCTGTTCTTTTTGCTTCTTCCATCTGCCCTTTGACTAAAGACTGGAGAGGCAAGGCAGGGCAGGTGACATTAGCTGGCCTAGAGGGCCTGGCGGGGGGGCAGCTCAAAGTGTTTGCTAATGGGATTTGTGCTGTTGATGCATCTACTTTCTAGGTGACAAAAACCAGATTGGTCATTGGAAAGGTCCACTTGGATCACATGATGAGGGGTCAAGGGAGGGGGAGGCGTTTGGTGTAGACTGGGCTAATTTTCTTTCCTGGGAGAAGGAACCCATTCTTGCTGCAGTGTTATCTTGTGGAGGGTTGGGAACCAGAGCACGTGGGCGATAAGGATTTCAGGGAAATATACAAGAGGAGAATCAAGCCACTAAACAGCATAGTGTGCCTTCAGCCACTTCCAAGTCCAGAATGGCGAGATATTTATGAAGAATAAATACTAGACCTTGTGGTTAGAAATATGTTCAAAAAACAGCGAGGGAAGAGGACTGTCCTCACCTGGATTTCTCACAATGGACTGGTGGCCCATTTGTGCCACTGGGGCCCTTGAGGGTGACCCCTTAGTTTGTCCATTCTCTTGGTTTTATAATTCACTTATAGCTCTAAAAGATTAGAATGCCTTGTGCTCACTATTTCATATGGCAGAGAAGACACGCTTTTAATTTATTCTTTGCTTCTAATTGTGTGTGTGCATGTCAGGGTTCACTGACTGTAGAGAGAGACAGCCCTGCTTTTGTAAGGCAGTTAATGAACCTGGTAACGGTTATTGTCAGCAATCCCTCAGGGCTGTGCTGGTCTTCATACATCATCCTCTTGGTGGTTTCAGGACCTATTGTTCTGGGACAATGGCAGCTTTCCAAAGGGAAGAGACAGGAGCACAGAAGCTTATTCTCTGCAGCATCCAGATGAGCGATGTTAGTACCTGGTTCTGAGTTTGTCTGGGTCCTCGGCACATGAAACTTCTGGACAGAGTGTTTACATTGTGGAGATATTGAATTCTTTTGGCAATATAGACACCAACATCCTAGTTGATGGCGCTCAAGGACTTTGCTCTCCATATTGCCACAGTAGCACTGAGGTCTACTATAGGAAGCCTGTTTCCATCTGATAAAAGGAATGAAATTCACCTCTGGATGGAGACTTGCCACTGTCTCCTCCCTTCAGATTCAATCCAGTTGGGCTGGTAAATCAACAGATGAAGGGGACATTCCCTACAAAAGGCCAATTTGCCATAAACCATGCTAAAGGAATGAGTGGAATAATTGTTCCTTAAATGAAATAATGTACCTTTCCTTCCCCAAAGCCCTGCTTTCTGAGCTGTCCCTACGGATGGAGCCAACTCAGAAAGACAGAACTTGCTCTTTCCATCTCTTCTGTCTTACTCGGATGTTGGCCAGCATCTAAAGGAGCTTTCTTGGGTTCTTTGGGCTTCTTAAACCCTTTCTCTGAAGCTCTCTTGCCACGTGGCTGCTTGTCTGCCGGATGGCTGCTTACACATGACCTGAATATTTCTTGCTCTCCTCCTTATTTCCCTTCTTCTGGCAGCTTGGGGGGACCATAGCTTGACTGCCCGGTGTCGTAAATTCTAGTGAAATTTCTTCTGAGTACTTCCTTAAATTCTTTTATTAAGAAGACTATGAACTCCATGAGGGTCTCTGATTTCTTTAGTAACAATATCATTAAAAACACCAAACTATGGATTTTAAAGAATTAGCCAACTGCAGTAGAGCAGCAGCAGATGGTTAATGGCAGCAATCAGTTGACAAAACTGGGATTGTGTGAGCAAAGATTTGCCCTAAGCCACATTAAGGAAAATTGGTGGTCTCTCTAGTAATCAGGAAACGGTCCATAAAGGCAGAAAAGTGCCATTTGGTAATCAGTTGAGAAAATGGTGATGAAGGTGATGGTGATGATTGTAATGATAGCTGATGCCAGTCAGAGCCCAGGGAGGCAGCAGCCATGTTGGAGTCAGGCAGCCCACTTACATGAACACCGTCATGGGTACACCAGAATGCAATATTTCTACATTTAGCAAAAGTCAAACACTACAGGTCTGCATGTGTGGGAATATCTAAAGAGAAGTAGCTTAATATAATGCAAGTTAAGAAGGAGAATGATTCTCTTATGGTTCCTGTGAATATTTTATAGCTGTCTACTATTATTGAAGGACAAAGAATGTTGGTAACATCTGGAGATGGCCTGGGGTTAGCAGGGGGGTACAAGGGGGACAGGAGTTTCATCTAGGGTGCCTAGATGTTCTAGATGAAAATTACTTTGGGTAATCAAATTGAATTATAAAAAATCTTTTAAGAGTAGAAAGAAGACGTGCATTGGGGTAATTATTCAGTAGTATCTGCAGATTGCAGTAGCCTTGGACAGAAGCTGGAGATCAGGGAGATGACAGCTGGGCCTGCAACTCCTCCTTTCTTCAGCCTCAGGGTTCTGGGGAAGATCAAGGGAGACCCTGTGGATCCTCAGCCTGAGCGCCACGCCTGAAATCAAGCTGACATCGGCCATGTGCTTGCCTTGGCATCATGTGTGGGGACTGCGGGTTTGCCTTGCGCCCGTAGGCTGCAGACATCCAGGATAAAACTTTCTCAGCTCCCTTCTGCTCAGAGGTGCCTTCTGACATGTGTGGAGGCACACCTAGGTGCTGGCTTTAAAATGGCCCTGCTAGACTTCCTACACTCGGACTCCCTTAGCCAGCTTTAAAACAAGGCTTCCGGGATGTCTCTGCTACAGTTTTCTCTGTGCACAGAAACACTAGGCCCATCTCTTGAGTTAGTGACCGTGTGGCTGCACACACCCCACTCTTAGAAGGGCCCATGTTTGGTTTGATGTTTTGTCTTTGCCATCTTGAAACTCTTTATGATATCTGAACAAGGGACTCTAAAGTTGATGTAATTAACATAGGGTAGAAAGACCCTTGGGGCTGCCCTTGGCCTAGCAGCAAGGTGAGTCTAGAATGATCCCCCATTCTGACAGGAGGAAAATATTTGGCTCAGGGTTTTAGAAAAAAACAAAGCGCTTTGATGCTGAAATGACAAGAACATTCCCAACCTGACTGGCTTCCTAGTGGCTCAGAAGGACCAAAATGCCCACTGCCTCTGGTGTTGAGCTGAGGGTCCCATAGCACTTACCCTGCCCGGCTCACCTGTCTGGAGGAGGCTTTATGATGGGGCTGCTGGTTGGCTTCTCCCTGGACCCTGGAGGCCACACTTTGATACCCTGGAGATGGAGCTAGTGCTGGGGAGGTAGTTTCTATTCCACTGTGGTCCACATTTCCCCACATGCCTGTTCTTGCTGTTCCTTCCTCCTGGGATCCCAGCATCTCCACATCTCTGTATTCCAACACCCTAGTGTCCTGCATCCCTCATTCCATAGCGCCCTTGCATCTGTGGACCTGAACTTCACTCTTCTTATCTACAGGCTAAGGAAACTTCAAACACTGCCTTTAGCATGGTTTACGCACCTTCCCAACCTTGCTCTAGAGTTTTCCATTGGCTTCCTATTATCCCCCCACTCAGTTTGACCTGACCTGATCTAAACAGATCGGAAGGTGCCAGAAAGGGGCTGCTTTGTCTTGACTCTTGGGGTCTCAGCACACCCCCGTTGTAGCTCCAAGCACCTCTGAGGTATCAGGCCCAGAGAGAAACCCGTCCCTGTCTACCTCTGAGGTATCAGGCCCAGAGAGAAACCCGTCCCTGTCTGCGAGCCACTCTGGCAACATTATTAACCAGAATCATGAAGCCGTGGGGAGGCCTGCTCCAGAGTGTCACTGTGACTCTGATTCCTTGCCATAGACTCACATGGCTTGAGAACAGATGGGTCCCTTGGTTCCCCAGATTTCGTCAGGACAGTTCCCAGCTCTGGAACACCTACCTTACAGGTACACTAGAAATTGGTAGGTTTAGATGCAGTGTTATATCTCTGGGTCTATGTGTGTATCTTCCCTAACTTGGCAGGAAAGTGTTGATCTGTGACTTGTATGAAAGAGAAGAGGTGAGAAGGCCTTTTGCTGGGGCAGCTTGCTATCTGGGAGAAGCTAGTGGATCATGATTTATTCACACATACAGTCACAGGATGTCTGCGACATTTGCTGCAGGTGTCAACTTCATGTTTAACACACATCTATTTCTTTCAGAATGGCCTACAGTAGCAAGCATTTTTCATAGCTTCAAGCCATTTTGGAGTGCCCATCTTCTCATATTCAGTACAAACTGCTTTTCAGATCTGCTACAATCTTAGCTTTTTCATGCCTTTCAGTGGGTTGAAATATTTGGGGATCAATGACACAGTGCTTTTGTTTCTCACACTAAATGCAACATTTTCCCCCTTAAATATTTTGAATATTGGAGATAACTTCTTTCGTGACATTAATTATGAGGCACTTCCCCACTGAGCCATCCTTGCCTGGTGATAGTAATGAAAGCCTTTGGGTGTTGCTGACTGACTCTGTCATTAACCCATCATAAACCCAGCCCCGATTAGCATGCAGGAGGAAGTCTGTGTGCTCCACCACCAAAGGAGAGAGGCTGTGCCTTTCCTGGAGTAATGAGTGAATTTGTCAGCTGTCAACTCTGACTCTTAACAGATCTTTGTGTAAAATGCCTTCTTTGATTTTTTTCTTTCCACTTTACAAAATAATTTGTAACCACAGTTGGTAGTGATGTCTGTTTGCAAATTTTATTCTTTGATTTCTCTCCATTCTGTTAAGTCAGGAAACCCTTTCAAGACTGCAGGACAGACCACTCTGCAGGTTCGGATCCCTGTACTTGTTTGTTCTCATCGACTTCTGTGTTTTGTTCCTTGGCTTTTGCTTTTCTTTTGCCTTGTCCTTTCTCCCCCGGCCCTTCTTCTCACCTTATCTTGCTTTCCTTTTCATTCTGTGTCCTCTTTTCCACATGTTTTTGGAATGCGGAGAGGATGCCGCCCTCGGTGCCTGCTGCACTGGGCAAAGGTGGAGTGGGAGTAGTTCCTGCTTGGTCAGCTGGCATGGGGGTACTAGAAAGCCCTGTGTGTGCCATTGCCAGAACATGCCTGCAGCCTATCAAACTTGTTCAGAAATGAGAGGACAGCTTTTGAATTGGCAAACATTTTGGATATGCCTCCATGTGTCCCCCACGCAGAAAACAGCTATGTACTTGTGAAGAGGAACAAAGGGGTTCCGAGTTTATTTTAGGATGATATTAAAAGTAAACGAGAGGACTGGAGAGATGTGCTGTCTGCTCTTGAAGAGGCTCTGGATTTAATTCCCAGCACTCACATGGTGGCTCAGGACCATTTATAACCCCAGCTCCAGGCACACATGGGGTTCACATACATACATGAGGCCAAAACAGTCATACACATAAAGGCAAATAAATAAAACAAAAAATAAGATGACATGGAATTCTTTTTCAAACAGTAAAGGAGGTGGCCTTTGGTCACAGCCAGTTTTCTTAGTTAGCAAAGAGGGCCACCAGATAAAACAGAGTACAAATTGTTGCATTTGAAATGTAAATCTTAAATAAGTTTTTAATAGTCATTTATTATATATATTGTATGTATTTATATGGGGGCTATATGCATGCCAATATCACGTATGTGTTAGTCACAGGACACCTTTTACGAATTGGTTCTGTCGTTCCACCATGTGCATCTTGGGATTCAACTCAAGTTATCAGGCTTGGTGGTGAGCGCTCTTAGCCACTGAGCCATTTGATAGTCCTGAAATTTAAATTCAACACGCATGCTCTGCCTTTATTTGTTGAATCTGGTAACACTATTTGTGTGTACATTCAGGTATATGGGATGCATTGCCTTGTCATCAGGAAAGACTCGAGGTTACTGACTTCAGGAGCTAGTCTGGTTATTCAATAAGTCTCAGCCGCCCAAGGGGTGTGTGTGGGAGACGTGGCTTCAGCACTCAGCAGTGGAAGACATTCAACTGTTTAGCCATACAGCCATGGTCAGACAGCTAAGATTTGTGGGGGACCCCAAGCTGTCCAGTCTGCAAAGCCCTTGTTCACCCTTCCATGCTCTCTGGCCTCCTGCCTGGCACTGTGTCCCCATATGGCTTCTCCTGAAGGTCTGCAGAGTCCAAGCAGCCAGCCATGCTAAGAGTCCTCGACCGCACTTCCCGCCTGCTGGATGGTCCAGACGGCAGGAGGCAACCAGCTGTTTTTACTGTATCCAGCCCAAAACATGTCACGCAGAAAAAATGTCAAGTCGTTTTGAAAAAATGTCTGAGGTATAATGTGCTTGACAGGAGTGAAATAGCATTGGCCGTAGTCACGTAACTTTACTACCTCAGTGTTTGTTTACCGTGCAGCCCTTTCTTCTTGCGCTGGAATTAAATCAACCCAAGCAACAATGCGGCTTTATATAACCCAGGTCTCAGCGCCGACAACACTTTTGCTTTCCCAGGTCCCTCCTGAGGGTGATCTTTGCCAGGTTGACTAAGCAACTTAACGGTTTCTTTCATATCCGTATCTTCAGACTAAACTCGAGCAGACTTATTAAATTAAACTAAATGGAGGTCACCTAGTTTTTTTCCTGCAAGCAATAAATGTTAAGATAGGGTGAGACATTGAGGTCAGGTATCTAATTTGAGTTTCAGCGGCAACCTGACACCATACCCCTGAGTTCCACTAGATGGCGCTGATGATTCACACCAGTGCAGTTGAGGGTTTTTTTTTTTTTTTTCTATTTTTTTTTTTTAACTACTTAAAAAGGTTAGGCTATTTCTACATATCCCTTCCTTTTACCATATAATTTTTAATATCTTTTTGTGTTATTAAAATGGACATTATTTCTCTTCCCCAAGACCTTTCTGCCTTTGTAAATTTTTAAACATAAATAAATAAAACAAGGAGGATAACGAAGCCTGTCTTATTTAAACCACGGGTCTCTTTGTTGTTTTGTTCCTTGACTTTTTTAGGGTGAAACTCCTCGGGCTTTGTTTCCTTGACGCAGTTGGTTAGTCTGTCTTCACGAAACTTCTGTAATTACAAAAGGTACTTTAGATTTCCTTCATTTAGTACAGCTGATTTTCCTCTCCCAAATTTATGCTCCGTTTTCTTTGGGAAAGGGAAAATCTATCCTTAAACATTTGAGTTTTGAGGGTTTTCCCCCAACAGTGGGGATCGGATGCCTGTTAAGATCCTAGCCATCCTGACTTAGACTCCCATAGCGGGAGGCTCTTGGGTATGAGGGGTGGTTCCGTGTGGGTTTGTGGGCTATGTCTTCTTTCGTATACAGAGTAAATTCTGGGCCAGGCAACGACAACAAAAGCACAAAGACTGGCAGCTGTTACAGATTTCCACCCCTAATGAGCTACATTTTTCCCCTAGAGCATGGCTAATATGGGATGGGACCCTCCAATGTTAAAAGGAATGTTAAAAGGGAGTAAGGTTAGCTTTAATCAAGTTGAAAAAAATCCTGAAACTAATTTCCAGCCAAGCTTGAGACCCATGGAAAGTTCTCTTGTAAATATTACAATGGCAACAGTTTTCTTTTCTTTCTTTCTTCCTTCCTTTCTTTCTTTTTTTGTGACTTTTGGTTCTCAAGAGCATACTACCTGATTGTCTGGGAGTGTGAACCTGTGGCGGCAGAACCTGTGTGCTAGACCTGGAATTTACTCTAGATTGTGTCTCTGTGGGAGAGCCATGCGCATCTGTGAAAGAGGTGTTCAAAGCTGACCCACTGCAATGAGATTTAACTGAGAAGAGAAGAGACCCGGTTTCCCGCAGGCTTCTGACCACATTTTGCTGTGTCACTAACTGGATACCAAATGGCAGTTTGCCAAACCCCACTCCCCCATTCCATTGGCACCCTGAAATATGAACCCCTTAAGATGGGAAATAGTCTTATGCAATGCACCTGGATATTTCTATAGCACTCCTTTGAGATAATAAGGTTAAGTAGTCATTGGTGGATTTCATTGCATTGCAAAAACAGTCAACAGCCAGGAAATAAAGCTGGTGTAATCACGAGAAGATTAGATTCTGCCATTGTTAAAAAGATAAGGCCCAAGATCCCTGATTACACCCTGTCATTCTGTTTAGAGTATCACAGTCTGAATGATCCCTAAGGGTCTCCTTGATAGTTCTGAGGGGGAGGGGGACATTAGATTGGGAAAACACAAAACTCTTCCTGATTGTCTCCAGTGTATGAATTAATCATATTTAATACTAAATATATGACAGCTGTACAACAACTTCCTGTGTCAATCGTGCGGAAATGTGAAAAGATTTCCAAGTCTCAAGCAAATTTTACCAGGAACTTACATGTTCAAGTTTGTGACAGTTTACTGGTTACCTCTGGTGATATAAAGTATTCTCTGTAGATTTACCCAGATACACTGTATGTACGTGTGTATGCGTGTGTGTGTGTGTGTGTGTGTGTGTGTGTGTGGTAATGTTCAGGAAAATTGCCAGTGCTTTATCTCCCTTTCAATAGGAGGGTTGGAAGTATTGGTGTTTGCCAGGAGTGCAACTTTTATACTTTTATGGTATCTTTGGGATTGTTCTCTGCAGAGATTGGGCTGTTGAGAGGGTTCAGCAGATAGAGGCACTTGCTGCCTAGCCTGACTAGGCCTCTGGGATTCCACACAGTGGAAGCAGGGACCTGAGTCCTGTGAGCTGTCTTTTGACCTGAACATGTGTGCCCCAGCACTAGTTCCATGACACACACACATGCACACACGATAGTAAATGAATAAGTGTCATGGAATTAAACTAAGAGCTAGAGAGCCACAGTGGGTTATTTGGCTTTTGTGATTTGGGATTCTTTGTCGTCAGAGCTGACATTTGAAATGTAAAAGAAACTGCCTTTGATTAGCATTCACAGAAGAACACAGCCAGAAGTTGGTTTAGTTCTAGATAGGATTTGGTTTCTTGGGGGAATTGAATATTCTGGGTCCCTCAGCTATATGCAGGCCTGCTCTGTAGTTAGCCTCCAGCCCAGTTTACCTTGCCTTAGCTGCAGACCTGTGCTGATGATGGCTAGGCCTGCACTTGCAGCGTTATGTTTATGGAGATCTGTCAGTGCAAGTTCTGGGTCTTTATTTGATTATCAGTATGCAAATTGGCTTGATGACTACTTCGTCAATCTGATAAGTAATATATTTCTTTAAAACTTAGAGAGCTCTGAAAATACAGCTTAATGTGTATAGCTATATCAAAATACAAATTTATAGCATTGTCAGAATAGGAAAACATATTGATAAAGTTGCTTGTTTAAACCTAATAACTGCATCAATAAAACATCTATAAAAATCTGTCTCTGTTTGTTAATGTGGGAAGTGGACCCATGGCAGGTCCTCCCTTTTCTAGTGACAGCACCTTAGACACCATACACAAATGAGTCAGGACAAGTTTGATTGATGGAAAGAAGACACATGGCCCAGAGACCAGTGGGCAGGAAAAACAACATGGCTGCAGGTCCCTGAGTTTCCTCCTTACTTCTCATTCATCACAAAGAGAGCAGTTCAGAAGCCTCCCTGCTGGTGCTCCAGCAGACACAGATTGCTAGAAAAGCCTGTTGCCCCTGGACAAAGGACTGGGAAGAGGTTGCCCTAACTAGAGAAAACCTTTTCGGCCTTGTGTGCCCTCAGCATTAATGAGAAACTGATCTCCCAGCCTGTCACAGAATCAGGGAGCTAAGCACAGACTAGATCTGTGGGGAGAATATTATTTTAAGGTGTGTGACTTTTGTTTATGCTGCATTTGTTTAACTCTGGGAAGCTGTGATTCTTTGCCTGTCTAAAACATATGATGGTCTAATAAAGAGCTGAACGGCCAATAGTGAGACAGGGGCAAGGGTAGGCGGGGCTGGCGGGCAGAGTATAAATAGAAGGAAAAATCTGGATGAGGAGAAGGAGCAAGCAACGAGAGAACAAGGGGAGGAGGATGGCAGGGGCCAGCCATGGAGTAAGAGTGAAAATAAGAAGAGGAAAAAGCTCAGATACAAAAGATAGTCAGAAAAGTTTAAGAAAAGCTGGCAAGAATCAAGTCAAGCTAAGACCGGGCATTAATAAGGAAGAATAAGTCTCGGTGTGTGATTTATTTGGGAGTTGGGTGGTGGACCCCCCCCCAAAAGCCACAAAGACTAAAATCCAACAACCAACAACACAGATCTTCTGCCCCACAATGTTGAGTGGTGGCTCTTTGATTCCCCCAATCAGTGATATCACAACAGAACTGTGAAAAAAGCTAATCATGTGTTGCCTGCCTCCCTGCACCAGGCACATTCTCATCCTCCCATCAAGCAGTATTAGTATGGCCCCAAAGGAATTCCACTTTCCACCTCTGAATGAAGGGAAAACAAAGATGTTTTCAGATTATGAGGATTTGCTGCTACCTGATCTACCTTTGAAAAAGACTAAGTGAACAGAAAGTTCATCTCTGAGCAGAAAGGAAATAACAGCAAAAGAAGGCTTGGGAAGGAGAGAAGCAAGAACATTCAGAATGGATATGAATAAGAGTTCTCCTCCTGCAGCAGATGGGAGCAGGTACAGAGCGGTACTTCATGCAGAGTGAGAGTTCTAATAGAAGGTCTCCAATGGGTTCCCCCTCCCACCAGATCAGGGTATCCTGCAGAAGAGAGGGCAAAAAGATCGTAGGAGTTAGAGGAGATGGAGGGCACCGGGAGAATGTGACCCACCAAATCAACTAAACAGAGCTTGTATGGGCTCACAGAGACTGAAGCAGAAGCTCAGAGGGTCTTCATGGGGCTACACCAGGTCCTCTGCTTCTATGTTATGGCTTTTAGCTTGGTGTTTCTGTGGGACTCCTAACAGTGGGAATGGGTGTATCTCTGACTCCCTTACCTTCTCTTGCGACTCTTTCCCTCCTGTTGGGTTGCCTTGTCCAGTCTCAATACAAGGATTGTTCCCTTGTCTTATTTTATCTTGTTTTGTCCTGTTTGTCAGAGGCTTGCTCTTTCCTGGAGAGGAAATGGAAGGAGGGTGGATCTGAGGGAGAGGGGAGGTGGGAGAACTGAAAGGAGTGGGGGGATGGGAAACAGTGGTTGGGATGTATTGTATAAGAGAACAATCTTTTCAGTAAAAAAATAAAAAGAAAGAAAGAAAAGAAAATGGAAAGTTAAAAAAAGAGTTCATACAATAGACTACCCTTGAATCATGGTCAGGCCACACACAAACAAATGCTTAGAAAACACTAGCATGATACTCCATGTGTGTAAAAGACACCATATAATTGTACATAAAGAGGGAGTCAGGGTAAAGAGACTGAAATGAAAATAAGGCTTCTGTGTGTCACTGGATATGGTGAGGCAACTCTGACAGCAGACCATTAAATTATACGTGCATGTCTTAATATCTACCACCACCAATACTGTCACCTGGTAACCCTCTACTCTGACATTTTTCAAAGCAGGTGGTGTGCCTACATTACACACACACACACACACACACACACATACACACACACGTACACACAGACACACAAATGCCATTCTATACATAACATTCTGCATGTTGTAGCTTTCATTTGCCTATTTGGAGACAGTCTCAGGACTACAGATGACCTGGATTTTTCTGTGTTGCCATGGCTAGTGGTTCACAATCCTCCTGCCTCTGCCTCCTTGATACTTCAATTACAGACACGTGTCATCACGCACAGCCTCTGAAATTTCTTTCGTTTGATGTGTTTTTCCAGTGATTTCTCATAACTGCCATGCTAGATACTAATGCCCCATTTTCTGTTCTCTCACGGATAGTCATTTTTCTAGACTTTAGTGATTATAAAATATGCATAATGAATATACTTGCTGGAGGCGCCTTAAGTATTTGTATATTTGTTTCTTAATTTTTCTAATTAAAACAAGCCCCCTTGGGTATTTTAGCCTATATTGTTTTCTTGGCTTGTTCTGGCCCATCTGTTAAGTCAAATTCTTGCAAACTTCAATAGTGGAGATAGGTTTTCTGAACAGCAGACTCTGGATGAGTCAGGGTTTTTTTTTTTTTCCTCTCCCTCACAATAGGCTGCTGTCTGAGGGGTTCAGACCCCCACAGTCATTCCTCCCAGCCCACATGATGTTCCTGACATCATGCCCTGATTTCTAAGTGTCCCTGGTTATCTAAGAATCCCTTTCCCTAAGGATGTATAGTGTGGTAAGCCATCACTCCTGGCTGGGGGAGGACAGACAGCTCTCAGTGGGGTGGGAGACGGCACGGATACAGAAGTGTACGTACACAGTGTTCATGTGACCCCGTGTAGAGTGGTTTTACAGAAAAATATTAACAGTAAACAGAATCTGTCTATTATCTGTTTAAATAATAGTGGTTGAATAACTACAAAATTCCTCGGAGGAAGAGGATAATGTTGTTGCTTACCTAGGAAAGACTTCAGAGAGGTGATGTCACCCATCTCCCACAGCTGGAGTCTGTGCCTGAGCAGCCAGTGCTGCATTCTGAGTATGTCCTCCCATGTTTTTGTTTTTGATTTTTGTTAAATTCAACTTCCTTGTGGGTTATTTTCTAAACACATAGAGCATCACTTATAAGTAATATGTTAAATAATTTGGAAGGGGTTGTAAATTCTAGTCTGTATCACAGTGTGTCTTACGACGACTTACCTTTCCTGCATACACGTAAAAGCCAGGGTGAATTCTACAGATAGCCATCTGTTTGAAAGCCCCCATCCCAGAAGACACTGCTCTGGGATGACCCTTGCAGCATTTCCAGAGCAACCCTCCCAAGAGATGGAAAAGCTCTTTGAGAAATCAAAGTGTAATTAATGCACATTTCTTTGCTTAAAAGAAAGACAGAATTGGATCATTATTAAATGCATGGAAGGTGACCCGTCTTTTGTAGCAAGGGCATTTAGATGGCTAAATTATGATAAAGGGACCATTGTGTTTGTCAGCTATTATCATTCTAAATTTGCATAAAAGTAATCATAACAGTGAGAGACATTAAGTGCATTAATTATCCATTAAAGGGGTAATTTAACAATCATTAAGTGAGCACTAATAGATTGGTGATCATCTTTGCAAATGATGTATTTGATCTAAGCTTTATATAACAACAGAAAGATTAATCTGCCATCTTTACTTTAGCACATTTTATGTTTTATTTCCATTTCCTAGTAGCTTCTGCTGAGAATTGAATAGTGGAGTGAATAGCCTATATCGCGTGCCTGTCCTGCCACTGGACACTGTCCTGTGTGCCCCGCCCCGATTCTACATAGTGAGCCTGTCCTGCGACTGGACACTCTCCCGTGTGCCCTGCCCCAATTCTACATAGTGTGTCAGTGTGCCTGTCCTGCGACTGAACTCTGTCCTGTGTGCCATGCCCCAATTCTACATAGCGTGCCTCTTCTGTGACTGGACACTGTCACGTGTGCCCCACCTCGATTCTACAGCACTGGGTAGAACAATCTAGTCACCGTATCAGGTCTCCTCTTGCTTGGGTTTGAAATGTCTTTGTTTCTTTTGTGATTATCCAGAGTTGCTTTTGTGAAAGGACCCAAGCGAGCTTGTAGGAGGGCTGTTGACTTTTCCCATTAGGCTAGAGCTTGACCTTGTTGGAAGCCATGGTCAGAACAATGAAGCCTTGGGTGGGGAGCGAGGAGTTGTTAGCAGTCTCTCTCCATCCCTTTAGCATCTGCTGCTTTTCTTCCAGCTTCTGTGCTGCAGAACAGCTTTCTCTGCTTTCCCAGGAATGCGGCCCCTTCTGGAAGGCCTCAAATGCCAATGCCACATTCCCCAGAAGGGGAAAGGTGGCTGTGATTTCACTGTGCACCACTCTCATTGACCAGGCCGAGGCTGGCATGCCCTGCAATGAGGCAGTGACATAGAAGGTCAGGGGCTGGTACGTTCAACCCTGCGCTGTGCCTATCATCTATTATGTGTCAGGCTGGACATGCAAACTCCGGTCCTCGTGCTTGCATCCTGCTGAATTCCCTATACTCTTCCTCAGCTTGCCTCTGTTAGTAGAGCACTGCGAAGATCTGCTTCCTTTGCTCGAATAAACTGAGGTTGTTGTTATGGACTTAAATAATGAGGCGAGGGTGACTGGCTCTGGAGCAAAGCTCAGGTGTCCATGATAACTTTCCTACCCTTGCTCCCTTCTCTTGATTACTCTTCTTTCCTTGCCTCTCCAAATACCCCTGTGGTTGTTCTGATCACTGCAGCACTAGCAGAAGCTCCTGGAGAAGGCTTTTCTGCACTGAACATAGATGCTACAATTGGGGATACAGCAGCCACTGTATAAAAAGCTATAGATCAAGAATAGAAAACTAGAAAGTTGAGAGAAGATCGTACCGTACCTCTATGAAATATGAGGTACCTTACTATTGCACTTAGCCCTTGAGTGGTCTTTGAATGATGTTCACATCTGGATATCATGTGTGTGTGTGTGTGTGTGTGTGTGTGTGTGTGTGTGTGTGTGTGGTTTCAGAATGATGTGATATGATGTGTGTATGGTGTATCTGTACATTTCTGGATGTAGGTATGCACCTATGGCCATGCTTGCATGTCCTGCTCTATCATTTTCTGTGTTACTCCCTTGACACGTGGTTTCTTATTGAACCCAGAACTAGGCTGGCAGCCAGCAAGTCCTAGTGATTCTCTTGTCTCTGCCCTCCCCTCAGAACTGTGGCTACAGCCACACATGTAGCCATGCTCAGTTTTCTGTGTGAGTGCTGAGCTATGAACTCAGGTCCTCGTGCTCTTACCCTCTGAACAAGTTCTGCGGCCACCTTTCTATCATTATTTGTGAAGAAGAATGAAACTCTTGGCTGTTTGAAGAATATCTGAATGCCCTTTCTGCCCCCTGCAGTTGTGTACACTATTAGTGGGCTGTCACCCACACAGCAATACCGCCCTTCATCTGTGGATTGGCGGTCACACTGCTTGCTTCATGGCACTGAGTGGATGAAACCTGTTTACTCATCCGCTTATCCATCTTTCACGAACCCACTCAACCATCTATGGACCCATTCAGTGTTATGAAGGGGGAAGCATTGATCTAGGTCCTCTGAGAAATGGGTTCCAACGTCTCTGTTTCCAGCCAATTCGTGCGCTTCTCTCCGATGAGTAGTTGTTTGGGGGCTGTGAAGCCTGTCCCACCGTTTGATAGCTTCTTGAGAACTTGAGTGGAGTCCATCTCTCCTTGTCCAGTCTTGCCTAGAGAAACAGGTATTAATCCCTACCACCAGGAAAAGACCTTGCGAGCTAGATCCTAATGGTGTACCATGTGTGAAATGCCTGGCTCATAGGAGATGCTCAACTAAAGTAGAGAAGGTGGAAAAGGAGATGTATTAGTTACTGTTTGTTGCTGCAATGGACAAAAAGCCACTTTTAGGAGAAATGGTTTAATTTGGTTCATGGTTCCAGAGGAGATCCACTCCATCGTGGCAGTCAAGATACAGCCACAGGGGTGTGGAGCTGGCAGCTGCCCTTCTTTTACACTAAGGAAGAAGAAAGGGCAAGGGAGAAAGACAGAGAATGAGAGGTGAGAGGGGATAGGAAGTGGTTCAGGTGTTAAACCTCAAAACCTGCATCCCATGAGGCTGCATCAGGGAGATTCACGTCCTGGAGGTTAACCTTCCCGAGAAGCACCACTAACTGGAGATATTCATATTCAGAAGCCTATGGGCTTTCTCACTCAGACCACAACAGGAGACTAAGACTGCAGGATGTGCCTTCTGTAAAGCTCTCTACACTGGGAGAGAAGCTAAATACAGACTGAACGTCACAAGACCGCATCGGTCTACTGGAAACATCTGGGGAAATCAGACAAGGCTAGTTCCTCAAGACAGCCAGTTTTCTGCCTTCTGCACCTGTTCAGTGTCGTCACTCAAGACACTTTTATCTGTGTATGATGGGACAGTGATGGGGTCAGGTGCAACAGAGTCACTTTCCACTTTGGGAATCATCTTATATTGCAGTGAATTTGTTTTGAAGCTCATGATTGACAGCCTAGAGTCTGCATATTAGGTTTCCATGTAAAGTAAGCCCATCCTATCACTACCTGTTAAATCTGCTTTTAGATGAGTGTGTATGTGCATTTGCATGTCTATGGAGGCCAAAGGACAACCTTGAGTATTGACCCTCTCTTAGGTGCCACCCCCCTTTATTCTTTGTGAGCAGGATCACCCACTGGTCTGGAACTCACCATGTAAGCTACTCTGACTTTGAGTCCCAGGGACCCACCTGTCTCTGTCTCCTGGGTGTACTGCTGTCTGGCTTGGAGTTGGGGATCAAACTTATGTCCTCATGTTTTCATGCAAGCACTTTAACCTCTAACTTCCCAGCCCATAGCTGTTAATTATCTAGAGCTTCATTGCTAAGGAGAGTAAGAAGATGAGGAATGGGAAGGGTTGCCTGCCCACCCCCACCTGACATGCCTGCCCAGCATCTCTCTGGAGGAGCAGAGCTGACTTCTTGGCCTGGTGTTCTGCTTCCCATTTGCAGACATGCTGGCAGGGCTTTGGTGTCCTTCCTGCATAGGTCAGCTGCATTGTGTTGAGCCTTCGTGAGCATCTCCTACCATGTCTTGTCTTTAGTACAGGCACGTAGAGAATGTTGGGAAGGGGGAAGGCTTTCACTGTTTCCTCCTTTCATCTTGTTCGTGGGTCACAGATCAAAGTGACCATGAAGTCATCTTTGCTTCCTGGAGCCCTTTTGAAAACAAACTACCAGAGGAGCAGGATAAAGATTTGGTTTGATTCACTGCAATTTTCTTTACTTCTGGATCTTCCTGTCTTGACATCCATCATTCCCAGTGCACCAGGTGATTCCTAGTTGATCCCAGCAAGCCAAGTACAGAGTGACCATCTGGGCCACATTCGTCACAAGGTAATGAACAGGGCAATTCTCTTCTCTTACCCATTCCCTTCTTCTTTTGAACACTAGCCAATGAGCTTCCTGGGCTGAAAATACCACCCAAGGTTCCCAACATTCTCTTGGCTCCAGAGATGCTGATCCAAACCTGGTCCATCAGACTTTTCCAGGACTTTTACTGGGACAGAATGCCAGACAGTGCTTCTCTGGTGCATTCCTCACTGGGCCATTGAGCAACTCCTGCCCTTAGGAAGCCATAGGGACTTAGCTCCTTCTCTCTGCAGTTTGGACCCCTAGCCTTGTTGCTGATACAGAGAGTTCATTAGCATTTGCTTTTTTAAAATCCCCTTTTGGTTGCTACAATCCTTGTCTTTGCTTTCTACCAAAGCAAACCTAGTGAGCCTTTCTATAGACAGACCAGTTCCTTTGTGCACATTTTTGTCTCATTTTGTACATGGAAAGCTTCTTTCTGATCTGGTGAACAAGTCAAGGAGCCCAAGTGATGTCAATCAGGCGTCTACAGCACCAAACCCTTTCTCTCCAGGAGGTGTCAGCTGCCTGGAGTGCTAGCTCTGGTGGGCTTTCAACTCATGACAGTTCTGTCTGGCTTTTGAAACTTTCAGAACTGTTTATGAATAAAGTATCTCACCTACAATCCCGCTCATTACTCAGTCCAACTGAGATTGGGAATTTCGTATGATCAACTATCATGTTCCTTTTCCAAGTGCTTTAGAAATGAATGACTGTCTTCATGTAGAGTCCACCCCTCCACATGTCAATTACACCCAGGTCATCCTCTTTCCAGCCTGTAAAACAGAGCCCAAGGGTCAAGTAAAGGTATCAGAGTTTGTAGATGCTAGTGTCAAACTGAGCCCAGTAGCTAGCAGACACAACTCAACTTGGTCCTCGAGATAAGTGGTAATGATTCTAAGACACAGGTCATGGTATAATAGGACTGAGACCAACACACTACATGTCCTCTCCAGTGTGGGTCATCACTGTCCTGTTCTTTCACTGTTGTGTGGGCAAAGGTAGGTCTGCTATTGTTAGAGCCAATGGCCTTGATTTTGATGTGAACTATCCTATTAAAAAATGTTGGCAGCTGATTAAAATTCAAAGCACTATGAAAGCAGATCCTACTACACTCTACCTGATACACCAAATAAAACTTACTGGCAGCTTGAACTCAGCCTGGTCATGAGAAGTCTTGAGTGCCATGTGCCCAGGAGACCATGTCTGAGTTCTATAATTTGTTGTTATGATGATGATGATCTTTTCAAGGCAAAAATCTCACTCTTGAACCCATGCTAGCCTAGAGGTCATTGGGTAGTACCATACTGATTTCAAACTCTTGGTAACCTTCCTGCCTCCACATCTTCTTGGTTAGTCCCAAGCCACCATACTGTCTTAAGTTGAACCCTCTCGTGGGAGAAAAGCAACTGGCAGTGACAACACTTGGACTAAACATTATTTGTGTGTAGATTTAGCTAATTCATGCACACATGCATTTATAAACACCCATCTGCTATGCACGGGAAGTAACAATCCGCATTGTTACTGCCCACAACTACAGCTTGGAAAGGAAGATGTAAGAAATTTCTAGGCGGTTCCAACTTGTGCATCTCCTTTCTGTAGTGCGTTAAGATTTTAGGCAGAACCATTTCTCATACAGGAGCTAGGAAATAACAAATAGGAGAGCCCTGAAATGGGATAAGTGGAGGGGACAGTGGTGGTGTCTATTTGTGTGAGTCCCACCATCTGCCCCTTGCTCCACGGTGGTGTTTTCCGGGCCCCGCATCTGTGCCCTCAGAGTTCCCACTGTCAGGCTCCTTCATATTCTATGTTATTCGGTCCCCACCCCACCCCCCAAAAAAAGCTAAGGACAAATATAACAAACAAGATCACTACCCTAAACTTAATGATGTCACTTTTACCTCCAAGTATGTTTATGTTTAATATTCGTGTGTCTGTGCATGTGGGAGGGGCACATGTGTGTCCATACCTGAGTGTGCAGGGGCTCGATGCTGACATTGGAGAGCTGTCTTTGGTTACTTTTCCAAGTGAGTTTTTGACGCAGGGTCTCTCTCATGGAAATTGAAGTCTACCCGTTTGTTAGATTGGCAGGCCAACTAACTCCAGGTTCCCCCTGTTTCTGCCTCCCTAGCGCTGGGCTTACAAGCAAATTCTGACTTGCCTGGCTTTTTGTGTGGGTGCTGGGGTCTGAACTCAGGTCCTCAGGCTTGCAGGAAATCACTTTACTGTCTACTCCATCTTCCCAGCACCTTACTTTGCCTTTTTAGTGCACACCTCTGCAGTGCCTCCTTAAGAAAGTCTGCCCCTCTTCCAGATTGTATTACAGTCCCCATGACAAGACTCTGCAGTGCCTCCTTAAGAAAGTCTGCCCCTCTTCCAGATTGTATTGCAGTCCCCATGACAAGACTCTGTACTGTTGATACTGACAGATGTGTCAAGCCCCCTCAGGAGTCCCCTTGTGACTTGCTTGTCACCCCCGTAGTACTGATTGCAGAGTCTGACATGCTTGGGCTGAGGTTCCCTCATGGCCCCTCCAAAGGGACAGGGCTGCTGAGTCTCAGACTCTCTGACCCTCCATGAGAGGGTTTCCACAGTCAGAATCCCTCAAGGTCAGCTCTGGGAAGAAGACAGGAGGAATGCTTGTGAAGCCGGTCGTTGACATCTCAGCTATTTCCTCACGAGCCAGCAAGACCATCCTTATTTTGAAATGCCTTTAGAGTGCCGTCAGTCTCCTTTGATCTGTGTTACACAACTGTTTTGTGCGCTAATCTGTTCCAATTCAAAATAGATGAAAACCACCACATGAATGGCATCTGCTGGGGTTTGCTTTCCTAAAACGATATATTTTAAGGAAAGTCAATCCAAGAAATTGTATGGTGATGGGTGAATGTATTAATGATGGTTATTTTACTCAGGTGATTAAAATTGGAAAAGTATGAAAAAAAGTAAAAAAAAAAAAAAAGAGAAAGTGAGAGAGAGAAATCTTGGAGCAGCAAGTTATCTGAAGAGAATGTCAATAATTTTAAGGCTATTTTGGGTCTTGTTCAAATCAAAGAACCTCAAATGACTGCAAGAAGAAGTTTCCAGAAAATGAACTATTTCTAGTGTTTTGGTTTTTTTGTCAGTCAAATGTCATATACACAAGATTGGAGGCCAGACCGCAGGATTTGGTCTCATGTGGTGTAAAGGGGCCTCTGTGGCCTGGGAGCCATACAGACTTTTTGCTTATTTAGCTTCTTGTTGGCCCTGAGTGAAGGCAGGAGGACACCCATCTGTTGTTGCTGCAGATGTGTAGGAAAGACAAACGAAGCCACAGCTCCAAGTTACACGTCAGGGCAAATGTAGGCCGGAAAGGCTGACCTCCTTGATCTTTAGAAAGTGATGCTTTGGTGGTAATGGGAGAATGCTGTATGCACTCATCTGTCCTATAATGACCCACATTGCAATATGGACACATCTTTCCCGTAATGATCCACCTTACTGAGAATCAATCCTTGGCTCTTTCATATGGCACTTTTGATCATTCCAGAATGGTTACTTACCATCTTGGTCTTGGTAAAAGAGCCAAGGCCTATTCTCCTGGGAGAAGATTCAAGAAATAATCAGTCCTCACTGAATTTAAGAATGGAAAAGGCCTTGAAGATACTAACATCAGCGTTGGCTCTAGGTGACAGAAAAATCAATACAAAGTGACTTAGCTCCAAGGGAGCATGGGGAAACGTGCTCAAGAAGAAGCCTGGCTTCAGCAGAGGATGAACATGGGGCTCAGATGAAGCCATGAGAGCACCAGGACCTCACGTTGCTTCTCGATTTGGACCAAAGATAATGGCTCTCCAGGAAACTTCCTGGCTACCAGCACCATATTGGGATAGCTGAGGCTTCCAGCCTCGTGGACTAAGGAGCTACTGTCCTCAGCCTGTCTGGTCTAAAAACAGTATTGTTGGACCATCAGGACTGTCTTGTGTATGCCAATCTAACGCGTCTCCTTATTATTTATTAATATTTTCATCTTATTCGTTCTAACCTTCTAGAGAACCTGACTAATACTGATGGAAGGCTTGGGTCAGAAGCCTTCTCTGGAGCTGCAGAAGCAACAGCTCCCACGGGGTTGTATTCTGGACCATTTGGTCTAGATCATTTGAACAAGGATATCATGGTAGGGGTAGCCATACTTCCTCTCAATTTTCTTCTATCTTGTCCACCCACTACATCTCCAAATAAAAGTAGGAGATTGCTGAAAGGGACATGTCTGCGCTTGTTACTTTTAGAGATGGACCCATGACTGCCTAGTGGAATGAAGAGTCTACAGTCCGCATGTGGTTTTCGTGTAACTCTTCAGTTATCCACGACCGACAGCTCACCCCGACACCTCTGGCATGTTTGGGAATTTGGCAAATTCAATTGTTCGTACTGTCCAGAGCCTGGGGCTTTGATAGGAATGTCACTTCTGCATGTTTCCTCATTTCTGTGGGTTTATTGCTCTCACTGTGCTGCTGGTTGCGGCAGGACACAGTTTACACTGCGGTCAGTCCACCTCAGTTGTTTTGTGAGTCCTTACCTCTCAGTCTGACTTGAGATGATGTGAATGGTGAGTACAGCAGCCATATGACTTTATCTTTCGCTTCTTTAGAGCACTCAATACCATTCAGTCAGCCTCCCAGGGAAAAGTAATAACAAACTGTGTTTCAAGGTCAAAAATCTAATTTTTTAAAAATTTTGGTTATGCATGCCATGTTAGAACTACGGGGATGGATGGAGCAGGTATGGCAGTCAGTGTGTTTTCTGATTACACTTAGTTAATATCCTTTAGAAGGTAGAAGCAAGAAGCACAGGAGAGAGAGGGGCGGGGAGGGAGAGATCTCATTTTGTTTTTTAAACAGGATCAGCATAATGGAAAAATTCATTCATTGTCAGATAAGAAAGAATTGGCTCAACACGTGACTCAGCTCCATTTGTAGTTGGATATTAAGAGCAAGGAACTGTCCGCCTGTAAAGAACGTGAATGTTTGCTTCGTATTGCCAATGAAAATGATTTGCTAATGGGCTGTTTCGGTTATTCCTTCACTTGTCTGTATGTTAAGGAAAGTTATAACCCTCGGTTCCAGTTTTCTGTCATTTTGTACCTAAATAATTTATATATGCTCAAGTCCTGTATTCTGTCTCCTGGGCATTTTATCTGTAAATGCAATAATCGGAGTTAGTCGTTTGCGGAAGGAACACTTGCTGTAATACCCACTTGTGTGCTCTGTTTTCCTCCTTCCTGAACTAGATCAGTCTACAAATTAGTGTCGTAGTTTCCAGATTGCCACTGATTGACTCTGCAGAGCAGTGTGACCTTCTACCTGTATCAGTCTCCTGGGGGTTTCATAGCAAAGTAGCACACATCCGGGAGCTTTAAACAACAAGAATTTGATTTGCTAATTTGTATTTGTGGGGCTCAATTCAGTCCACAGTAACCTACCCTTTACCTTCTCACTAATGTTCTCGTATGCAGAATGCATCTCCTTGCCTCTTAGCATTGCCCACATATCTTAACCCAGTCCACATCCCTCTCAGTCAAAACTCTTGTTTTACTTTAAATCAATTTAGAAACTCTCAAATCTCAAACCTGAATCACGAATCAGGTCTGGGTAACATTGATGGGAAGATATATTGCAACTGAATGCATTATGATCTGAAGAACTGTGAAACTGTTGTCTCTTTCTCATAGGACATTAGAAGGATGGGGAAAGCTGGACCTTCTGGAGCTCAGGCAGCAATGCTTACCCCCCTGAATTAGCTTTGCTGGTCTCTGAAGCTGTAGCTCTGCCCTCATTACACCTTCCTATTGTCCTCCCTCTGTCCTCTTGATTTGGGGTAAGTGAGTCAGCTGATAAATTAGTAAGAAAAAGAAATCTTACTAATCTTCCAGTAATGTCAAGGGGACCCAGACAGTTAGATGTAAAAGGTGTTCTCTATTGTTGGTGTCTCCTTGGATGACTGGATAGTTTCCTGGGTCATGTGCCAGACCTCTTCACTGGACTTTCACACTGCTGTACTCTGGATAGTTGTCCACAGGACATTTGATTTCTCTCTCCTTCCCTCCCCGCCTTTCCCTCCTTTCCTCCCCATCTTTCTCTCCCTCGCTTCTTCTATATATGTGACCTAAAATTTCCGTAAGTGCTAGCTCATTTGCTCTTTAGTGAATCTAGTCTCTATCCATCAGTCATTCCTTCTTTCTTCTTTCCTTCCTTCCCTTTTCTTTCCCTCCTTCCCGCCCCCTCCCTCCCTTCCATTTTGCTATGAGTAACAAGAACAAAGGAAGTTTTAAGGTCTGTACATTGCATTGACATCATCTTTAATAGTTTTTTGCCCGCCCTGCTTCTTTCAAGCCTCCTAGGATTTCCCTGTGCCTAGTCTCCAAAACTTTCCCTTTCTGCCCATCATCTGCTTCAAGGCCCTGATACATTGTAAAACATTTGCTTCAACAGCTTTTCCTCCAAAAGCGTTTCCTCTCCTGCTGCATAATCACTCGGTGGGCATTTACCAGGGCCCTTGATACAAAGTACCATGCACGGGTGGCTTAAAACAACAGAAATTTGTTATTTCATGGTTCTGCAGAGCATCCCAGGCTGCGATTGAGATGTCAGCAAGGCTGTATTCCCTGTTACCCCTACAGAAGAGCAGTCTTCCTGCTTCTGCTTTCTGCTGGTTGTTGGCAGTTCCTGGTGTGGCCTGGCTTATAGCTGGGTAACATTTACTTTCTGCCTCTGCACCTGGTCCTCTTCCTTCTGTTTCTGTGTCTCCACATCTTCTCTATTTGTAAGAACAACAATCTTGTTGGATTTAGGGTTTGTTATACTCCAGTGTGGCTGTATAGTAATTATAACTGTAAAAAAAATCTAAAATTTTAAAATTAAAATTTTAAAATAAAGGGTAACGGTGGCACATACCTTTAATCCCAGCACTCAGAAAGCAGAGACAAGCTGATCTCTGTGAGTTCAAGGCCAGCCTGGCTTACAAAGTGAGTTCCAGGACAGCCAGAGCCATAACACAGAGAAACCCTGTCTTGAAAAAACCAATAAATAAATAAATAAATAAATAAATAAATAAATAATCTAAAATGTCTAAAAATGGTTAAAAAAATCACAGAATTCAGCGTATCTTTGAGGAGTATGTGTTTTAGTTCATAACACATCCCTTTCAGAGTTTTTAGTTTCCATGTTGCAGGTGACAGGAAGCATAGTTCAAATTAACTCAAGATTAATGAGTACATTCAAGGGTGGTGGAGATTGTAGGCTTAGCCTAGAAGTGCCTGGCTCTTGTTTTCTGTCTCCTATTTGCCCCATTTCTTTCATCCTCTGTATTATTTAGTTAATTATCTAGGTAATTCACATACACCTAGCAGTCTGAACCAGTTCCTTACCTATGCATCTTATATAGAAAGCATACCTGTTGTCATAGTATTGGGCTCAAGTCCTGGCCTTACTGTTTCTATTTCAGCAGTCCGGGAGTACCTGTTCCAAACAGTTCCAGCAGTTCCAGACACTACCTGTCTCCTCTGTTGGGGAGATGGCATTGTGTGTGGTTCCCATGTAAGTGATATGCTCACGGCTGGATCTACATGTGCAAGGGTTACCCAGCCATATGTTTAGTCATTATAGAAATTAGATTCCATCAGGAAGGCCGGGGAAGCTGTACTATACAGGCCAGCATGCACAGAGGGTCATGGGGTATGAACATGGAGGGAAGGGACTGATAGTGAGTACTGGGATTTGCTGTGAATCTGGATAAGCAGTTATGTGAGACACCCTTAGTTTCTTCTTCAGTAAATTGTTTTCTAAGGTATGCTACTGAAACATGTTTTGGAAGTCTTGGTGAGCTGTGTTTCATGCAAGTAATATCCACCAATTTTAAGTGCGATTTGATGGGTTTTGACAGAGGTATTTGGTTCCACAACCACCAACAGGATTATTGTCCAGAACATTTCCTTTGCCTCCCAAAGTACTTCTGCGTCCCTTTGTGGCCAGTTTCCTCATGCCAAGCCCTCACTCCTGGCAGCCAATGACTTGCTTTTTCTTTTTGTAGCTTTATACAAACTATTGTTTGCGATACTCTATTACAATATCTGCGATTAAAGTTTTGGGAATAGTGTCAAAGACCCACAACATGTTCTAAGTAAATAGTAGGCTTTCTTATGAATATGATGGCCTTGGTAAAGCTTGTGCCTTGGCAGCTGTCTTAGTCTCTTATATGTGGCCCCTTCCCCTTTCAAAGTCATCCGTGACACTGAGTCGTTTGACTTACCCTTTTCCACTATCCTGGGAAAATACTCTGTTTTCAGAGGTCCCTTCCTTGAGTCAGACCCTCACCTCTGTCTTTTTTGTGTTGTTTTGTTTTGTTTGTTTGTTTGTTTGGTTGGCTGGCTGGCTGGTTTTTTGAGACAGGGTTTCTCTGTAGCTTTGGAGCCTGTCCTGGAACTAGCTCTTGTAGACCAGGCTGACCTCAAACTCATAGAGAAGATCTGCCTGCCTTTGCCTCCTGAGTGCTAGGATTAAAGGCATGTGCCACCACCTCCCAGCTTTGAGACAGGGTTTCTCTGCAGCTTTTTGGAGCCTGTCCTAGAACTCGATCTGTAGACCAGTGTGGCCTCAAACTCACAGAGATCCGCCTGCCTCTGTCTCTGCCTCCCAAGTGCTGGCATGAAAAGGCATGCGCCACCACCACCCGGCCACACCTGTCTTTTTAGTCAACCAAGTTGAGACTTTACCTCTATCTACAAAATATTTTCATTAGGGTTTGATGTCAGAATCATAGGTCAGCAAGCTTAGAACCATACTTAGAATTCCAATACCCAAGGAAGTTCTATAAACATCTTTTTTATAAAAATTGAATCAAGGAGAAAATTGAAGATACAATATATTGAAAAGAAATCCCAAATTGATTGATTTTTTTAAAATAGCATTAATATCAGGATTGTTTCTGAATGACATCATTGTTTTGCTGGTTACACCATTCACTGTTATGGAGAAGATTACAGACTAACAGAGGAAAGAAAAATAAAACAGTAATTATGATGATGTTGTTGCTTTAAAAATTTTTTTGGGAGAAAAGAAAATTTACCAATCCAAGCCAACTTTTTTCTCTTGATGGTTGGCGCTCGCTGCTCAGTAACATTACAAATGTTATTCATATATAGTGTTTATTTCTTTGGTGGACCTAGGCAACAAATCTATTTTTTAAAGAAAAAAAATGATGTAGACATGTGGAAAAGTTTAAAAGAAGGTTAGTGTGACTGATACAGAATCACTGTGAAGCAGTGGCCCATCTTATTATAATGTGATTTCTGGGCTGTGTTGAGTTTCATTAGTTGCCCAACATAATGTAAGTATAGCTAGAAAGGTGGGTGTTCTTTAAACATTAGAGACAGCTGGTGGGGATTTTGTAGGCGATCCAGAGCTGAAAGGCTCGCTCCATCACCATCATGCGGTGTTATCTTTGGTTGAGAAGCAAGGGTCATTTCAAAAGGAAAGTTCGTGAGTTCTGCTGTTCTCTGCTCGACTGTGGCTTGTAGCCCATTTGCTGCAAATACCACGGAGCCCTTGGTACTGAAGAGCAGCTGTAATTAACTTCTAAATTTAAAAGCAAATATTTTTTGTGCATGGTCTTTGAGTGACAGACAGAATGAGGGCAGGAATTTCTGCATGCTAAATGATCAGCATTAAGGGCCTTCCCAAGCCAAAGGCTACCATCACCATCGTTGATCTGCCTCCAGAAAATGAAGTTCAAAGTAGAGCAGTGAATGGTGTCTGAATAAGGCTCTACCCGCCGAGCGGTGGTGGCGCATGCCTTTAATCCCAGCACTTGGGAGGCAGAGGCAGGGGATCTCTGTGAGTTCGAGACCAGCCTGGTCTACAAGAGCTAGTTCCAGGACAGGCTCCAAAGCCACAGAGAAACCCTGTCTCGAAAAACCAAACAAACAAAAAAATAAGGCTCTATACCATCAGGGCTGGCAGGAGGCTCCAACACCATGGGGCTTTTGACAACCCCTGAGGGCTCCTTTTGTGCAAAGTGTGAGTCATTGGCTGTGGAAAGACTTGCTCAACTATCAGCGCTGCCTGAGCACATGCAGCCTGGTGGAAAGGGACCAGGAGAGGCTCAGTGGCTGAGGAGGTGCTGTTTGGAGTCAGTTTTCCTGCATCTCCATTGAGTCTTTGCTAGAATTAGATGCAGGTGGGTGTGGTGAGACTGAGCAATTTCTCTGACTCCCTGGCCCACTGTTTTCATCTGCAGAACTGGGGATCAGAGTGATAGTACCCCTGTGGTCTTTGGGTGTAGGTGGGAAGTAATGCATACAAGTGCTTCAGTGGGGGAAACCTGTCATGGGAAGAATTAGCCACATGCTAACTAAAGTTACAACTGACAGAGGAAGAAGGAAAGGCTAAGAAATATGAAGGAGAGAGAAGAAGCAGGGCCTGGGCAAAGACCAATAATCCCAGCTACCTGGAAGATCAAGTCAAGATTACCCAAAGTTCAGGTGTGTTTGGGCTGCAGAGTGGGTTCAGAGTCAGCCTGGTCAACTTAGCCAGACTGAGCATCAACATATAAACTACAAAAGTTTATGGGTATAGCTCAGTGATAGAGTACTTGCTTAGCGTGAGTAAAGACCCTGGATTCAGTTCCCACCACCATCACCACCTCCACCACCACCATCACCATTATCACCACCACCACCACCATCACCACCATCACCACCACCACCACTACCACCAAAGGGAGATATCTGGGTAGAAGCTGGATAGTCTGGGTCCCTAGAATTCTATTCATTAGAAGATTAATTTAAGTCTAAATTGAATTTCTTCAATGAGTGAGAAAACGAGAGAGAGAGAAAGGGAGAGAGAGAAAAATTGTGTATCCACATGGGTGTGTATGATGTCTTTATGTGTGTACAGGTGTGTGAGTGTGCTGAGTCACACATTTAGAGGTCAGAAGGACAGCCAGGTGCTCTCACTGTATACTTGGTTTGAGGCAGGGTCTCTTTGCCATTTGCTCCTGTGCTCTGTCTGCCAAGCTAGCTGGCTCCTGGCTTCCCGGGAATCTCTGTCTCTGATCCCTCTCTCCATACTTGACTTTAAAACAGTTTCAGGATTTGAACTAAGCCATTTCCTAGCCCTCACTGTTTCATTTTTCCATATGAGATTGGGCTTCTGAATGGATACTCTACTTCATCCATTTCTTTGACATGCTGAGCTTCCCTGTCTTGTGGTTGAAGATGCAGGGGAGGAGCAAGGGAAGCTTCCAGACTGCCCTGTAATACCATGGCAGTCCTAGCAGATCCCAAGAAGTCCTCTCTAGCCATCCATCCTTTTATTAGCAGACTTAATCCAAACTGATGAAGTTGGTGTTGTGATTTGTACCCTGATGTATGTACTTTTAGGAAAATGTGTGTGGTGGAGCAAGTTGAGAGTAGCTGCGGTCCTCCCAGGTGGAGATCGTCTTGAAGGAACCTGAGATGAAGACTAGGAAGGGGCATTTCTCCCCACATGAGCTCCGCTGCTGAATCTTGTACTCTTGTCATCACCCCCTGTCTCCAGAGAAACAAACTTCTCAATTTCTCACTGTTTGGCAAGGAGTCCTCATTTGATGTAGGACAGAAAACCTCCAGGGTTTGCTAGTGATCTGCTCTTTGGGCAGGAAAATAATCGACTTACCTTCCCAAGCAAAACTGCAATGGTGTGGAACATCTCTCTTGCAATGAGGGAAGAATGAGAATAAAGGGCTATTTTAATGGCTTTCAGTTTGTGGTACTGAAGCTCATTCACTTAGAACAAATAAAGAAATTCTTTCAGAATAGATGATGCCGATATGCTTGTGTTTTCTCAGGACTTTCTGCAGGGTCATGGGAGAGCTGTTTGCCCACCATCAACTACTTTTCTCCACCTGTCACTTGTCTCCTGGCCAGCCTTGCTGAGAATCAAACCAATAAAAAAGGACTTCTTTGTTTATATAAATAAATCTTTTCTTAGATTTGTTTTTGCCACCAGATTTACTGAGGCATGATTGACACATGAAAATTGTAGCTATTTAAAGTGTACAGTGTAATATTTTGACATACATATAAGCATTGTGAAATGATTATCACAATTACACCACTCAATGTGTCCATCAGCTCATGGTTCCTGTTCGTATGTTTGTTGCAAAGACACTTGCTATCCTTTCTCTCTGCTGGCTTCAAGTGAATAATATCTGTTATTTTGACCGAACCCCTGCTACACAAATAGGTTTCTGCCAGTTACTCATTTTGTAACTGGACGTCAATTGCTTTTGATCAATCTCTGCCCTTTTCTCCTAGCCCAGGTTCTGGAAACCACAGTTCTATCTCTGTTACTCTTTGTGAGACCCTGTGTTCAATTCCACATACAAATGAGATCATGTAGTAGCTGGCTTATTTCAATCAGCACAATGCCCTCCAGGTTCGCTTTCCTTAAGTGATAGGATTTCCCTCTTCTTAAAGTTGAGTTATTTCACTGAAGAAAATATATTTCACTATCTATTCTCCTGGTCCAATATAAAGGCCACACTATTTCCACATGCCAGCTACAGTGATCATGCTTGCATGGATATGTCATTTAGATGTCTGCCCAGAGGACTGAGATTTCTGGGTGACATGGCAGTTCTCATTTTAATTGTTGAGTCATTGCCACATGGCTTTCAACTGTGTCTGTCCTGATTCAGCTTCCTACCAACCGTGTGCAGGGCTTCTCGTGGTGTAACTTTGCTTCTGTTGATGCTCCTTGTGAGGTTATACCTCAGTTTGGTTTTAATTTGCATTGTCTTTGCCATTACTGATGTTGAACACACTTTCATATACTTGTTGTTTGTTTGAACATCTTTTTCTTTTAAAAAAACACATTTATTTAGTTCCTTTTCCCTTTTTTACATCAGGTTGTTGTCTTGCTCTTGAGTTATGGATTCTTTGTGTATTTTGGACATTAACCACTTAATAGATAGTGAAGAAGGAGCTTAGAGGTGAAAGGGTCACAAATATTTAGAAGTTTAGGGATTTTTTTTTATTCTCTTAAAACTGTAAGTAGGTGCTTTTGTGGGAACGTGGATATCTCATTCAGCACTGCTTGTGAAGAGGCTATATATACAGCATGGTGGCCCAGGATCCGACATCCTCTTTAGTAGCAGAAAGGGAAGGTAGGGTCTATGGTGATGGTCCACAGCTACCAGCCTAGGGCTTTGCTCTTATTAGTTATTATGGGGACATTTGTTGACCAGAGAATATTTTGAAGGTAAATTTGACTTCCATAAATGACAACGATAGCTAACACTCATGAGATGTTAGCTCTCATGTAGTAGGTAGCCAACAGACTACTTACATCTTACTGGAAAAGAACTAGCCTGAAATTTTAAGATGAGAAACATTAGATGAGTCAGTAGCTGAACAAGGCTATTGAGATACCTAGCCTGCAGCAGAGCAGGAATTCCAAGCCAGAATACTACACCAGACTACCTCCCTTATAATGTATTTAAGATGTGTTAAGACTGGGGTGAGATGGCTCAGGTGTTAAGCCCGAAGACCTGAGTTTGGACTCTGGTACCATCATGGTAGCATGAGAGAAGCAGCTCCCACAAGTTGTCTTCTGACACACAGATACACACACTAAATTAATCAAATGTAATAATATAAAAACAACAGAAGGCATAGTCTCTTTTTCACTTCTTTCTTTCCCATGTTTCTCCTTACTGAAAAGCACCCTCTGCTACACAAAACAGAAGGCTGTGGCTTCTCCCTGGCCTGACCCATCCTGTACCCCCTCCACCAGTGGGTACAGGGCTGGAGTAGTTCATCTCACACTTGCCTTTCTCATGTGCCATCTCTCCAGGAGTGGCACCTTCCAGGTGGCAATTCCATGGGATATTAAACAAGCTGGGACAGAGCTATTCTCCCTGCAAGCAACCATCCTGACAGCTTCAGAGAGGAAGTCTATAGTCAGTATTGAAATTCCTCCAATGGATTTGGACTTCGTGCTCAACTCCTTTTTAAACTCAGGGCAAGCAGCTGTGATTAGCTATAAGTTAATACTATGGTTCACTTCTATTATATTTTAATGATTTCTTTCTATTTTATAGCCTGGGATATAGGTCCACCCATTTCCCATTTCTGATACAAAGTTCTCTTTTTTAAAAAATGCATTTAAATCTTAAAATAACATCGTAATGAAAAAATTAATGAGCAGAGCAGGTACTCTAATGAAGCAGAACTTGTCCATAGTACAAGAAAGACTCGTATTTGGAAAACCCTAACTGTAGGTCTTTCTGGAACTTTTAATTGTGTTTTAATTTGCTTTTTAAAAACCAATAAATTCCTGAACTATGCCATGGCTCTCAGTTTCCTTCTCCTTGAGACACCAGAATCCCAAAGACAAAAGAACAAGTATTAATCTATGTGCCTGCAGTGCCAATGGGGCTGCCACTGACAGACTGTTTAAGAATGAGTTCCAGTGAAAGCAGAGACTGCAGGGCCACTGTTACTAAGCATGGTCAAGTGCACAGTAGCAAACTATTGAATGTGTTTAAAGGTCTTACAGTCATCCGTGCTCAACAGGCTGCTGTTAGCCAAGCCTGCGTCATCATTTAGTCCACAAAAACATGATCCTCTTCAGAATCTGAGGAGTCCAGTTCTGCTGATGTGTGGTCTTAGCCTTTAGGGGTTAATCCTGTAAGAGTCCAGGAGAATTGTCTCTGCGGGTAAGTATGCTTACTCGTACGCAATGTACCTATACAAACTCATATGAGCTGAGTTGTTAGGGCTTAAAGCTTCTCCTCAATGCTGAAGCTGTAACACATTGGCATCAGGCTACTGACCCTCCAAATGCCTTTAGTTTCCCACTCTGAAGAGAGCATGCTGAGGGTACTGTACATTCAGAGCAGCACCTGAACTGCTGCCCAGAGTACAGAGTCTCTCCGCTTCTCAAGCCACCTCCTTTCCCATCACGTTTCACTGCGGTAGCCCCATCACCACCACCATCCCCATCCACTTCTTGGCTAATAGCAAGTATATGCTTTGAATGATGAGTGAGTCTTGGAATAGCAAAAATCATAAAAGCAGGAGTCATGGACAAATAATTAAAGGATATAAAATGTGCATGAAAACTTTCATCTGAAACATGAACCTTTTGGTAATTTAATGATTATGACTGGACAAGTTGAGGTGTCTCCTGGTTTCTAGGAATATTTCATTTTCCTCTCTCTCTCTATATATGTGTGTGGATATTCTTGATGGAAAATATGAACTGGTACTTATGTATAACACAGTGATACAGATGGTATTCAATGTCTGAAAAGCCTGGGGACACACTCCTGAGTCTGAAATCTATAGAGAGGTGAGGAAGCCCATAAGGTCTGGTGGAGAGAGTTTGCTGCAAGCTCGAGAAATCCGGGTGTAGAATGTTGAAGACTCACACAGGTAACAGAAGATAATCATTAGAAGAAATCAAGCGTTCTGACTCACGATGCTAAGACCATGTGTCTCTGTGATGACCCCAGATGTTTTTGAACCAGGACGCGACAGGTTCTGAGCAAGATGTCTCTGTTGGGAGGTCAAGCAAGGTGTATAGATGCTTACTTCTGGGTGGTCTCCAAGACTCGATTGCCTGGAGGTGGACAGTATGACTTCCATGTTTCCTGGAAGGGAACCTAGAGACCAAACCTGAAAGAGTGATCTTCAGCTCTGCTACCTTTGGACAATGAAAACTTATCCAAATGAGACCTCACACCAGCATTTTATTTCCAAAGCATTGGGGGACCTACCAGCTTCATCCCAAACCCTTCCCTCCTTTCTGATGTTTCCTTTACACAACCAAAGTAGAATTGTGTTGCCAGCTCGCTCCTGGGATGCATGCAGAATTTGTTGGAAACCTCAAGCAGATGGAGAAGTTGTGTGATCTCCATTACCACCCTCTGGAAAGCCTGCGGCTAATATTCCACCATGGCCCTGGAATCTCGGGTGGCTTCTTGGTGACCTGCCTTCTGTGGCTTCCCGGGGAGAGATCAAAGACTTGGAAACAGCCCAAGCATGTCAGAGGCTTGGTCCTGTGCTTGGCGCCTCTGCAGTGATGTGTTCTTGCAAGCCCAGCCTTTTTCCAGAAATTGTACACGGCACATTCGTGCTCCAGCGTGGTTGAAAAGCTGAGTTATTCTCAGTTTGTTCCACCCCTGACTACAGGCAACTCCACCTCTAGATGAGCTTTTGGAATTCCATTTGCTTAGGCCTTATGAAGTGAATAAATTTGAATTAATGTGTGGCTTTTTGGGAGGGGTTAAGCGATGTCTCTGTTAGTTTATAATGCATTCAAACATCTTCAACACCATGTTGCTGTCTTGGCTCTTCTAGTTTATAAAGAATTTTTATTAAGTGATGCATACACACACACACACACACACACACACACACACATATATATATATATATATATATATACACATATGCACATGTATTCCTTTGGGTTGAACTTGGCAGATAAACAGTTTCCCTTTGTGAGGTAACACTTGGAAGAAATACATATCAATAACAGTGTAGAGAAGAACTCAAAACTCACGAACTGCATCTGCTGTATTGACAACTCTCTAGTGGTGTTTCTTCCTCACAATTAGAGCAGAATCAAGATGTCATGAATGAGACTGATACCGTAGACCCAATTCTCACTTGGGAAGAGGGAGGGAGAACTGTGAAATTCTCGGTACATTAAAATTTTTATTATTGGATTTTTATCTCTAAATAATGTTGAATGGATCTGTGTCTAAACTCATGAATGTTAATATGGTAGAGCTTCCACTTCCATGACACTTAGCTATTCTGCTCTTTATTACCCCTTATAGGCACTGATGGTTTGACAATTGGAGCTTTTAAACTAATGGAGGGCTTTTCACCAACTAGAAAGCCGTCATTACTAGCAAGCAGGGAGTACTGAATGGGAACTGGGAGGGTTTGAACCAATCTCAGAACACATTCTTTTACAAAGACTAATACCCATAATTTGTGTTTATTTTCAATTTTCTCAGATTTGAATAAATTAGGGCAGAGATTTATACCATTCGTCTTCTTTTCATGTTTTTAGCTGGCTCCCAGAGCATTGCTCAAGCTAACTCTGTACCCTCCAAAGATGAACACACACACACACACACACCATACACATCACACACACATATCACACACACACCCACAACACCCCCACATACACCACACACACCCCACAATGCAACACACACACACCACACACACATATATCACACACATACTCCACATTACCCCTTCATACCTCACAACACCCCCACCACACACACACACACAGAGAGAGAGAGGCTCACGCACGTGCACACAATTGACTTCCTGTAATGTACTGTGGTCCTGTACATTACATACAATACTTCAAAATAGTTCCCTGCCTATGCATGACTGAGAGACTCAAGTGCCTTTCATATTATAAATATTGCATCAGGGATGGAAAAAAGCCAGTATAAGGACTCACACCTCTCAAGAAGGAAGTGATACAGTAGTGTTGCCAAATTCTCTCAATGAATCTGAATCTTATCAATTAACCCAGACTGTCTGGCCAGTGAGCTCTAGGGATGTGCTTGGGTCTGTCCCTGTATTACGATTCTAGACCGGCACTGCTGTGCTCAGGTTTTTGGTGAGTAGGTTGAGGGTCTGAACTCAGATCCTCATACTTGTAGTAGGCACTTTGCTTTTTTAGCCATTTGCCTCAGCCCCTTTAGCATAACTATAAATACTCTTAACATTGTTTGGACGACAGAGAACTTATTATGTGTGGAAAATGAAATAATGCTCTTCTAGGTTTGGGGAATTTCTGGATATTATTTGTATGCCAGTTAGTTTTCTGCTACCATAATGAAATACCCAAGCACATGAATTAAAAAGAGGAAAGGTTGATTTTGGCTCCCAGTTTGAAGGTTCCACTCCACAGTTGATGAGTCTCACTGCGATTGAGCCTATGGTGAGGCAGAACATTGATGGTAGGAACATGTGCAGAAGCTTCTGATGTCATGGTAACAGGAAAGAAAGAGAAAAAACCACCCACTATCCCTTTCAAGTGCATGTCCCCAGCCAACCAGGTTCCTCCTGCGATAGTGCTACAGTTTGGAGACCTCGCCTTTAACATTCCAGTCTCTGGGGTGCAATTCCCTAAACCATAGCATCTGGTATGTCTGGAACGCTTGTTTTATTACCCCCCATGTCCATCACCCCTTTCATAACCAGGATGCCCACTGATAGTATGGTGTCTCACTCTTAGTGGGCATCACATCTGCTGAGCTTATGCTTGTTTTTTAATGTTTAATACAGTAGTTAGTGATTTTAAAAAAAGACATTGGTATAATTTGTTACCTTAGCAACTGCAGACAGCATCATATCCTTCTGTGATGTGTGTCCTGTGGCCTTGATTGTCTCTTTCTCTAATTAACATCTTGTGAGAAACATAAAGTAAATCACCAGAGCAACTGGACCACAAGGACATTAAGCACTAGAATACTCTAAATTGCAGTAATCATCATGATAATGAGGCCACATATTCCTTGTCTATCTTTTAATTGCTTCTTAACTCTTCTGAATGGGAATGACAAAGTTAGCATGCTATGGGAACAAGGGCTGATTTATTTCTTAAATTACACTTTGTGAAGAAACATTTTTGAATATATTGGAAATTGTGGGAATCACTTTGAAGAACAGCTTAGCTAGATAATTTTAAGTACAGGTCGATATTATTAACATGCAACATTAAAGTCACAGATTTGCCTTAGAGTTAGGGGTCTCAACTATGCATAGCACCTTATTGCCAAAGCCCGAGAACTCTTACTCTTCCACGACTTGCTACTTGTTATAGATTCAAATCTATAGAGAGACCAAGGAAGTCTATTTTTGGGACACCAAAGCGGCCCATTGTAGAATAATTAGTTGTGTGTACTGGTTTACTGACTCGTGCACAGAGGCTGTGTGCTGACACGCAGATGTTCATGTTCTGGAGCACAGGTCATGCAGCAGGGAGTGTTTTCCTATTGATGATTTTATGTTAGAAGACCCTTTGTGTGGGCCAGTGAGGGGGCTCACAGAGTGACAACTTGAGTTCAGTCCCAGAGACCCAAACAGAAATAACTGACTCCCACAATTTGTTCCCTAACCTCCACATGGTAGTGAGTATACTCTTGAGCTCACTCACTTGTGAGTTCCCTCTTGCACACACACACACACAAACACACACACAGCACATCACACACATAAACACATGTAATAAAAATTTTCTTTATAATACAGTTAGTAGACATCTTTTGGACCTGTAGCCAGCTGAACTATGATATAACACTTCCACAAAGCCCCTTCTTTCAGATTGTGGGCTCCAAGATCATCTTAGTATAACTTGACTCTGTCATGCACCCCTCTCCAGCTAACCCCTACCCTCTTAGGTTTAGAGAATTGAGTAAAAAAATGTGTTAATAAGAAGACAGTCTCATAACAGAGAGGTATAAACTTAGGAACACCCTGGGCCTTTTTTCCCCTTTGCTCTTGTGATGGTTCTGAAAAGAGGGAAGTTCTCTTGCATTCTGAATAAAATGTTAAGGCCCAAAACAGCAGCGGTGTGTCTTGGCCTTTGGGTAATGAATGTGGGGAGCACAGTCTCCTATTATTCAGTGTTTCCTCTTCCTTCAAGTATGGCTGACAGGTACCCTTGATTAAAACATAGGGGGACTAGGTGCCTCTTACTGAAACCAAGGCAGAGAAATGCTGTACAGACCAAAGCAACAGTCTCACATCGGCCTGAGCAGGATTTTCTTGGTTAATGTCAATTATTTTCTTTCCCCTAACTCTTGATATAGATAATTAGGTATGGATTTGCTTTTCAGATAACCTTGCCTCCATTCTGATCAAAAGTAAAACACAGGTGCAGCATATCTCATAACTGCATACGCATGGAGCCCTCCGTGGATACTTCTGCTTAGACAGGTGCTGTGAAGATGGTTGGGTCAAAACAAGTGTGTGTGTGTGCATTGACTGCCTGTTGTCCTTCATGTTCATGTGCTCACTCACATGTGAGCATGTGAAAAACAAAGGTCAGTGTTTTGTGACCTCAAAGCAGAAGAAGCCCCTGGAGGATTGTATACGGAGCTAGCCACTTACTCAGTCTTCTTTGATGTCAGTTTGCTAAGATGAGAATGGGAGACCCAGATGGGTGCTGGGGGTTCAGAAGAGAGAGATGGTGCTGACCTAGGACTTGTCTTGCAGGATAGTGAATCTATACGGTCACTTTGACTGGGTGTAGGATTACATAAACGATAACTGACACACATCTCAGGAAGCATTAATGACAGGGCACGGGAATTTGTTTCAAATATGGTTATGACTTGCTTCACATGTGGCTAGCACCACTCCATGAGCGAGGCAACCCAGGCATAAAAGTGGGGAAAAGAGAAAGCCAGTGTGACTCTGGCATCCCCTCTCCCTGCTTCCTGCCTGCCATGAAGAAGCACTTCTGCCAAGTCCCTGCCATAGCGGTATCTTACCCAAGTGCCTAGGGCTGAACCACCAAGAACTGAACTATCTAAAACCATGAAACAGAATAAGTCTTCCTTGTCAGGTCTTTTTTTTCACTGCGATGCAAAGGCCCTGATGTATACCTTGCCTTTTCAAACCTCTTTTTTTCCCTCTGCCCATCCATCAGCTCTACTGCCATAATGATTATGTCACCTGTGTAAGCCAGTAGTTAGAAGCATAGGAAACTTGCAGCATGCGACCACATTTAAGCCACAATAAAGGCATTTGTATTTTATATATCTATATATTTGAACCCTATACCGTGATCTAGGTATAGGATATGTACCTTTAATTCCTCCTCCATTGACTCTTCAAGTCAACTCCACTGTAACAGGGGTGGTTGTGAACTCATTTGATAGACGGGATAGAAGAGGTTCCTGTATAGCAACCGGGCTGGGATTTGAATTCAGCGCATTGGAGTAAAACCCTCCACCCTGAGGCTCTCAAGATTGAGTGCTAAGTGGCTGGCAGACAGCATCTGCACAAGGTCTGTCTAAGCAGCTCGGTCATTAATAGACGCAAGTGGCTCTCAGGCTGCAGATCCCAGATGGCAGAAGAGGGATATTCATGATCTTCTTCCTAAAGGAACTGTGACACTAGGGGAAATGTAAGCGAGTTAATGTAATGTTAATACTCAGAAATAACCTGGAACAGATCATTTACAAATCAATTTTCACCCATGAAGAGAAAATGAGATTATTGAGCAGTAACCAAATGGCTCTAGACGTCTGAGAGGGGCTGGAGTGAGTGGTGGCTTCTGTCACTTATGCACAGGGGACGCATGCCTGAAGAGCTGGATATTTGCTCGCCTCATTTGGGACTAATCTTCCTATTAATTTTTATTTTCTAATCTAAGTTGTAAAAGGCTGGCTATCATCCCAGAGCAAGCAAGTGTTGGAAAACAAGCTTGAGAGGGGAGAACCCAAACACATGGAGAGCTTGTTGTTGGCACCATGCCCACTGCTCCTGTACATTTTATCCCTTCCCAGTCTGTCTTTAGAAAGATCTGAAGGAATGTCACCCCCTCAACTCTAAAGAAAATGAAACTGAGTCAGAGTATCTCAGGATGACTTAGGAAACCAGCATGGTACTGCCCTGTACACTCAGCTCCCAAGCTCTGGTTCTTATGGCCAGATAGGCTGGGTCTAGCATCTTGAATGGTTTGCAGTGTGAAATCCACATTCAAGAAAGCTCTACATGGGAATCAGACAGCTCAAGGGTTTCTTACCATTTCCCTGGAAATACTAAAATGTTCTTCTGTACTGTCTGTTGGTCATGTCTGTTAAGGCCTTTGGGTAATGGGCTTTGTAGTAGGAATATCGAAAGAGGGCTTTGGAAAAGAACAGATGCCTCAGACATCCAGAGATCTATGATGTCAACAGGTCATAACGGGGTCATCCTTCAGGGATGTCCAGTATTGGCAGTACCATAAAAGAAAGGAAAAATCCAGATAGTCCCTTGAGGAGAAGGGCTTCAAAAATAGGAGAGTCTGTCCCTTGCAGGTGGGGTGGAATTTGTTACCATGGATATCTTTTTCTTGAGTTGTTACCTGTCCTAGTTCTGCTGGATGTTTGGATAGCAGCTTGGCACACGGAAATGAAGGCATTCACAGTTCTCCATTTTACAGATGGGAAAACTGAAGCAAACACAGGCAATGCATAAAATAAATTATCCTATACATTAATACCCTATTATTCCATGTTGTTTGTCTGTCTCTGCACTTTCCCTGAAGATAGCTGGTTCACAGTCACTTACTAAAAAGGTTTTTGACTGTGTCCAGGGTCTCCCCTGCAGGCAAAGTTTCATGAGTTGCACAAGTCAGGTTCAGGGGTGATTCAGTATGGAGTGATATTCAGGCCTGCTCTCTGGGAGGTTACAGGGGATTGTGTCCGTAGCGTGCACAAATAGGAAGCAACCAAAGGCAGAATAGAATCACCAGGGAAAACTGTGTGCAGCACATGCTTGCCACCTACAAAGCAGGTCCTTGAGTGGTGTCTTGAGGCTCTTCTGTTTTGTGACTTATACAGCAGGAAGAAGCAGAACCCCCCTGCCCCAAAGCACCATGGCTCAGCCTGTGCTGCATACTGGGTAGCTTGGGAGGACAAAACGAATCCCAGCGCTTGAGCCCTGTCCAGGGACACAATTTAATTGCACTCAGGTTCTATCATGTACTGCCTTGGGATATCTTGCTGGGGGAGAGTAGGTTCCTGTCACACAGAAAGAACAAAGGAAGACTCTAGAAAGGCCATAAGAAAATGAAGGCTTTCAGGCTGTCTTCTGCCAGCTGCTTACTTCTGTGAATAAAGTTTTATTGGAACCCACTCACATCCCATTGTTTATACCTTTCACTTGGCTGCCTTCACTAAAATAGCCAAATTGTATGTTGCAACATAGACTGTCTGGTCTGCAAAACCTAAAATATTTACACTCTAGATTGCCAGTCCCTAAACTGGTGGGTAAGGAGTTTCAAGGCTGTGGGTGGCAGGAAAGGGCTGGGCCATATTTTGGAGGAGGGACTGAGTTTCTTGTGGTGGAGATGCTGTCTCAAAAGCTTCGGTTGGCCACAGCCTTCCCATCAGGCAGGGCACACAAACAGAGTCTTCCCATGCTCCACTGATGAGACTTGTAGCACCAGGCCCAGCTGGACATCACCCAATGAGTCGGTGTCAACAACAGCAGAGAAGAGGACCTCTATAGGTCAGTGGGATGGATAACAGAACCTCAGTGTTCTTCACCTGATAGTGACAGTGCAGAACACTGGTCCTGGTCACTTCTGCAGTCATCTTGTCCCTCTTTTCTGATGACCACTCCAGTGTCCACAATAGTGGCAGATGCCAGGAAGTGATATAAATTGGCCACCATGCTTCCCCTATCCTCAGTCCACACGGGTCCACTGGAAGCTTCCCTGACATCATGGGAATGCACAAAACTAACCACAGAGCAATATCCAAGAGAGGCTTGCTACCCACGTGGATGCTGAAACTGTTATCTGGTCCATCAGCCACCAAATTAACAGTGATGTCACCATGCTGGGGCTGGGAATGAATGCCATTGTATATGACACAAACACAACTCTTGCAGTGTGGAACTATTCCCATGAGGATTTGCATACCAATTAAAAGATAGCATTTACACACACGCACACACACGCATGCACACGCAAGCACAGTGAGCCCCATGATGCTTAAGTAGATAACAGTCTGTCAGACAAATTTGGAGAATGTTCCACATGACATCCCACCCAGTCCCAACCCACTTTAATGTATGCATTGTTCATTCTCAAAGTGAGTTAAAGTGAGAAACCTTGCAACAAATGGCCTTGGCTAAACTCAGTGAGGGGCCAGAGAAATGGCTCCATGAGTAAATGTGTCTGCCACCAGTGGTGATGACGTGACTTGGATCTCTGATATCCACAAACAGTGGTTTTCAACCTTCAACTGCTGTGACACTTGAATATGACATTTTTCATAATTGTGGTGATCCCAACCATACAATTATTTTTGTTGCTACTTCATAACTGTAATTTTGCTACTGTTATGAATCATAATGTAAGTTTTGAAGACAGAGGTTTGCCAAAGGTGTTGCAACCCACAGGTTGAGAACCACCATGCTAGCAGGAGAGAGCAGATTCTTGCAAGCTGACCTCTGACCTCCACACATATAGTGTGTCACATGTACATTCACAAATGTACATACAAAAATAAATATAGTAAAAATTAAATTTAGTGGGCTACAAAGCAAAACCAAAAAGACTTGTAAATAGACTAGAAATTAGAAAGAAGGAGGGGCTTTTAAAAGGGTGGGAGGGCTTTGTGGAGAGGATGCATTGTATGTGTATATGACATGGTCAAAGAATTATCTTCATAAAAATAAAGAAAAATATACCATTTTAATTTTATTTCTCATTGTATATATGATTGCTACATGCAGGTGGACATACCACAGCATGCATGCAGAGGTCAGAGGGCAATTCCATCAAATTGGGTCTCTCCGTCTTTATTTACATGTTTTCCAGGGATTGAACTCAGGTCTGCAGCTTGCATGGCGAGCTCCTTTCCTCTCTAAGACATCTCACTAGCTCTCTTTGTGATGTTACGTACCCTTGGCTTTCCAGGGATTTTCCAGACTTTGTTCTTTAGACTAAAGGCCCCTCGTCAGTACTCTGCAGTGTGGTTCACAGCTTTCAGGTCTGCCTTAGAAAATACCAGGATGCAGCATTTAAGTCTTGTCCCTGAGATGAGCAAAATGAGCCCCCAGGACATCCTTTGAGGCCTCTTATTTCTAGTCACTTTGAGTATCATTTTCTGTGTTGGTTGGTTGGTTAGGTGTACAAGGGATTGAACACAGGGCCTCACACATGCTCCATGCTCTGTCACAGAGCTACATCCCCAGACCTTTCTTTGTTTTTCTCATTTTGAGACAAAGTTATCTGACTTTGAATTTTCTCTGTAACCCAACGAGGCCTTGATTTTGTAATCCCCCTGCATCAGTCTTCATTCACCACAAGGACCAGTTTGTATAGAAATTTTCGAGGTGTTTTATGATGTGTGCATGTTAGAATAAAATTTAGATAGTAGCACAAATTGACTTCCAAATATATATATATATATACATATATATATATATATATATATATATATGTTGGAGATGCTGCTCAAAACCCTCTAAGAGGATGCTTGCATATCAAAAATAAAATCTAGAAAATGAGGGATGGAAAGATGGCTCAGCCAATAAAGATTAGGTTCACAACCAAAAATGTCCAGGTTCTTCATCTAACATCTGGGATGCTCTGCCTTGGCCCCTTCAACCTTCTTCTCTGAGCTCTCACCTCTCTACCCACACATCAGCTAGCCTGGGAGACTGTGTGTCTGCATCCCTCCATACGGGTTTCCAAGCCTAATTATTTCTGTCTCTCCTCCACATAGCCCAGGCCTCCAGTTTCTTAGACCCTCTTCCCAGACGCCTTTGAAGATCTCCATTACCCAAGAATTCTGTGCTATTTTATTTATGCCTCTCCCAAGCCCCATAGTACTACAGTGTGGGACTGGCCAACTACACACTAAAGGTCACATCTTCTGCTCCATCATGTAAACTAGAGCTAAATCAAGTTTTAATGGATCAATTTGTTGTGTATGAAGTACTGAAGCAAAAACTCCAAAGCCAGAGATGTTTGCTGCCTAACTGTTGCCAGAAAAGCCTGGCTGTCCTGTCCTATAGAAGAACTTAAGACACTCCCTTAGAGAACCACTGCACCCCTCATCCTCTGATCAGGGCAAGCTCTCAGAGCAATACTCTTGCCACTTTAGGTCTTGTATTTTGCATGCTACATTTGGTCTCCTGTATCCATGTCCTTTGTGCTCCTGCCCCATCTAGTAGGTCATCCAACATACTTACCAAAGACACTAGGTGTGCGAGGACTAAGCATGCAATTTTCCCAATCACATGATCAGAGTTGAGCCTGGTGATGGCAGCAATGTCTTCTGAGGCCTGAGGAATTACTATTTTATTATTGCTATTGTTTTATGTGTGTTTGTGTGCATGAGCATAGAGGTCAGAAGACAGCTTGCAGAAGCTGGTTCTCTCCTTCTACCACGTAGGTCCTAAGGATCAAAATCGGTCCATCAGGCTTGACTGCACGTGGTGTCCCACCTCCCTGAGGAATATTGCTCCTTGCTTATGATAAGGCAGACTTTTCCAGATCAGTACAGGTGGACACATGGACTCAGGCAGGACAAGCTGAACACGGTTGTCCTTGATAAAAGATGGGTCCACATTGAGGAGAGCGTTGTTCCATTTCCATCCTTACTTCATTTGTGTCCTGAGTCCTGAGTCTTAACCAGTTACATGGATGTTTAGGAGCTGCCTACATGATATGTGAGCCACAGCTGCACTGTGATTTGGGGAGCAGGCCATGGCTTTGTTTTGTGAGTGGAGCTATCAGTCCCATGGGAGCAGGGAGATGAAAGTTTGAGCTTGAGAAAGTCTGGCAGTCTGTGCAGCCCTTGGGAGATACTTGGAAAGCAGAGTCCTCCCTCATAAGCAGCCCTCGTGATCCTGGTGATCAAGGTTTTTGTTTCAGGGAAAAGATTCAGCTACTTTTGTTTATGGTACTTATCAAGAAAATGCTTTTAAAAAGACAGAGAGGGGGGATTGTTCATTTAAATTCTGACTCTATAACATTCATGAACTTGGGTCTAGGAAGGTGGCTCATTGGATAAAATCCTTGCCATGTAAGCAGAAGGACCAGGATTCAAGTCCCCAGCATGCTTGGAAAAGTCAGGCAGATGGAATGCATGCCTGAATCCTAGCACTCCCGAGGCTGAGAAGGTTCTTGGGGCAGCCCAGCTTGCTAGACTAACAAAAAACATGCATGAGTTTTGAGCTTTGGGTTAACCAACAGATCTCACTTTAGTAAATAAGGTAGACAAAGATAAAGGAATACACTAGATGTCAACCTCTGGCCTCCTCCTAAATGTATAAGCATGTGCACTCAGATCATGTGTGCTCACACATGTGATTATGCATACATACACCATACATATACATGTAAAAATAAAGTTCATGAATTGGTAATATTAAAAATGACTAAAAGATTTTAAAACTATATTTTTGAGACATAAATTCCTATTTAGTAAAACAGTTGTTTTATTTTACTTTAAATATTCAAGTCAATGAATACTGAGAAATGAATACATCTGTGTGGCCCACACTACACTACCTGGGAAGTTTCTCAATACCTCCACCCTGCCTCAAAATTGGAGAGTCACCTTGCCCTCTCCAGAACTCACAATAAATGGAATCTCACATGTGTGCCCACAATGCACCCGGCCTCCTTTTCATGTTTTCAGTGGATCGGTAATTTTCTCTCAAATGGTAACCCATTGCATGAAGATATCAAAGGCTCATTTATCCCTGCATCTCTTGGGATATTTGGGTTATTTCTATTTTGGGGCTGCTATGAAAGGGACTTTTGTGAGCATTCACATAAGTATTTTCTTGTGGACATATGCATGTTCTCATTTCCCTAAAGGCAGGGACCGCTGGGTCGTAGAGTGGGATATGTTTTACTTTGTGAGAAAGCACAAAATATTTTTCTAAAATATTCATGGCATTTTATATTTTCCCAAGCAACTGTATGAGATTTCTGGGTGCTGAGTATCAGAGCAAGCTTTAATGTCGGAGTTTTATTTTAGCTTTCCCTTGGGTGTGAAACAGTGTGTGATCGAGGTTTTATTTCTCACTTCCCCAATGGCTAATGATGTCGAACATATTTTAGTCTGCACAGTGGCTGTTTATACACCTTCTTTTGGAACCTGTGCCCATATTGTGAGTGGAATTAAAGTGAGTCACTTGAGTTCAGTATGGATTGTTGGGGAAAGCCACTGGCAGGCTTTCTGCACGTGACTGCTTTTCCTTAGCAGTGACTTCCCTCTTTATTTTATCATGAGGAATTTAATTTTGAGAAATTTTTGAATTTTGATGAAGTCCCCCAAACTGTTTTTTGACTAGTGCTTCTATATCCAAGAAACTAATGCCTAACAAAAGGTATAGATTTACATTTAAGTCTATTAATTTATTTATTTTTCTTTTTAAAAAGAAAGCAAACTATCTTTTTTTCATTTTGCATACAAATCCCAGTTACCACTCCTTCTTCTCCTCCCATTCCCTCCACCTTTCCCCCAACCCCATCCACTCCTCAGAAAGGGTAAGGCATGTTGCTTTGGGGAAGGACCAAGGCCCTCCCTTCTGTATATAGGCTGAGCAAGGTATCCCTCCAAAGAGATGCTTCAAAGAGGGCTCCAAAAGTTCAGTACAAGCAGTAGGGATAAATGTTGCTGCCATTGCCAGTGGCCCTGCAGCCTGCCCCAGCCATACAACTGTCACCCACATTCAGAGGGTCTAGCTTTCTCCTATGCTGGTTCCTTCCCTGTCCAGCTGGAGTTGGTAAGCTCCCTAGCTCAGGTTAACTGTTTCAGTGAGTGTCTCCATTATGGTCTTGACCTCTTGGCTCATATTCTCACTCCTCCCACTCTTCAACTGGACTTTTAGAGGTCAGCCCAGTGCTCTGCTGCTGGTCTCTCCCTCTGTTTCTATCAGTTGCTGGATAAAGGTTCTATGGTGATATTTAAGATATTCATCAATCTTACTACAGGGCAAGGCCATTTCTGGCACCCTCTCCTCTATTGCTTAGAGTCTTAGCTAGGGTCATCCTTGTGGAGTCCTGGGAATTTCTCTAGTGCCAGGTTTCTTGCTAGCCCCATAATGGCCCTCTCAACCAATTAATCTCTTTCCTTGCTCTCCATCTCTGTCCTTCCTCCATCTCAAAAATCCAATTCCCTCAAGTTCTCCTCCCTCCTCCCCTCTCCGCTCCTCCTTCTCTTCTACCCTCCCTTCTCCATCCACCCCCATGCTCCCAATCTTGTCAGGAAATCTTGTCTATTTCCCCTTTCCAGGGGGAACTATATATGTTTTTCTTAGGGTTTTCCTTGTTACTTAGTTTCTTGGTGTTCTCTGAGATTCCTGGGTCTGTGGTTTGTCATTCATTTCAGGAAGTTCTCAGCCTCTGAACATCAAGTGTTTCTTCAGTGTTTTCTACATACTTTCTTTCCCTTCTGCATATATGCACTCCATGTTTTGCAGTTGTCCCATAGTTCTAGAATACTTTGGCCCAATTTTTCTCATTGGTTTTCAGGTGGAGAAATCTGCATCAAGCTTACTGATTTTTTTCTTTAACTGTGTCCAGTCTCATTGTCCTTAAGAGGCTTTTTATATCTGTTTCTGTGTTTTAATTTTAGCATTTTATATTGATTCTCTTGTAGATTAGCCATCACTCTCCTTCTTATGGCCTATCTGTTTTTGCATGCTGTTCATGGAAAATTTTCTGTTGATGCCCTTATCATAATTCTTTTAAGATCCTAATCTGTGAATTCTAACCAAACATAGGGTGTCTTGCAATATTGTAAAATTGGTAACAGCATGAATTTGGGGGGTGGGAAGAACACTATAGAGTTAGAATTTCATACCTACTTAATATATTAGAACATATTAAGAATCAAATGTTTTAACCCCCGAAGACATTAGAATAATTTCCATAATGACATCAGGATTGCATATGGAGATGGTGGTGAGAAAGCCTTTTGTAAGAAGCACCTTGTGTCAGAGAGTCCTTTCCTTTGCTGCCCTCTCTGACGGAGCCGCTCCCTCTCCATCTTTTCCCAGCTGACATTCTCCCTTCATCATGCCTCTTTGCCTTCCCTGAATATTCTGTCTCAAAGCGCATCCCCCCGCTTCTGCTACTAACCTGTTCTGTTATCTTTCCACAGTGTGGTGACTGATATAGTATGTACGTTCCTATTCCTTGGTTTTTCAACCACATTCAACTTAAATGTGTAAGCTACTTTAGGACATGTTTTATCTTCACCTTACAAAAGCTAAAATGTTTTATAGCAATTTTCTCTGTGCTCAGATAAAGGTTTTTTTCAAGTCTATTGAATAACTTTGGCAAACATTTCTTTAACGCCATGGCACCCATGCTAATGCAGCAAAGAATTGCATGAGCAGAGGGGTGTCACAAAAGCAGGAGGCAGCACACTATGAGTGCCCAGGTCTGCCTGGAGGTTCTAACCCCTATGTCTGAGTCACTGACCTCTAATACTGTCTGACTTTCTCTTCCAGTATGAATACTTCAATGCCGTGCTGATCAACGAGAGGGACAAAGATGGGAACTTCCTGGAATTGGGAAAAGAATTCATCTTAGCCCCCAACGACCACTTTAATAATTTGCCTGTGAACATCAGTCTGAGTGATGTCCAGGTGCCAACGAACATGTACAACAAAGGTAAGACTCCTTGCTACTGCTCCTATTACAGGGCAAAGAGGAACACACACTGAGTATATCAACTATGGCAAGCGTCCTCTGGGTGGGTCAAACATGAACCCGTCTGCCTGGATGCCCTCTTCTTCATGTAATGTGCAGTGCGGCTATCAGCAGGCCTTTTCTGTAAGTATCTTTGGCTCTGCCCGCCTTGCAGTCTCTGTTACAACTGGTTAACTACTGTGTTAGTTGGAAGCATGACTGTGGCATTTAACACCTTTATCTGCAAGATTACCTCATCTTATTATGTATGCTTACTATCCCAGTTTGTCCCTTCATTTTCCTGCTGTCCTACCTTGATGGTGTTTAAGGATTGGGGAGCCTCAGGATGGCTGAGGGGCAAGCTCTGTGCTGTCCTCTTCCCTTCCAGCATAGAGAAGTGTGGACATAACAAGTCTCCATGTGTCCAGGCTTGAATCCCTCAAATCCATTCTTCATGTGGACGCTGAGGTTATTTTCCCAACATTACCATCTGCCCATTTGAGTTGGAAATCCAGTGGCCAAGGATTGGGCACTGGCATCCAATGGTGCTGGCTAATCTCCTCGTTACACCTGCGTCCAGTGATGACTCCTACCCTTGAGATCATGGTTCCTCCCCTCTCTGATGGAAATAATGATTGTGTACAAGTTGGCTATGGTGACACACATATACAACTCCAGCACTTTGGAGGGAAAAGAAGCAGGAATATTTATTTCCTCTTCTAAGCCAACCTGGGCTACATAGTCATGGGGTATAGGATGATATAGGTGTAGCTCTATACACTAAACTGTCAGTTTGGGGGAAATCACAAGCATATTAGCTTCCACATTGCTCTGAATCACCAGTTAAGGGGCCTGGTCAGCCATAAGCTTCCAACTCGAGCTCAAGAACATTTTTCTTGCGCCTGTGTCTTGTGACTGGACACTTACTGGCTCCCTTTCATGGTTTGCCTCTTACTTGCCGTTCAGAGTCCGGGGAAGCAGTTTCCTTATTCTGACAGTTATTAGGGATCCCATAGTGAGCCAAACATAGCCACCTTCTTCAGAGAAATTGTAGTCTTCTAGTGAGATAACTGGAAGACTGGACATCAACATTATAGCTGCATCTCTGCAAAGTCAAAGGACAGCAAAGTCCAGGGAATAGCTTTTCTTCCTCAACCCCCCTTTGAAAGGTGATAGCGATGTATACTGCCTTCAAAGAACTTGGGGGTTGGACCATGTCTGGGATCCTTAGGGCCCAAATGGAGGGCTTGGCATTCAGCATTGCCCAATAGAAGTTACCCCAGGATAGTAGTAATAGCTGATGAAGACCTAAACTGCCTTTTTTGTGAGTGTAGCTAGCAGGAAAAGCCATTTGTAGTGTTAAATATGTTCTGAACAGAAGAAGAAAAATGAACATGATTTTATAGAGTAATTTCAGACATGAACCAATCCAAAATGATCTTTTAAAACATGACAGTTACTTCAAGGTTGCTTGAACCATTAGCACCATGATAGAGATTTAATTGCATCCTAGGATTTAAAGGCCTAATTGTACCTTCTGATGGTAGTGGTGCAGAAGGGCTCACACTGTCATTGGTCACACAGAAGGTTTACAATAGCCTCATAAAGACCGCTAGGCAGAATCCTAACAGTCTGAGAGTTTGAGCTATGGGAGTTAAATAATTAGATTTAAGTCATCCTTGGCAGTCCTCATGGGATCTGCCTGTCATCTCCTACCCAGGTTCAGCTGTCACCCTGCCAGGCTGTGGAAAGTGAACCAGGGTCAGCCAGGGGCTATATCTTGTCTCAGCCAGGCAGGGAATAACTGCCCATAGGAGAGAGAGAGGGGGACTTAAAGAAAATTCTTGACTCTACTCTAACTCAAACCAGCCTCCCAAAGTCTCTTTTCAAGTTGCAGAAATATATTTCATGTTTAGAAGGCCTCCCACTTAGATCTAGTTATTGATGGCATGTACTCAGAACACAGGCTCTGGGCTTGACCACTGGCTGTCACGTCCCTGGGGTGCAATCTTGCCTTTGGCAAAGGGAACCAGCACATGGTTCTTCTCCCCTAGCAGGCTGAACCTGTGAGCACAGGGCAGTGTTTGTTTGATGCTCCCTAGATGCTGCTGTGTGCTTCACTGCTGGGCGGAATTTCCCGCTATAGATGAAAGTGGCGGATAACTCCAAAATATCTCCCCTCTGCTTTCTGCTTCCTTAGCTACCAGGCCAGTAATTCTCCCTGTGGTTGCCACTCTGTGGTTGCCATTCGATTAGGTATAGAAGATACCGCACTTTCACCAGTGGTGACGGGTGTGCAAGTCCCACAGGGGCTCAAAAGAGCTGGATTTTCTGGGTTCTTTAGACAAGCCTTTGAGTATTTTTAGGCTTCAGATATGGTAGAGTCATTATTAACTATTCTGAGCAGATTAATAGGGGCTGTGATTCTGACTCTTGGAGACAAGAACATCTAGGCCCTTAGAGCTGTAAGTGTCTTCCAGAAGTGAAGCACAGGGTAGGAGCTTCTGCGCAGCTGCCAGCGATCTGGCAGGGAATTGGAAAACCCTGCACTCTTTGTTGAGCACCTTGTAGCCAGGTTCAGTCTTTGACATTGCAGCACCATGTGATTTACAAAACTCACACCCAGGAAATCCACAGTCGAGTTATAAAACAAACACAAATTAATTTCATAGTGTTTCACTAAGGTTTTGATTTTGAATTAGGCTACATTCATAGGTATTTGGAGTGCATGAGGACCAAGGGATCACCAGCAGGGCACACTTTTAAGAAGGTGAAAGCATGCAAGATTTATAAGCATATGTCACATATAGATGGAGACATACCTGTGCATATTAGGCATTATGTGAGGGGTGCTGTATACATATGTGCTTGCTCCAGTATGTGGAAGATGCCCTGTTCTCCAAATCAATTTCCATGGTTTCCATTTATCTCCTCTGTTTGCCCAGTAATAGCTCCCCCGACCCTTCCACATGCCTTTCTCTTCCTTTCAGCGCTCACCATTAATTCCTACTGCCCTTTCCTTCCCTATCTCTGCTTCTCCGGTGCCCCATCCTTTAAAATCTGCTCCAGCATAGACTTCTTCGTTCCTCCAGAGCTTGGTAGTGTGCATGTGAGCTTGCCTTTGTCCTGGGCCTGTGTTGCTTCTGTGCCTTCATTCTTCCCTTGGACTTCTCTGAGGGCAGGGAAGAGTTAGCCTAGTGTCCTTTTGTCTTGACCCCCCATGCAGGTTATTTGCTGATGTCTGCTCTCCTAGTCAGCCAGAATTACGACATTCCATGGTTTTTGTAAGCAAGAGAGACATACTCTGACTGATTCAAAAAGAAAAGATATTGGGTGGTTTATAAACTTTCTGCAAAAGAAAGAAGGCTTAGAATAAGGTTTTATGGAGTGGGGACTGTGAGGGCTGGAGCTGGCTTCAGAACTGCCTGCTGAGAATCTCATGTCTCCATGACTAACCCCACCACCACATCCATGTGTAAGTCCCATTTTTTTTGACCATGAATTCGAGTGGATAATGAATGCCATGCCTGAGGAGGCTTTGTTAAAAAGCATAGGTAAGGCTGTCTGGCTCATGGCCATGTAGTGTAAACACTGTGATTTAAATGTACGTGTCCTTTAAAGTTCATAGTTAACACTTCATCACAGGGTGAATGGCATTAGGAAGTAGGTTTTTGGGGTGGTACCGAGGAGCTAAAATCTGACAATGGGGTGTAGTCCAAAGCTTTTCTGTTGTCCCACCCAATCCTGCAGCCACTTATAAAATAATCACTCAGAGACTTAATATTAATTATAATTGTTTGGCTGATGGCTCAGGCTTACTACTGGCTAGCTCTTACTTTTAAATTAACCCATTTCTATTCATCTATGTATCACCATGTGGCCCGTGGTTTACCATAGATGTTATGATAGCTTTCTCCTCTGACAGTTGCTGGTATCTCCCTTGACACCACCTTTTTTTTCCCTGTATCTCTGCTTTGATTTCCCACCTAGCCATATTCTGCCCTGCCATAGGCCAAAGCAGCTTTATTCATCAACCAACAAAAACAGCACTTATTTGCAGCATGCATAAGGACACCCCACATCACTGGGGGAGTTTTGGTTAGTGGGGTGGGGTGCTGAGCATGGGGGTTGGGCTCTTGCGGATTCTGGTATAGTTCAAGACATGATCCGTGGAGTCTCAGAAGTCTAGTCAGGCATGGGAGGATGGGAGAGCCATCAGAAGCTCATGGAAGTCAGAAGGCTAGTTGACAACTTGGCCAGGAATAATTACATCATGTACCCTGGGATGTAGTCACCCTGAAGAAGACTTAGAAGGAAGAAGAGTCTGGGCCTTGCTTGGAGAACATCAAGGGAGAGGGATATGCATGGTCCAGGACTAGAGGGCAATGGTGGGACACCTAGGGCCTGGAGTCCCAGAGTTGGAATTGCTATCTAGAACTTGTAAAAGCAGGAGCCCAATACATTGCCCTGGATACAGTACACGGATGACAGATTCCTGCTGCAAGGAACAAATGAGTGAAGGCTACAACCAAAAACACAGTTGCACTTAATCCATGCATGGAAGAAGAGAAGGCTCACAAAGTGCCCAGTTTTGCTTCTTCATCTCATTGCTCAGTCATGAAGGGGGATGGCAGGATATACTGCCCCAGCTGAGTTGATGGGAGGTGTGAATTGCAGAAGGTAGCCTAGGATAGTCCTTTATGTGCTAGACTTCCCAAAAGAATACCAGTCAGACCAAGTATGGGCCATCAGACTTTGATGTGCTTGAAGGCCCTGCAACATGAAAGAAGCTTCTGGAAGACCCAGCGCCAATGTTGCAGTCAGAGGAACTGGTTTGTCTGCTACAGTGCAGCAGGTTCTTGTAGACAGCGCAGATGCAGAGCCAAGATCTAATGAGGCAGACTCCGTTCTCCTGCTCAGAAGACAAGTATGAGCTGTAGGACAGGCTGCATCTCTGGTTTTACATCTGTCAGATGTCTCAACCTATTTTTCAAATGTTGAGTTTGATAAAATGCAAAATGCATTTTGCCAAGCACTTTCCCCCTTAATTACATGTGTATATCTTGAAGAAAATTTAATCCATATGTTTCTGATTTGTTTACACAGAAATCATTAAAATGTTGTTTACGAAGAATCATTTGATGTGCAAGAAGCCCTCACAAACCCTTTAAAAAGCTGTTTAAAGTTCCTTGCTTTTTTTGCATGGGTGGGGGCAACATAGGAGGAAAGGGAGTTGCGGAACACCAGGGCTGACCTGGTAACATTAGAAATGAATTCCAACTCTAATGGTTTGTTTTCTCGTTGGGATTCTGAACCAAAGCCAGTGGAGGCTTGGCTCCTGCGTTCCTGCCTGTCTACTGACTCCTCTAGAGTATGTTAGTGAGGTCTATTGAATAGAATCCAGGGTCCAGATCGGAGAATAGAGCAAAGCGAAGCTTCAGTTCCAGAGAGAAACAGCCAAGATGCCCAGCTCCCCAGACTGGTAGCTGCTTGATTACCGTAGTCCTCACCAAGGCCCCAGAACTACCTCTGATAAACCCTGTGGCATGAACGGAGGGGTCAAGGTCAATCGACAACTCCTTCACACTTCTCGATGCATCTGCATCAACACAGACATTGGCCAGCATATGTGCACACATGCACATACATGTTTGTATTTTCTTGGAAGTGGTATTAATGGAAGAAGGATTTCACAGGGCCTTTTGTGCCTCTCAACACTATAGGCTGGTATTTGGCATAGAGATTATGTGTGAGTTGATGGAAGAATGGATGGATGGATGGATGGATGGATGGATGGATGGATGTCATGTAACTTCCCTCAGAGGTACATGGTCCCTACTGCTTCTTGCTCTCCATATGTGTGGTCAGTCTATGAATGTGGCTCCTCCCAGTGTCTCAGTGACAGCAATTCCTTAGGTTATAAGCTGCAACGGGGACTGCCATCCTACAAGGAAATCTCTCCATCTTCTCTGTCTAGCACTGAGTCCAGGCACACTGCATAAGGCAAAAATTGGTGGGTTTACTCTAGCTGCCATTTACTACAGGTAGAAAATAGTTTATGTCCTTATCCAAGTCTTCTGTGACACCATTCCTATGTCCCTGGGCTACTTCCGCTCCAGCCACTGCCCTCTGGTGCTGTAGGAGGCTTAGGATAATGGTGGGACTTGACAGGTGCTGTTCATGAGCAGTAAGTAGCTTGGAGGACTGAGGAAAAGCTCTCCGCCTCCGAGGCTCTGTTTCCTCCTCTAGAAGGCTGAAAGTTATTTGTAGTATTGAAGTAGGTAGGATTATAACATCCAGCACAGTGCCTTGCACAGACACACCTGCTGCTTCATTTGTCTGTTTTAGATTTATTCTTTTTACCTTTGATGAATAGTAACTTCATTTCATTTTTAATTAGCATTTTTGTGCAATATGTTTTGACCATGTTTCCATTTCCTAGATCATATGCACATTCCTTCTGACCCAACTTTTATGTTCTCTTTCTTCTCTTTTGAAACAGAACAAAAGCCAAGAAACAAAAATAAAAACCAAAACAGACAAAACCCAGTAAGACAAAAAAGAAAAAAAGCCAAAATAACAAAATGAATCAAAAGGTTCACAAAAATCCTATTGAGTACATTGTGTTCTGGCCAACTCCTTCTGGACATGGGGCCTGCCTACAGTGTGGTTCATAAAGCCAGTGACACTCCATTAGAGAAAACTGATTTTTCCCTTTGTGAGTAGAAATCAATTACAGATACCGTCTAGGTTAGAGGTAGGGCCAGGTGTCCTCTTTCTCCTCTCGGTGCTGAAATCCTATATAGCTTGAACCTGTGCTTGTGTGTGCTTCCATGGACTCTGTGAGTTCATACGTGCACTAGTCCTGTTGTATGTGGGATGTATGTTGTGTGACCTTGGAGCCATCCATCACCTTTAGCTCTTACAACCTTTCCACCTCTCCTTCCCTGTAGGTCCCTGAGCACTGGTGGTGGTGATGGAGGACAGGGTAGTGAAGACATCCCATTTAGGAATGAATGTTCAAAGTATCTCCATCTCTGTGTATTGTCCAGTTGTGGATCTCTGTGTTTGTTCCCATCTGCTGCAAGACGTTTTCTAATGTGAGTTGAGTTGACACTGATCTATGGTTATAGCGGTATGTCTTTAGGAGTCAACTTATTGCAATACTCCTTTAACAGAATAGTAGTGTTAGGTTTTCCCCCAGTCCCAAGGCTTATCCAGTCCCAGGTTCTTGGCCTCTTTAGCAATGTCAGGGATTGGGTTTCATCTCATTGATGAAATTCAATAAAATTTAATTTAATCTTAAATTCAATAAAAAAATTGTTGGTTGTTACATAACCTTTGTGCAACTATTGTACCGGCTTATCTTGCAGGCAGGTCGCTGTTGTAGGTCAAAGGGTTTGTAATGGGTTGATGTATCGATGATTACAATTACAATTAGCACCACAAATGCTAGCCAGTGGATATGATTCTCTTTGACTCTGCATTCCATCCTAGGCTGCAGACAGCTGCCGATGGCAATGCTCCCACATTACCCTGTGCAAACCTGAGGAGAATGCTCACCTCCAGTATAGATGTCCCTTCCTAGCATCACTGCTGAAAGGCTAAAGCACAGTAGTAATTGTGAATCCAGATCACTGCCATTTTTAACAGGGTACCTTGCCCATCTTTGTCTTAGTCATGTTAGACCCCAGGACTCCAGTTTTCCTGAACAGCCTTTAGGTCTGAATTGTCTGGGTTGCTTTCCCCCTCCTCTATCATCTGGACAGAACTATTCTCTCCTAAGAGCCCAACTTCAGAGTTGCTTCTTTGGCTATGACCCTCGCCTCCTCCCCAGAGCTATTCTCTGGACCGTCTTGTATGTCTCTCAAGTGTTCTGAGTCCCCTCTCACCTTTTCTGTTCATTATATAATTTTCAGCTTTTTTTTTTTTTACTTGAGTATCATTTCTTGAACTTGAACTTGGCGGTGTCCCTCCACCTCTTTGGGGATGTGTCAGAGGACCCAGATGACTGGTATTTGCCACAGAAATCACTGAATCCTCCTGGGAGCAGTCCTCTGGCCCCTTTGCCTGCTTGTTGGTCCTTTATGATGTCTGTGTGAGTTTTATTTTTCTTTGTTTTGGAAGCTAGTGGTCTGAAAGTGTGGACCTCGTGCGGTACTGTTCTCTGGACTGTTTAATTCATCTTTTTAATCTCCCACTTTGAGAGATATGGAAATCAAATAAAGTCTTGCTGCTGGATGGAAGCCAGGCCTAGGTTGGAGAAACTCTAAGAGAAAGGTTAGGGCAGGAAAGAATCATTGCCACACAACGATTGACAATGTTTTCTTCCATTTCCCCTGTCCTGATTCTGACATTCATGAAACATGACAATAACTGTAGAGAGTCCAAGTGCATAATTGATTTATTTCACGTCTTTAAAAATGACTTAAAATGTGAGTTATTCCTAGACAGCCTCACCCAGGCACTTGCCATTTGGACTGTTTTAAATGACAGAGAAGAAGTGGAAGTGCCTTTAACATCCTAGAAATGGCCACAGTGAGCGCTGCAGCTGGGGTGATAGGTGGGGAAGCAGATGCAGGATGCTCTCCCTGGTCCAGTTTAACTTGTTACACACGTTATTCGTATGCCTGTGAAAGGGGAACTGCCTTGCAAAGGAGATGCAGGTTGGCCTCTGAGATTTAACAAGCAATATGGAGACTCCAGGCTTTCTGGGTATCAGTGTCCCGAGTGTTTTACCCTAGGGCCTGCTCACAGCCTGTGAAGTGTGTGTTATATCCCTTCCCTGGGACTCAGTGTGCCATTCTCACAGAGGTGGAGACCTGACTCTGGCTTGTGCATGCGGTAGGCATCGCAATAGCCCCTTGCTCTGGGAGTGGCCATGTGGGTTAAATGGAGCAGTGTGTCTCCGCTGTATTTCATGGCACTCAGTGAACAGAAAGTAGTGTGAGGCCAGCGTTGCAGGAAGGCTGAGCTGCCCCTTCCTTAGGTGGCCTTGTCCCCATCTGCACATGTGCCCTGCACTCACTCATTTTCCTTAGACTGAGAGAAGCTCTTTGTGGGGAAGTTGCCATGGCTTTCATTGATGCCATTGTCAATTGCATGGTGCATGACTTGACATAGAGATGATCATTATTTTCTTGTTTGGGACTCAGGGCTCTCTCACAGGGGCCTGGGGATTCAAGCTGTTGTGTAGCACTGGCCTTGGCAGAGACATGAAGGAAGTCTTTTCTAAATATTCTGCTGTTCTTCATAACCAAAATGCAGTGTTTACCAACAAGAATGTCCTTGTAGACGAGGTCACTGTTAATTTTCTTCCTTTAGGTAGCACATGGTGTTTGTTGTGTGCCAGGCAAGTGATTTAATGCACTGTCATCTTACACATAACTCAGTGATATAGGAACTACAGTCTTGGTTTCCAGGTGAGAAAATTGAGGTTAAGAGGCTGGCTTTGAGTCACTTCATAAAGTGGGCAAGTCATATGAACCCAGCATGGTGGCTCCAGACCCTCCTAGGCACCCAGATTCTCTGTCCTGTGCCCTGTCTACCACCATCTCTATTATTCTAAGGCTCTGCCTGAGTGTTCAGCAAGCTGTGTCCTGTGTGTTTTCATGCACACTTCATATGTGCAGAAAATTTAAGTCTCTGTTTTGTCAAATTGTGCTATTTTCTTCCCAGCATGTGGAAATCCATCTGAAATGAAAAGTTCCCTTATTTTACATAAACACTTCCAATCTCCTCCCTTCATCAAATCCTGTTACAGCAGAAAACGTTCTAAAAAAGTAAAACAAATTGTGCATCACAGTACCAATAAGTCCCATCTATTCATACATGCTGGAGACGAGACACTTCCACACTTAATACTGCAAATCTCCACACGGGAGATGAGTAAAAAAGGAAGGAATGGTTTACAATGCAGAAAAGGCACTTTGCATAGCCAGAGCACTCACTGCCATGTGCTTAGGAGCTGTTGCAGTTTAAATGCAAAGTGCCCTGCAGAGGAGTATACGTTTGAACATTTGGTGCCCAGTTATTGGAGCTGTTTGGGGAGACTGTGGAGCCACTGGGTGTGGATGTTAGCGGTCAGTCACAGAGCTGAAGGACTAGGGATAGAAGGTTATATAGGTTGGCTGTGCTTATGGCCCAGAATCTCTATCTCCTGGTATATCAAGAGGTAAGGATTCCTAGCTGAACACCCCTTGTCTCTGTGTCTGCCATGACTTTCCCTCCAGGATGAACTGTGCTCTCCTTCACATAGCCTGCTTCTCTCCCTTCGATTGCTTTATCCAGATATCTTACCATAGCAACAACAGCGTGTCTACTGCAGAAACCTTATCCTGAGAAGTGGAGTCATTACTGTGATGAACCTGATCATGTGATTCAGAGGCCTTCAGAACTGGCTTGCTGGAGGAATGTGGAAAAGTTTGGCAGTGTAAGCTAGAAAAGCCCGAGAATACTATAGGCAGAACATAATGGGCCATTCTGGTAGGATTCTGTGAAACCAGAATACTAATAGAAATACAGACAGTAGGGTTTTAGAAGGAAAGGAAGGCCGCATCATTATAAAGGTAAGAGTCATTCATGCTACATTCTGACAAAGTATATGGCTATGTTCTATCTGTGTCCTGAAGATTAGGAATATAAATTTTAAAAAAAAGTGACTGACTTGTTTAGCAAAGGAAGTTTCAAGGCAGAATAACATTTAGGCTGTGGCATAGTTACTGTATAAATGGAACAGAAAAATGGGCAAAGTAGGCAATTTGTCAGGAAAGGAAAATGAGTGAGTTTACTTTTGCAGACAAAGTATCTGAAGACAACATGTCTGGGGACAAAGTTGAACAGTCAGGCAAATTAACACAACCAAAGGGACTCTATGGATTTTGCCGGCCACAGCAGCAACAGTAGAGAAGGTACTGAGATCTCACTCACCATGAGCTTCTAGGAATGACAGTGAAGACTCGTCTGGAATTAAAAAGTCTTTTCAAAGGATACTGCTTAAAATATGAGTACCTGACTGGGCAGTGGCTGCATACACCTTTAATTCCAGCACTCCGGAGGCTGAGGCAGGCAGATCTCTGTGAGTTCAAGGCTAGCCTGGTCTAGAGTTCCAGGACAGCTAGGATCACACTGGGAAACCCTATCTCAAAAAACCTAAATAAACAAACAAATGAGTGCCTGGTGAGGAACTGCCACAGCAGAGGTGTTTGCCTCAATGGTATTACCTAAGGGCATGTTCTCCAAGCTTCAGCCATTCAGGAAGGTGAAGGACTCTGTCACTCCAGTGAAAGGGGGCAGCAGAACTTGATGACATCATCCATGTATTGCTGGTTTTACTAGCAGATAGAATGCCAGAGTTACAGTAGTGTGGAGGCTTGTACCAAGGCTAAGTCTCGGCAATATGTAGGAGGATTGGCTGTCTTCATGGAACTTCTGAATAGACGTGTGTAAGTATTTTCCTAGGTTGCTTTAGCTAGGTAGTTTACCAAAAGGATGAATAGAAGACCCTGAGCTGAAGCTCCCAGAAGTCAGGGGGGAAGCCTAGAGGTTCACTAGCAAGTGATAAAGGTGTTGACGGGAACACACAGAAGCAAAAACACAGTAAGATCCTTGTGTGCACGTGTGAATATGAATGACCGAAGTGGTTGTCTGTGTAGAACATTTCTGAGGAAAATTCACAATGCTCACTTGTTATTTTTTGTCCTTCTGTTCTTTTTGTATGAACATGTATTGATTTTTAGTAGCTAAGATGAAAAGAGCAAAAGATCTTATATGTGCAGTCCTTTTGAAGAAACACGTCTACATAAAAATCAAATACTCCTGTGGTATATTGTGCTCAGTCTTCGGAATGAAGTTCTTCCTGCATCCGGTGGGAATGACAGGTGATGGATTCCTTTGAGCCCATCTATCTAGTAAAGCACTGATGGCAGAGCCGGTATGGATGCAACCTTTGCAGACTGTATGATGTGTCATGTTGCGGTGGAGACAGTCATTAGGTCAAGCCATGCTGACCTGAGAAATGGGATGTGTCTCTCTAAATGACTATGGTACGTCTGCTGAAGAGCATTAAGAGTGGAGGGCTGTCTTTCCTCAGGTGAAGAACATTTGCAATACAATAGGTCAAGAATTCCAAGGTCAGACTGGAAACCCAAACAAGTCTCTGGGTTGTGGTTTTCTGTCCTCAAGAAGCAGCTGTCTAGTCTTGTCTGTGTTCCCTGCACACTGAGTCAGGAGACTTACTAGTAGACTTTTTAAATGCAGCTCCTAGGCTTTCATGGATCTTTGAAAGTAAGAGAGGCCCTGGTAGAGGCCGATGATTAGTGTGGCCAAGGATGTGCACAGGCCAGTCGTTCTGTCTTACTTCACTGTCTCAGGCACCATCCTGGAGCCTATGATGCATCAAAGACATGTGTTACAGAAAGTCTGGGTCAGAGTTCCCTGTAGACTGAGGAGTTCCTGGCAGCATCACAGGGAGGTCTTGAGAGCAGGATACCCAGTCTTGCCATATCTTCAACATGGCGTTTGAATATCCACGCCTTAGGTTGCTAATGTAGAAGCTCAGTGGTCTTACCCAGTTCTCCCGCTATCTCTCGCCACACGATGTAGATATCCCTGCTTTCAAATAACTAAAGGGCTGTTGTCTTTGCTCTTTATTCTGAAGTTGAAATTTATTTTTTTTATATATCTGATCTTGGACCTTTTTCCTCTCCCTCATTTCATGTCTATAAGACAGCTCCTGAGAGGTCCTGCCTGGACAACTCTGCTTACTGCTTCACGTGTAGAAAAACCGTGTGCGCAAAGATGCCGCAGGCTGTCATTTTAACCTTCAGCGATGGATTAACCACATCTTTAGAGAGCAAGGAAGTGCTGGAGAAAAACTGAAGACACATAATGTCTTCTACCATGGTGAAATCCAGACTAGAACAGTCCTGGTTTGTATCTGGCCTCTCCCACTAGTGCCTTGAAGCCGTTGACCCCCAGGACATTTTTTTTTCTCTTGTGTCAGCTTTATCTAAGTGTGTGAGCTAGCTCTGAGGACCTCCAGCCAGATCTAACCTTCAGCAGGCTTCCTGGAGCACACTCTCACGTTCTCCTAGGGGAAGTAGTAGATCAAAGTGCCTCAGGAACCTGAATAAAGAGCCAATGAGGAAAGTTATTTGGAGCCTCAAGCCAATGACTCACTGGGGTTCCTGTGATGTGCCAGCCTTAGTGAGACAGTGAGAGGCCCCCTCCACTGGAGTGGGAATCTGGAGAAGGCTAGACCAGGCTAGACCCAGCTTCTCCATGTTCCTACAGAAGTAGTAGTGGCAACTTGCCTTGTTACACACCAGCCTGCACAGAATGTCTACGAGCTGTTGTTCCTGCACCATTTTGACCATTTCCCTTAGATATCAAGAAAAAAATCACCATGCTCTTCATCCTTTCTAGAAAAACCATAATTGATTAAGTTGATATACAAAATAATGGGTTTCCTTATGATGTATTCACATATCCATGTCACTTCACTGTGCTCACTTTTCCCTAACTCTAACCCATTCCTGCTCCTCCTCGCTCCCCTTTCTCCTGCTGGTCCCTTTCCTTCCACCAAGCTGTCTCCCTTATGCATTCCTTGATATGGATATAAATAGTTAAATATGGACTCTTCACATGAGAGGTACCATGATAGTTTGGACTTTTCACCCTCTTAACTCTCTCTTGTTCCTCACTCCCCCTTTTCTTCAGCCCCACCCTTCCCCCAACATTGTCTCATTCTACTTGTGTGTCATATGTATTTCTAAAAATATAGATTTTTGACAGCATGCAACATTTGTCTCTGAGTCTGGCTCCCTTCGCTTACCAGGACAGTCTTCTCTTCCCTCCATCTTACCTTGTGAATTTCCTCTTGCCCATCTACCTTGGGATCATTTTCACCCATTACTCATTGGGAGTATGTCCCTTTCATGACATCTCTGTGGGTAACAAAGGGATTAGCTTTATGAGGTTTAATCTCTTATTTGCTAGTTTGTTTCTGCTATGGATTAAGGTATAACTATCCCAGAGACTCATGTGTTGAATCTCAGATTCTCAGCATATAACCATAGGCAGAGGCAAGGTCTTAAGTTAAAATGAGGCCCTTTAATACGGGACTGTAATCCAGTATTGCTGATTTTTATGAAACAGGGGCAAGGTACTGAAAGGAAGAGCACTTAAACACAGACTCAGCTTTACAGAGCAGCCAGAAAGCAGACCTGCCAGAACCTGGGCTTTCTGTCTCCATAACAAGGAGAAAACCCCAGTTCCTTCTTCCAAAGAGGGTGTGAGGCAGGTCTTCCTATGGTCCATAGCTGTCATACTCTGAGTCTGAATCCAGACCCTTCACGTGTTAACATGGCTGCCCTCAGTGACCAGCAGGTGCTACAGCCAGGGCTGTCCTCTGTTAGGAAATGTCAGTGGGGCTGGGAAGGTGATTCACACATGGAAACAAAGTGTAGGCTTGCCAGATGGCAACAGCATCAAGAGACCTCTGCGGTGCCCTGTATCAATCCTGGCTCATCCACGAGAAGGCCTTTAACAATTGTCGTTGGTCAGCACCAGCACTCCCACTGTAAATCTTGACTGTTGCTTAGGTGTTCTACCGTAGGCTTTCCTTCAGCTGCTGTTGAATGGAGCTAACAGCATCCTCAGTAGTGGGTAAGCACGTGTCTCCTTCCATAACTGATTCTGGCCCTTCTGGAGTTTCACGGTGGGCTCAGGCCTCGGCTTTATCCTTCTTTGTCATATTAAAGAAACATGACCTCATGCTCCTGCAGATTTAGGCGCAGCTCAGTCCACGTACCTCCAGATCTGATAGGGGAGCCATCTAGTCCTGCCCCCCTTAGACAGCCCAGTCTTTCCAATTCCAGTTGCTCCTTTTCCTGATAAATAATTTGGCTGTAGGCGGCCAACAGCACACCTTTGGTTTGTGCCAAGGAGAGTCTTATCTTCTGTTTCCAGGCCGGTGGCATATCATGGCTGGCTAACTTAGGAAGAATTGTTTCTGAGATGCTGTCCCTGGAGGGATATGGCTGACATCAGTACGAACGTTAGAAATCCAAGTCAAATGTCCTGGTGGCCATGAATAGAGACTGAGGTTGGATTTTAAATGGGTAGTGACTATTACCTTGGCTGATGAGAAGTCCAGTTCTTTGCCAGCACTGAATGGCTTAAGCCAAGTCTACCTAGGCCAGTACAGTATTGTCCAAGAAGTGTGACAGAGACCGCCCAAGAGCATTTAGCATGGCTTGTGTGTCTGAGTTAAAAATACAAGCACAGAGGCAGATTGCAGCCCTCTGAAAACAGAAATAACTCGCTGCAGGGAGGATGCTTTGTTGGCGATGTTTCTCATATCCTAATGCACAGACCTTTAGGGGCTGAAGTTTATTACTTGGGCAACAGCTGACACCCCCACCCCCTGTGTGTGTGTGTGTGTGTGTGTGTGTGTGTGTGTGTAATAGCACTTCTGTACTTCTGTAGATGTCAGAGGATAACCTTGTGTGTTGGTCTGAGGTCAGGTCCCTTCTTTGTTGCTTGCTGCTGCTTATGTCAGGCAAACTAGCTTGGGAGCTTCTGGGGTTTCTCCCGACTCTGCCTCACATTTCACGTAGGCACACAGGAAGTGCAGTTGGGCGCTACCATGCCTAGACTTTGATGGGTTCCAAGGACTTAAACTTGGGTACTCACACTTGTTCAGCAAGTACCTTACCCATGGAGCCGCTCTCCATCCCAAGATCCGACTCTTGCACTTGCCCTAGTGTAGTTTTCACCAGTCACTTTTATATCATACCATATAAGGAGGGGCAGAGGAGCCGCACTGGCCCATCTCATCCTGAGATCCACAGGGTCCAGCATCTGGTCTAGCAATGGGAGGCTTCCTTACAGTTCAGTCTTAGAAACTGAATCAGATCCTTAGCAGGGAGAGCCCAGCACCCTGTGCTTCCATCTTGCAGGTACCCCTGATACATTGTAGCATCTGAAAAACCATACTTTAAAGCCTGGCTTCTAAAAGGTGACTTCCAAGAAGCATTTAGATGAATAATCAGGCAGTGTCTCCTGTGGTTTCTCACCCATTTGGTGTTGCTATCTTGCTTCTGGTGTCCTGAAAATTCCATTCTGTAGAAACAGGGAGTTTTCATTATAACAATATTCATGTTTAACCTTTGGACACTGTGGGAATGTATGGCTAAAATACGACTTCTCTATTTCTTCTCTCTCCTGCCACGTCCTTTATTTTCTGTGGGCTTCTAAGCTATTACATCCTTCTTTAGTTTTCATTTCCAATAATGTCTATTAGTGGGCAAAAAGAATATTGATAAATTATTAAAAGATGTATGGTTATTATTTGGACCACTGAATGTCTACTGGAAAAATGTATATAGCATCACAGGCTGTATCCCTAGCTGCTGATGTAGCCTGAGCCAGGTTTCCCATCAGCCCACTGATACGCTAAAGGCAGAAGCCACATGGTAGATAGGTCACCTGTCAGGATGCTGAGTAATGTCCCATGTGCCCAGGGTCTCTGCTGGTCAATTTGTCAGTGTCAGCCCTAATCCGTTCTCATCTGGAGAACAGATGAAGTGGCCACCGGGTCTCAAAATAAAAGGGGCTAAAAGGTTACCGGATGGTAAATGAGAACCTTCGAGTCCTAGGGGACCTTCTGATGCTTTCTTGGTTCCTCTGCTGAAAGCTATTCACACCTGAGTGTTTGTGGCCATCATGCATGCCATCAAGAACTGCAGGCTTCCTTACAAGTCATTCTGGTGCAGACGGCATACTCTGTAGAACACCCATAATGGCACTGGGGGCTCGGGAGTTAAGAGCGTGTACTAGTCTCGCAGAGAATGCAAGTTTGGGTCTTAGCAGCCTTGCTGGGAAGCACACAGGCTCCCGTAACTCCAGCTCACCTCTGCTTCTGCTGACAGCTGCACTGGCTCGTCCCCACCGCATGCCATGTACTCTTGTACAATTTAAAATCATTTTAAAACTCTTTTTTAAAAAATGAAGCATTTGCCTCTGCCACTGACCCCATATGACTAATGAGTGTGACTATGACCTGGGTGTGAACATGCTGCACACACTGTTGTGGCGAGTGGGCTGGCACCCTGGCGAGACATCCGCTCTTTTCACACCTGGCTCTTTCTGTGCTCTGTGTTCTCTACTGTGAATCTTTTTCTTTTTAAAATATACTCTTATGGGTGTATTTGGTATATCCATGATATATTGAGCCACTTTCTGTATGTTTATATGCAGAGAGGTATCCATAGGCATAGTCTTGGGAGAGTTGGGAGCCACCTCAGGGGTTCTTCTGATGGAAACCCTGTCAGAAAGCATCTATGCCAGACCTAGAGAGAGGAAAGGTGCCATTGATCCCAAGGTCACTCTGGCGCTTACTTTGTTGCCACTTGGTGAGCCAGCTTTTGGTAGATGACTGGTTTGCAGGTTGCACCTAAGCCAAGGCTAGCCCCTAAAACATTGAACGTGAATGGGCCAGCAGAGAACCCTTGGGAGCAAGGTGAGGTGCAGACCCTGGGCATTGTGTTTCCTCTGTCTCTTTAGTCTCTTCTCATCGACAGACTGGTTGAAGGCTTTTCGGTTATTTCTGTCATTGTTGCTGTTACTATAACTACGGCTGTACATAAGTCTTTCCAGGTCCCCGGAACTCCTGAGAACCCACCTCTCTCCTATGGCCTGTGAAGGCCGCTCACTGCAGTGGGTGGGACAGCAGTGCAGGTGCCCAGAAGGCAGAGCTGTAGAAACAAATGCTCAACAAGTGCCTAGCACTCCCTCAGTGCCAGTGACCTCCCCTAAGCTGTTGGCTAAGCTGTAGGTGTTGTTATTAACATTTGGATGTGAAGAGGCTGCAGGGAGAGATGAAGAGAAAGAGGGTGGAAGGGAGCCAAGCAGAGACAGACATAGAGACCTAGAAAGCAGAAACCTGTGGCATGCTGTGTTAGCTTATGGCAAAGCAACTGGAGAGAGATGGAAGGCAGAAAGAAAACGAGGCTTAGTCTGACCTTAGATGGGACTATGTTTATTCATAGTGAGGAACATTTGCTACTCACATGCATGAATGACCAAAATGCCTACAGAAGAAGCTAGGATGCAAGCCTCTTAGGGAGCAGTGATGACATTTGTACCTTAGTCACTTTTTTCCCCACCTACATGGTTATGTGACAGTCCTTTGCCCACCTGGGAGTTGAACCCTGGGCACAATCTAGCCTCTGGTCTCAGACCTGCTGTATAACCTGCCTGGGCCTTTCCCATTCTTAAAGAACCTATCAGTCTTGAGACAGTCCACCTGGTGAGCTATTCCCTGGCATCTCAGGTTGTCTTGTGACAGTCCACCTGGTGAGCCTTCCCTGGCACCTTAGGTTGCTTGTTCGAAGGCAATAGTTGTCATCTTAGATGGCATAGACACTAATTCTAGCTCGCTAATGCATTTGAAACAACTCTAGGCACACATATGTTCTGGGAACCCTGAGCATGCAGTTGTGCTTCGTGAGTGCTTTGCCAACTGGACTCTTGTTCCTCTAGGATGCCCCTTCTGGCTTCCTTCACTCTTGAAAGCTTATTAGCATGTGCTCTGAGGCTAAGGAAGAGAGCCTTTGGCCCTGTCCCTACCTCTTCCACTGTGCTTCCTGATGGCCAAGGGAAGGAAGGAGAGGGCATGCAGAGTTCCCTGCTGTTCATCCTCTGCAACGAGAAAGCTTCCTTTGACCTCCTTGAACCTCGCCATTTCTCCGAGGAATCCGTCCTCTTCTTAAATAAGAAGTGTCTGTCTATTGCCTTCAGCTAACATTCAAAGAAGCATAGAATTACTGGTGTGTTCCAACTGGTTCCTTCCAAAGCACATTGTGTGTGTGTGTGTGTGTGTGTGTGTGTGTGTGTGTGTGAATTATGACAGGGTGTCTACAGTCAAGTCAGAAAATTTGCAATGTGTTGGGCTTCTAGTTCAGAGAGCACTTTCTTAGTCTAGCAGAGAAGAGCAAGACATCTGAGGACCAGCATTGCACATCTCTGGTGAATGGCTCTGAAGCCATGCTGAATGAAGGGATTACCACACATTTTACCTGGAAGGAGAAAGAGGGCTGAACCTGGTTTGCCTGGGTGGCAGCAAATGACTGGCAGCCTTACCCATAGCTGGTATTTCTCCCACAGTCAGTGTTTGGTATGAGCAGGCACTTCTAAGAGACCTGCACCTTCTCTCTAATCAGGTGACAGCAGGCGGTGGAGGATGGTGCTATTTAGGTCATCCTTTGCCCTTGTCCTGTGAGGCAGAGCTAGAGTCTTGGCGGTACCCTATTGTCCACACATCATATTCAGAAGCAGCGCTCACACTCTGGTCAGTTGACTAATTACTGCTAAGTTTTCAAATGGAATAAAAAGAAAGCCCAAGTGGCTGCGGAGATGCTGCTGAGTGGCTGTTTTCATTACGCAAGCCTCTAATGTGAAACTAACTTTACTTGGCCACCGTCTTCCCAGACACGCTGTGGGAGTTTTGAATTTGAGGCTGTTTTCATGTTTCCAATGGCCATTTCTCATCTGTTCGTGCTATGCTGCATTAAGGTAATGTGAGAATTGTCTAACATAGTCATTTTGAAATGATGGAACTGGAGGGTGTTTGTAGTGGGTTGATCCCTCTGGGTTCAGGATCTCGGGCTGTGATTGCTTTTGCCTGCTCAGGCTGACAAAAGATACCAGAGACAGGGTGGCTTAAATAAAAAAAGTCTGTTCTCAGAGTTCTAGAATCTGGAAGTTCAGGGTCAGTATGATAGCAGGGCAGGTTCTGAGGAGGGTTATCCCTGTGACAGGTGACTGTTTTTGTTTTATTTTTTTTTTTTTTGCCATGATTACAGGTAACAGGGAACACAAAGAAACCAGATCCTCAGGTATTTTCTTATGAGGCCACTAATCCCATAATAATCTGATAACATCTCAGCTCCAAATACATTGGGATTTAGGATCTGGGATGTACACACATACATCCCATAAGTGACCTAACTCTGCAATAGGGATTTACAGATGGAGCCATTTAGAAAGTTTGAAAGGACATTTAATTGGATTGTGGCTAGCCCGTAAATCAAATGACAAGTGTCGTTTTAAGATAAAGGAAAGATACATAGGGACATAAGATAACCGTATGATGGTGGAGGTCTCTAGAAACCCAAGAACACCAAGAGTTCAAGCAACCATGAGAGACAAGAAGAAAGGTTTGCCAAGCCTTCTGGCTCAGAGACTTCAGGACAAACAGTGGTTCTGGTTTTATGGATTTAAGTGTCAACCCTAGAATAAACTGGGAAGAAAGTCTTAATGAGGAATTGCCTAGATCAGGATGGCTTGAAGGCATGTCTGTGGAGGACTTTCCAGTTTATTAAGTGATGCTGGGAGACCCTATCTCTTTTAGGAAGTACCATTCCCTAGACAGGGGATCCTACATAATACAAAAGGAGAAGGCAAGCAAGGAAGGGAAATGTTGGCTTACATGCATTTATGTTTCCCTGCTCTTGACTCTGTGTGGTGTGACTAGCTGCTGGAGTTCCTGCCTTGATTTCCTCTTAGTGATGAATGGTAACCTGGCATTATAAATCAAATAAACCCTTTCCTCCCTAAGTTGCTTTTTATTATTTTTTAAGAATGTTATACATTCACATAATGCATTTTGATCAAATTGACTCCCAACTCCTTCCCTTCAATTCATCACCTACTTGCCCTCCCAAGGCAAGAACACTACTAATTTCCTTGTCCTTCCCCCTCCCTGCTCTCTTCCCTCTGACTCTACTTATTGCAGTACTGTCTTCTAGATTAGGGCTAGCTCCAGATTCCCGAGGAAAACTAAATCCTCCTCACCCGCGTTGGGCATCAGCTGCCCTTCAGCTAGGAGTGGAACTTCATAAGCCTCTTCGCCATCCATGCTGGTTTTTTTTTTGTCTGACTTGGTGTCACTGGTTTTGTGTAAACAATCACAGCTACCACAAGGTTGATGTGGGATTCCCCTCTGTATGCTGTGAATACCATTGGTTAATAAAGAAACTGTCTTGGCCTGTGTTAGGGCAAAATAATAGAGCTAGGTGGGGAAAAACTAAACTGAATGCTGGGAGTAGGAAGGTGGAGTGTGGAGAAGGCATGTAACTCTGCCAGAGACAGATGCTGGAACCCTGCTGGGGCAAAAGATGCAAGGTTTGCGAGTCCTGCAGTAATGCTGTGGCCCTGTAGGAGTAAAGATAGGAGATGTGAGCCAAGGGTATGGGGTATGAGGGAAGGCCCGAGTATGGAGCCAGCTTATAGGATAAAGAATAGAAAGATAGAAAGCAGTATGGGCCTGTGTGTGCATGTGTGTGTGTGAAGCAATAGGCGGGCTTTTTAGTTCTTTGAACCAATAATTTTTGAACATGTCTTAAGAAGTTTATTAAATTGGAAAGAATCCCAATTTGAAGAAATGGTGAATACATTATGAATTAACATAATCACAAGAGACACTTACTTGAGCATTATCTGCTTTAGCAACTTGATAAGTTAATTAAAGTTGCCTTGCTTTTCTTATGAGCAAAGTGACCTGGCTGATATCTGGGATATGCTTAAGACCCAGAGCTGGTAAAATAACTTGGACAGTGTCAAAAGGCCATGGTCTTATGTGACGATTAGTCAAGTGTTAAAAAGATCTTACACACACACACACACACACACACACACACCCGTCCACATGTGCACATTTCCATTGTCCATAGAACAGAGAAGGTCATAAAAGAGTACCTGTCATCTGGGTTTGCCCAGGAAAGGTGGGGTACATTTATACTAGCTTTTGTGTTATTAATAATTAGCATCCTTATTATGGTTTGAATGTGAATACCCTTCTAAAAGACTCACATGTTGGAGACTCGACTCACAGTGGAAGCCATGTTCAGCGGTGAAGTGTCTGTGAGGTGGGTGAGCCATAAGGGTTCTCCTGTCATCAATGGCTGAATTCTGAATGGACACTGGCAATTGCTAGGACTATGGAGGTGAGGGCTGAAGGGGATGGGTCATCAGAGAAGCACTTTGAAGTGCATATCTCTGGGTTCTTCTTTTGGGCTTCCTGGCTACCCTGCTGCGTTTTTCTCTGCTCTGTATTCACGCTGCTGTGATATTCTGCTTCATTTCAAGCCCAAAGCAATGGATATAGTCAGAATCCAGGAGCAAAAATACATAATTCCTTTTTATTCGGGTTTTTTTTCTCCGTTATGTTTCCATTACCTCTAAAAATTTGAGTAGCATACCCTATTTTCTTCCCAGTGACCTGTTTTGGGTTAAAAGTTACACAGTCATCCTGGTTGTAAATCCCTTAATGGAATTAAAATTGTGGGTGAACATCTATATGTCAAGAGAAACTGACTGTCAGGTCCCTGTCCCTACCACTCAGGAGTTAGGTGTTAGTTGTATATGCCCTATGGAGAGTCTATAAATCCAATCATTTGGTTTCATTGAATTTTGCTCAATGCCATTGTTCTGCAATCCAAAACTATCGCTGATGAAAGCACGTGTAGGGTTGGTTGCTGGAGTCTCCTTGTTAATAGTCCTTGGCCGCATTACTGGAAGTTGGCATCACTCCTGGCATGCATCATGGTCCTTGGCAGTGTTCACACTTCCAGTGGTACAGTTCAAAAGGTCTATGGCCTGTAGATCCTCACATGAAATTGAGTATCCGAAAAAGGCACTTACAATGCTCTACTCATGTGAACCCAGGGCCCTGCTGCCAGGTCCATAAAACCACCTCGGCACCAAGTTGGCTGCCTTCCCAGGGCTTCAGAAAGCATGTGTTTCCTGGGATGCACTCACAGAAGACCCCATCTACTCAGAACTCTTCCTGAGTATTTCCAAGCCTACCCCTTTCCCGGCTTACCCACAGGAACAGAGCTGGAAATGCCCTCTGTAGGGGATGGCATGTTCATCATCTTATTCTTCAGTGGTTTGTCAGTTTCAGACCAGGAAGACAGAGAGGCTGGACTTACGGTTTGTAAAAGAAAAGAATACATTCTCCTTGTTCAAAGACTGTGTTTGTGTGTCTTCTGCTGTCCCACAAATTGATCTGGATGCTGGCAGGGGCTTATCAAGGAGGGATGCTGGGAGAAGTCAGAAATATGGAAATTACATTTTTCCAGCTCCATCTATTTTTGAAGCACTGGTGACTTCATGCCCCATGGCCTGGCCTTGGGGTTACCTGAGGGCTGTCTGACTGTTGAGGCTAATGCTATTAAGACAGCTGTGAAGATAGCACTACAGAATCCGATTTTCTCTATGCAGGAGTTAAACAACCAGCATGCACCCCTTTTTTCCTGTCCCCTTGTCTTAGGGTTGAAACACCATGACCAACAGCACATTGAGAAGGGGAGGGTCTCTTAGACTTACGCACCCTGAATCACAGTCCATTGAGGGGAAAACAAGACAGGAACCTAGGGCCCAATGCAGAGACTATAGAAGAATTCTGCTTACTGGCCTGCTCTTCATGGCTTTCTCAGCCTAATTTTTCAGAGAACATAGGACCACCAGGCCAGTGAGGGCCCCACCTACAATGGGCTGGACCCTCCAACGTCAATCACTAATTAAGAAAATCCACTGCAGACTTGTCTGCCTACAGCCTGATGGTACAGAGGCACTTTCTCAGCTGGAGTTCCCTCCCCTCAGATGACTCCAGTTTTGTGTCAAGTTGACAGTGCTAGCCAACATAACCCTGTTCTCTATCCCTACAAAAGTCAGAATCAGAGCTTATGTTTTCCAAGCAGTATACAGTCTCGTTTCAGGGGAGGCAGAGTCAGTTTGAGGTCTCCAGGTGTTGAAATCAAACACCAGACTTAAATCTGGTCCAGTTTCCTTTTGAAATGTCCACAGTGCACCCACGTCCTGCCTGTGATATCTGGGCCCACAGCAGCCGTCAGGATGTTGTGTAGTTCCGTTGCTGTTGTGTGCCCCCCAATTCTGCAGCTCAGTACCACCTGCTTTTGTTCAGCCTGCAGTGCTGTGTCTTTGCACCAGCAATATCCCTGACAGCTCCTTAATTGCTACATGCATTTGTTCAGCTCCCCGGCAATTATGTTTCAGACCCTGTCAGGGTACCTGCTAGCCTCAGGGTTGTGTTTATATTAAATATCAATAAAGAGCTGATAACATCAGTTTGGATGTCAGGCTCACAGAAACACATTTTCCTGGGAGCCAGGGCTGTCTGGAAGATGGAAGAAGGGTTTGAGTTTCATTCTCTCTTCTAAAGGTTAAATGAAACAAGAGCAGAATTTCAGGGCAGATATCATGAATTGGTTCTTACTAAACGATGACAGCTATGTAGAAGGGATGTTGTCCTAAACGGCACGTGATCTGTCAGAACAGCTGTTCTTCCCGTGGTAGCTTCTTTTATGTGTCCCTTCCCCCGTATGGAGCACAGGGTGAATGAGCTTTCAGATACCACGTTTTTATGTGCCTGTTGATGGAATACTCACAAAAGAGGAAGTCAGAGGTCAAGGACTAGATGTTCTTGAGGCCTCGCTCTGTGCTATGTAGTCACATACTCTGGCTCTTCAAATCATGTCCCACAGGATGATTTGATCCTACTAGGAACTGTGATGTGATGGAGATCATGCAGTAGGGTAGTTGGTACCATGTAAGCACTGTGCAGTATTCACCCAGAGAGCCTCCATGAATGCGCTCAGCACCCAGACTTTGCATTCTGGGACTTCCTTGACTAATCATTTCTGTTTCTAGGTACCAGAATAATGTAATTCTGTCCTCTTGAAGTACCCAGAAGAGTGGCCTAGGTGCATTCCTAGGACGGCGACAAGGGAAGAGTCATGCTTACTGTTAACATCAATGACTGAGTAAATTGGGAGCATGGGGACCATGGGAGAGTGCTGAAGGGGAGGGGAGAGGAAAGGAGGGGGGCAGAGAAAAATGTACAGCTCAAATAAAATCATTAAAAAAGGCTGCAGGAGCCTGATACTCCCCTCAACGCCTTCTACTACCCACTTAACTGTTGCCTGATGGCAGCCTTGAGTGTCTGCCCAATTCTGTAGGAGTCTCTAGTGCTATTAAGATAGACCTGACTTCAGATCCCAATCTGCAAGACCCTGCTTCAGTCCCTGCTTCCCCATTTCCCATCCTGGCTTCTTTTTGATTCCCAAATTCCAAACCTATCAACGTGCTTTGGCTCTGAGAGTCCACACCACACCCTTTCTTCCACTCCAGGCCCTTCACCATGCAGATCCCAATTTCCCCGCTTGACTATGTAATTCATTGAGTTCATGATCACATCTGGTTTTCCCTCATCACTTTATCCCCAAGACCTGGTACATGGTGACACACAATGGATCTTCAGAAAACTATTTTCTGAGTTAATAAATAAATGTGTGTTCTATTTAGTACAGTCATGAAAGGTTTGTCAGAATATAGCAAACTATGATTTGTGCACTTCTGGTAAGGTTACCAAAGTAATGCGTTAGCTTCTTGTAACTGTGTCAAAAGCCTTAGACCAACAATTTACAAACAGCGAAGATTTGTTTTGATTGTGTTTATGAGGTTTAGTTCATGCCCAGCTGGGTTCCATAGCTTTCAGACCGATGGCAAGGCAGAGTATCAAGGGAGAAGAGCATGGCAAAGGAAAGAGCCTCTTGCCTTATGCAGCCAAGAAGCAGAGAGAAACGAGAAGGGGCTGGTGGCAGCAAATGCTCTTCCACACAAACATGACACTGGTGGTCCACTTCACCCATCAAGGTGTCTTATCTATAAGTTCCAACTATTTCCTGAAAGTGTACCAAGTCTCAAGTCCTTCTGAGACTCAAGAAAAGCTATTAACTGTAAGTCACTGGGGAGGGGTGTAAGTTATCCGAGACTTAAGAAAGACTGTTAACTGTAAGCCACTTAAAAACAAACAAACAAACAAAATCCAGGTTGTCAACTTAAATATATATAGTAGCCAAGAGCAAACATTTTCATTCTACGTGGGATGGACGAGAACATAGATAGAAGAGGCGGGACCTCTATAACACTGAGACCCAGCAGAGCCATCATTTAATCCTGCAACCCTGCTGCTCCATGTCTGGCATCCTGGATATGTGGTAGCGTGCTAAGAGCTGCCAAGGGAATGCACAGCTCTGCTGGTGGCTTTCCTGGCTACAGATCATATGGCCTCTCCCCTGGGATACCTCTGCTAACTGATTGTGGCTTTGCTTGGCAGGCATTTTACGTTCCTGGCATCTTCAACTTCCTGGATTTGTCATTGCCTCTTTGACTTCATCTCCACAGCTCCTTCTCTTGGGGATTGCTTGGAAGGTCCATGACCTTGTAGCACATTTCCTAGCTTCCCGGGCTTTCCTTTGAAAACCGGATAGAAACATCTATGACCCCATAAATCTTGCCTTCTGCTTGTCTGTATACGAAATCAGCATCACACAGGTGGTGTCAAGGTGTGCTGCCAGCTCAAAAAGTGGCCAGCTCCCTCAGGCCACAGTTACAGAATCCTCTGTGTACCTAAATGACTGACTGCAGGAAGCATGTCTGTATATGTCCCTGAAGTGGTGCAAAAGAGAACTCTTTCCATAATGCTCTTTTCCCATGAAAAATAATTTTAACGCAAGTTTACATGTTGCAATGGAGCCTCTAATGGGTGATTTCTGAGGTGATGTCAAGGCATCTCAGTACAAAGAATTTTGCTTCTTTTCAGTGGTACTATCTCTTTAACAACTACACCTTCATAATTTTAAATGCCTTTTTTTCTGTCAAATTTCGTTGAGTGTTTTTCAAGCTCTGTCATTTGCTCTTTGTTCTAAATACACACTGGAAATATGTCTAAAAGCATCCAGAAATAACCATGCCATAGACTGCTCTGTAATTGTTTCTGTGAGATTAATTTTACCTCAGTTTTTAAATTCATCTTCTTGAAAAGTCTCAAGACACTGACAATATATATAGAGATTCTTTGTACAAAATAAGGCATATGGCCCTGGTCCTTCCTGTTCCCTGTAGAATCCTCATTACCATCTGAAAGACAGCTTTTTCGTGATAGGGTCTTGTGCAGCCCATACTGGGCTCTAACTGGGTATATAGTTGAGGATGGCTTCAAATACTCAATCCCCTGCTCTCATTTGCCAAGTATTTGAATTCCAAGCAATTTCATTGTGTCTGGCCATGAGTACATTCTTTATTGTCCCATTTCTCTAAACATTCCAGCCTCCTGAACTCCACAATACTTACCCGTTAAGCCATCCAAGATTTCTCTACCTTTCTTCTCCAAACTTTCCCAACTCCCACAGTTCAGAACGTTTGTACCACATGGTTATCTAGTTACAGTGAAGGTTCAGCTTCTCCACTGCCAGTTTTCTGTGTTATTTAGATGTCATATTGTTGCAGCGAAATAGTTGATATAAGCGCCTTCTTGGAACAATTACTCTGTAGAGGTCTGATCCCATGGCCAACTGGACACATTGTTATGGGTCCCAGGGGGGCTGGACACCATGATGAGAAGCATGGTGGAGCAAAAAATATTTACATCATGGCATAAAAGAACAAACAGAGAGGTAAGAAAAACCAACCAAGAAGATAGGTTTCATACTCTGGCGGTCTACTATATGTAGCTAGTCCCTGAGCAAACATTGAGAGAAGAAATTAGCATCATTTCTTTCTGCTGGAGGCTCAAAGTACCTTGGTTATAAGGAACATGTCCCACACAATATGATGAATTTTTACTTAGTGAATATCAGCCTGACTACAATGTATCAAATACCACTTTGAAATTCAAAAACATTTAAAATGTGCTTATCTGGTGAACATGTCCAGCCTTTGGATATGGAGATATGAAATTGTCATCCATAAAGTTCCCACTTCAGTGTGTGTGTGTGTGTGTGTGTGTGTGTGT
>JAQHUG010000143.1:2270578-2307591 GCA_028555095.1 Dicrostonyx torquatus
TTGAAACTGGGAAGCTTCCATAAAGCAAAGGACACAGTCAACAAGGCAAAACTACAGCTACAGAATGAGAAAAGATCTTCACTAACCTCGCATCAGACAGAGGGCTCATTACCATAATATACAAAGAACTGAAGAAATTGATCATCAAAAGAACAAATAATTCAATAAAAAAATGGGATATAGACCTAAACAGAGAACTCTCAAAAGATGAATCTAAAATGTTTGAAAGACACTTAGGGAAATTTTCAACATTTTTAGTCATTAGAAAAATGTAAATCAAAACAACTCTGAGGTTCCATCTTACACCTCTAAGAATGGCCAAGATCAAAAACACTGAAGACAGATTATGCTGGAGAGGTTGTGGGGAAAAGGGAACACTCCTGCATTGCTGGTGGGAGTGCAAACTAGTCCGACTGCTTTGGAAATCAGTATGGTGATTTCTCAGAAAATTAGGAAACACCCTACCTCATGACCCAGCAATAACTACTTTTGGGTGTATATCCAAAGGATGCTCAATCACCACAAGAACATGTGCTCAACTATGTTCACAGCAGCATTGTTTGTCATAGCCAGAACCTTGAATCAACCTAAATGCCCCTCGACTGAAGAATGGATAAAGAAGATGTGGTACATTTACACAATGGAGTACTACACAGCAGAAAAAATAATGACATCTTTAAATTTTCCAGCCAATGGATGAATCTAGAAAACATAATATTGAGTGAGATAACCCAGAAAAACAAATAGCGTATATATTCACTCATAAGTGGCTTTTAGACATAAAGCAAAGAAAACCAGCCTACAATTCACAATCCCAGAGAACCTAGACAACAATAAGGACACTAAGAGAGACATACATGGTTCTAATCTACATGGGAAGTAGAAAAAGACAAGATCTCCTGAGTAAATAGGGAGCATGAGGATCATGGAAGAGGGTAGAAGAGGAGGGGGAGGAAGGGGAGGAAGTAGAGAAAAATATATAGCTCAATAGAAATAATAAAAAATTTAAAATATAAAATAAAAGAAATCCAGGGAACAGAACAGAGAAGACACTCTCACACAAAGGTGCCCAGTTTGGCTTTGAAGAAGGTACAAAGCAGTGCAGGGAAGGAAGGGTAGCCCTGCAAACTAGTGAGAGGGGAGCCATCCAATATCCATAAGCAAAGCAAATGAGAAATTAACCTTGACCGAAGGTTTACAGTTTATGAAAAAGTGTAATTCAAGTGGCTCCCGGAGCCAGCTGCAAACCATTCAACTATGGCAGTCTTAGAGGAACAAGGTGAACATTCAGGATCTTGGGCTAGGACAGAGTTTTGGGACTTGATGTGACAGAAGTTCTTCAGCCATGTTAGAAGTACTGCTGTGGTTTACTGCATAGTGGCCAAAAGCTTCTTTATAGTTTGAGAACAGTCTCAGAAGACCAAGTCTATGGGTATCTTGAGATACTTTCAGACAGAGGTGAGCTCTGTCAGTCAATGTGAACAGGTTTTTGTTTTCGCCATCAGTTCAATGACGGTTATGTATCTGCCACACTCATTTGTCTCTTTGCAACCCAGATCATTCATGAAAAGCAAAGTGTACCTTTACATATACTCACTTAACAGTAGGTTCCTAGGGATCTAGGGATGCAATTCTGTACCCTCACTCTGCAGACCTGATGGCTGGAGTCAGATTCTCTTCCTGGCTGTGTCCCGGTGCGGTGCTTCTTACGTGTGGTTCGGATAGGTCAGGGATGGAAACAGAGTGGCCAGACAGCAGACAATCCAGCTGTGGTCCAGAGATAGGTCTGTGTTGGGCAGATTTTCCCATTTCCATAGGGAAAGCACTGTGCCCCAAGTTTAGGACTAAGGGGTACGTAGTCCTAGAAGTGTGACTGAGCCACCAAATGCATGTGTTAAAGGATTCTGTCTAGGTTTTTTGTTTGTTGTGTGTTCTTGTTACTTCAATAGAAGATCTGAAAAACTTCAACAATGAAAGCTTGGGATTCTTTATGATCTTACCCTGTTTATTATCATATATTATACAAAATGGTGAGAATATAGAACACTGAAATATAATCAAGGTAAGCAAAATATGATGGGGTGAAACTGGCTGGTTTCAGATTGGCATTTCTCTATTGTTATTTTTGCTCCAGTGCTTTGATGGGAGCTTTGAACTTTTCCACATTCTTCTCATAATGGGAATGGAGCATTGTGACCTGCCATGTCACTGTGTAAAACTGGCAATGTGAGCATCAGCATGGTTGGATGCCTTTGGGAATACTTGCTCTAGGGACAGTGGGACATCAGAAACTCTACTCCCCCCCAACTCCCCTCACTTTTCATCATAGAACTTTTCCTTGTGGCCACTGAAGGTTCGGCGATCCAGTGGGCATGAAGAGCTTCCGGGAGGTCACTTTTGGGATTATGATGCCCTGTATCCTCAATCCAGGGGCCTGAAAAGCAGAGCATGATCATTTAAACCAAAACAGCATTTGATAAAATTACTTTTAAAAAATGAGAAAAAGAATGTGGTGATCTTAGTGTGTCTTAAAACAAGCAAGATGAGAATGGAAATGTTGGTTGGCTTTGATCAAAACTGACTTCCCGTGATTTTTGCATAAAATAAATAGACAACAGCTCAACATCCCTGGACAGGGGTCTGGAGGTTCTCTTAAGTGGTTGGGTTTGTCTTCTGAAGGTGCGGTTTTCTGTCTGGAGAACATTTGGCTTTGGTGTTTTATATTCTAAATAACTGACTGGTGTTCCCTTTAAGGAAAAAGAAACCATGACAAATTGGGTGAGTCTGGCGTTCAAATATAGAATTCAAACAAGGAAATTCACATTGTAATCTGCTTCAGACCTTCTGAACCATTCATCAGACCTTGAAATGAACCTCCTGTGGTCTCTGCGGGGAGAGAGCGGGGACAGGAGGGAGGAAGGAGGGTGATATGGTTTTTCTCTGGTTTTATAATGAAGATGTCCTGAAATCCACAAAATTTCATGGTTCTGTTTAAGATTCATTTGTGAATTGGCTGTTGCAGAATCAGCTGACCTTAGAGACCCATGTGACTCCTATCTTCTTTGGCAGCTCGTCTCTTTCCCCTGACATCAGGAGACACCAGAGCTCCTTGAACGAATAAAAGGACCCAACAGAGTTCCACTGGGCTGTTTGTTCCAGTCCAAGCTTGGTTGAAGGGGGCAGCCAGCATGGTAAAATCCCCAGCCTCCCATGGCCTTAGGAATAAGCAGTATGCAGTCTGTCAGCGTTGTGAGGGTGAGGGGCTTATGCATAAGTACCTTTTCTGCATATACATAATATTTACATATAATATAAATATTATATTCTGCACAAAAACAAAAGGAGACAAAGTTTGTTGAGGGAAATAATAATAATTCACTTTTATTAAATTAAAAACTAGTAAAAAGAATAGGAATTACATTACTTTTAAACACTATGAGTACCTAGAGACAACTAATAGAAAAAATTAGGAACAATTTTATACAATTGTCTAGATATTTGACATCTGATCACTTAGTATTCAATGTATATAATTTAATTAAAATAGCTACAAACAAGAATGAAGTACACATACATAAAATGCACATACACACAGGGAGGGGAGTTGGGAAGGGAGAACAAAAGAGAGAATAACAGTGTATAGCTAATAGTTAACTACTGTTGTGACATGGGAGTTCCTGTTTTGCTTGCTTTAAACTGCAAGGAAGGGAGAGACAGAAGGAAGGGAGGGAAGGAAGAGGAAAGCTGGACTTAGATGGACTTTCTACCTTAAATAAACCCACCAGTTAATTGATTTCTTAATTTTGCTGTTCATCTGTATTTAGCTGGAAGGTAAAAAAAAACATAAGAATATGCATTGTATGTAAAAATAGGTACATGAAGTAATAGTATTTGGAACAATATAGATACAGTGCCTTGAGGGTTAGAAAACATGTCTGATTCTTGTGATTTCCATCACTGTTATTATCAACATATTTGGGCAACTCACCAGAGAGGTGATGGAAACATGAAGATGCTGGATGACGTGTGCAGCTACACACAGTGTAAATACAGAACCACACCAGTCGCGTCCATCTTAAGAAGCCTGACATTATCTAACCATTGCCTTGCTGAGCAGGTACAGTTAACTTTCTTACACAATTCAATATTATTTCATTCTGCTAAAGTGTTGCCTTACAGAGAAGTGAAGCCCAGTTTTGAATTATGGGTAAACAATATGACATGTTTAGACGTGGTTGATGAGTGGTGCTAAGTAAGATATCCTTATAGCTCTATGGCATCCACCTTTGTAAACAGAGACTGCATGATGGTTTCACAGCCGCCCAGACCCAAATAATCACACAGAAACTATATTAATTACAACACTGCTTAGCTAACAGCTTAGGCATATTCCTAACTAGTTCTTACATCTTAAAATAGCCATTTCTATTAATCCATGTATCACCACAAGGCTGTGACCTACTGGCAAGGTTCCAGTGTCCTTCTCTTTTGGCCGCTACATGGCATCCCCTTGACTCTCTGCCTACTCTCTCTATATCTCTGTTCAGATCTCCCACCTGGCTTTGCTCTGCTAAGCCATTGGCCAAAACAGCTTTATTTGTTAATCAATAAAAGCAACATATATACAGAAGGACCTCCCACATCTCACCTTAGTAAGAGAGGGCACAACTGTGTGTAGCTTGAAGAAGGATGTGACATCTGCTCATTACTTCCACCCGCGTGGGAATCTGTTGAGTCCTTTATTTGGATTTGTCTGTGTGCATGTGAACAGGTTCTCTCTCTCTCTCTCTCTCTCTCTCTCTCTCTCTCTCTCTCTCTTCTGTGTGTGTGGTCTGTCTGTCTATCTGTATGTCTTATTGCTACCTGGCTGTGAACTGCCAGAATTTCTAGTCAAGAAGGGACTGTGGCACTGTGGGTACTACTCTTTATAAACAGTTTTGTCTGTCCCCATGCTTCCAGGGATGATGGTCTGATTTGAACTGTGGCAGCGCTTTCCTGGGTTCTACCTTGACACCTTGACAAGCTACATGTCACTGTTTCAAATTCTCCAGAGCTTTGGGGGAAATTCATGAAACTGATTAGACCCTGAGGCCCTAGTGAGCAATTCCGATCAGAGTGCATGTGCAGAGCAAGAGTCCCAAAGTCCTCTGCCATTCTCCACACTGTTCCCTGGAGACAGAATCCCATTGAACCTGGAGCTCCCAATGCTTTCTGGTTAGGCTGGCATCCAGCAAGCCCCAGAAATCCTTTCCTTCCACTTCTTATGCAGCACTGGAGTTGCTGACTCACATGGCCATTCCCAGCTTTTATGTGTGAGCTACAGATCCACGCTCAGGATCTCACACTTCACAGTAACAGTCTTAGTCACAGAGCCATCTGTACAGCAGTCCTTGGATAGTCTGTGTGTGTCTGTGTGTGCGCATGTGAATTGTGGATGCCCACAGCAGTCAAGAGAATGCATGGGATCTCTGATAGCTAGAATGACAGGCAGTTGCTAGCAGCCTAATGTGGGTGCTGGGAACTGAACTCTGTTCTGAGGGAAGAACAGCTTGTTTTCATAAACCATCTGCCCTCCTTGGGTATTTTTAATGGGATCATCCATCTACTGGGCTGGAAGGAGCTGTAATTTCACAAGTATTTACTTAATAATATCAGGGATTTGGCTTTAGAATGTAGCACAGTCTCACATGGATGTCCGTGGCCAACAGTAAACAAAGCATTCTCTAGGTAAAACACACATTGTATGCTGCATGTAGCCCAGGCTGAGGGTCATGCTGGAGACTTGTTAACTAAATGCTGTTACTGTGGAAGGAAGCCCTGGAACTCATAGTGAGTATCTCAAATCTGAAGAAACATGTCTCACGTAAAAACTCAGGTTAGTTTTATGGCAAATATTACTGATGAGAAGGCATGAAAGCCCAGTAACCAGGGCATCTGACCACAGATCTTAAAATCCATGCTGTGGGTTAAATCAACACGCCCAAATTAGTACAGCTCTACCTGCCCCGGCTGTTGTATCGGAAACTGACTAGGAGAACTGGAATAAGCTGGAATAAAGCAATCCAGGCCTCCCATCCGCTCAGCCTGGGGGTGCGATTTCATCCTTCGTGAAGCCTTCCTGTTTCTCCCCCCAACCCATTTGCTCATCACATCCTGTAAGGCTGGAGGCCAAGCTCCAGGCCTCATTCTGTATTAGACACACGGAATCCAGGGTGCCGTGCTCAGGATAAAACAACCGTTAGAAGGACACACATTAACTTAACACCTTTGCAGATCGCAGAATGGTCAGATATTTCACACAGGTGCAGCCTGAGTGCCATGCACATTAGCAGTCTGCGGTCGGCTGTGCTGCGTCTTCTGTTAAGAGAGTTGCAGGTGTTCCAGGCCTCTGCTTTTCTTCCTGGATGCTTCACGTGAACAAGTTAATGAGTTAATAATGAGAAGCTTAACAATTTGGCAGGCAGAACAGCGCACCTTCTTCCATGCTCTGATTCCCCCATCAACACTGCAAAGCAGCCCTGTGGCCTGTCTTCTCGCTTTAATTATTCTACAGGATTAAACCTGTTGGTGAATCTGGTTGAAATGAGCTATGAAAATCACTGGCGGTCCTAGGCAGGCACCATTTCGCTCTGTGCTTTGCTGCAGGCCAGAGTCTGGGTGCCAACTCATTGGAACCTTAGTCGCCTCCCCCATCACTGGGCAGCGTTGAGGTGGTGGGTGGGAGAACTGCCGTGTCTTTCCTTGCCTGGGATCACTGAGCCTGGGGAGGACCCAGATGCCAGACCCAGATCCTATGCTCTGCAGGCCAACATCCCTGGCAGCCTCTGTCAGCTGGCCTTGGCACAGCCCCCAGATGGTCAGTGATTTAGTCTCTTCAAACTTGTTAGGATTGGCAGTTTATGCCGAAGGCATTTCCTCGAGTGGGGCCTGTTGCCTTGGCACAGAGAGGCCAATGTGTTGTGTAGTCTATCATGTCTGGGAGTGGGACAGTGAGACAAATTTCTCACTTGGGTAGAAGTCTGGAAATAATAGAAACAGCTCTAAAGGCATCTGTGCATGGTACAGAGGATCTTTCCTATCTTCACAGAGGGAAGATGTTCTTTTGTTGTGAATCTGTAAACTATTTGCCTGGAGTTGAGCAGCTTTCTTGGTTATTTGCTTCCAAATCTCACTGGGTTGAGCTGGATTAACCTCATTTAACAGCCAGCTGGGTCTTGAAGGGAACATCCAGCATGGATCAGCATGTAATATTTGGAGCTGAGTTCTCATTAGCATTCCACTAAGGGGGCAGAAGCCCAAAGCCTGGCTTTTCCTCAAGGACGAGTGTGGGATCTATACACTGCCGAGTGAAGAAGATAACATGCGCGCTGTGATGTGCCCAGGGAGCCTCTGGCTGCTCTTGCTTTTGCATTTTCTTTCTCAGCAGTGTCCCAAGCCTCTTGCTCTCTGCTTCCTTATGTGTGTCTGTAAGGAGCTGCAGGTCGAAGCAGTGGCTCTTACATGGAGCATTTTGCCCCTGGAAGCTCCGAGTGGCATCTAGAGCATCTCAGACATTGCTCCTTCTCAGCCTGTACTTGATCACCCTGTCCAGAGAATTCATTTCCACATTGCATACATGTTGCCAATGAAATCAAGTGTTTTGTTGGACTGTGTTTTATTTGATGTCCATATCATGTGATTGGATTTTTACAAGGTCTCCTTGGCAGCTGAGATCTCAAGCATCACTTTTTCCTTGTAGGCGTACCATGAGGGGTGCAGCATGGTCTCATTTGACTGTTTGTGTTTATGGTTTTTGGCATAAATTTTGTTTTCTGGATTCCCATTCTCATCATCACAGTTTAGGATGGTGATGGCAAGACTGCGGTAGCAGCCAGACAGACCCAGAGGTAGCTCAGAGGGCTTCAAAGAGAGGCAGCTAAGCCAAAGGAGGCCTTTGCATTATTTCCAGGCTCCTACTTAAGTGAGCTGTTTTGTTTCACTGTCCCACTTCCAGAATGTGATAGATGCATCTCACACTGAGGTCTCAGAGCCAGACAATAATCCATCCTTAGGAAACACCTTAACCATCATCTACCAACCAACCCCAAGCAGTCCAGGGCCTGAGATTCCCACTGTAAAATGAACAACATCTTATAAACTAGGGAACCTTTAAGCTTGGAACCACTGAGTACTTTTCGCAAGCTTCCCAGGGATTCAGTGGCAGTCTGCTCCCAGCATCCTGTCCGACACCACCACTCACAGTCCCAGCATCCGTCAGTTCTGGCAGCTCCACTTGCATCTGACTGAACATAGGCACAATATGAGCGTGCTGCCCCGGCCTCTTAGCACCACTCTCCATCAAAGTCCCAAGAACTAGAATCAAGTGACTGACTCCTTTGAGGGTTCAAAGTAATGCTTTTATGGTTAGGAGTTGTCTTCTAAATGTGTTCCCTTACCCTGATCTCTCACACACGCTAATTTTAAAATTACTATGTCAAGTGAACTGTGGATGGTTCTTTCGCCAGTTGCTGGTTGAAAGAAATTCTGCTCTCTGATGTCATGACCCTGGAAACCAAAGCTAGGCATCCATAAACACCAGTAAGCACTTGAGTAGAGACAGACCAAAACTCTGACTGGAGACAGCCCTTGCCTTACCACGCCTGTCCTTAGGTCGCCTAACTTAAGCCTCTGCAGCCATCAGGGTGGTTTTCAGTACTGCCACAGTCTGGTTCTAGTTATTCCCTACCAAAGCTCATGCCGAGGCAGAAGTCCCACTGTGGAGGCTGGGATGGAAGAGGGCTTAAGGTCTTCCCAGCAGTCCCGGGTGGCCATACAGGAACAGTTTACTTTTGTGAGCCAGTGTGACACACTGAGCTGCCCACCTTTTGCCTGTCTGCTTGCTTTTATTTCTTGCTGCTTCACATAGACAAACCTGGATCCTCTGACGCCAGGAGCTGAGCAGACAGCATCCACACTCTAGAACTTCAAGAACCGTGAGACGGAATAAGCCGCTTTCCTTTATCAAGGACACGTGAATGGGTGTTTTGCTCGCAAACAGAACATGGTCTAGGAATTAAACAGAGCAGCGGGGCTTCTGGTTTATTGGGTTTAAAGATGTTAATGTCAGCAGAGCATTAGGTAAGAGTAGGACCCTTGAGAGCACGGGACAAAGGTGACCACGCAGGTTCCATGACCCAGAAAGCTGACTCCATATTCGCAGTTTTATTAGCTCTGATAATAAATATCCCCCTTTCTGCCTATCTAGTGGGAGCCTTCTAAAAGTATTGAACTGATCCCAGTAAGGGCAAGAGCCCTCACTACAACAGGGCATTTTCCAGTGACATGGGCTGAGTTTTTGGTTTTAGGGTGCCTCCTCTGATTCTTTTTAAAGGCAATTCTTGCTTTCTTCCCACATTGTGAAAGTTTTTCTTGCTGCAAGAGGCTGCTCCTTCTTCTTAGCTCAGACCCTGGCAGGGGCCTGGATTGGAAACTCAGACACACCTGCCTCACAGGCTGGGCGTTCAAACTGCCCTTGAAGAAAGACAGTGTCTGCTGTGGTCTGGGTGTTTCCTCTGAAGGTGGAGGCTTTGGTGTCCTGATCTGGTGAGTGTGTGGAAAGAAGTGGTAAGGGTGGGGCTGTAAGTTTCCACCTGCTTTATCATAATTGGTCAGTCAGTTTCATTTGTTAATGCATGCAAACACAATTAGGGAGATAGGCTGGAAGGTGGCCACCTGCCTGCTTAGCTCCTTTTGGGTGGCTCTAAGGAAGAAAAGCTATTGTACTTGCCTCCTTCTAGGTGGGACTGGTAAACTCTCCCAAGTATTTTCTCTGGCATAAACTGTTCTTTGTTCTATTCTCCACCAGTGCTAGGCTGTTTCCACTCCACCTATCTGATCCTTTACTTTGTTTTTTAATGGCTAGCTCCTCTCAATTTCCCTTTGAGGTCTTTTTAGTTCCCAGAAAATGTCCAGACTCTTTATTTCTCTATGCTGATCCTCAGCATCAGCCTCAGCTTATACAGACAAATGCATCTCTTCTTCCCTTTATGCTGGTTCGTCAGCATCAGCACCAGCTTCTAAAAGACAAGTGTGCCTCTTCTAACCTCTATGCTGATCATCAGCATCCACATCAGCTTATGAACACAAGTGCATCTCTTCTTTCTTCTATGCTGTTGTCATAATCAGCATCAGCATCTGCTTCTGGAAGACAAGTGCATCTCTTTCTCCTTCTCTGCTGATCCTCAGCATCAGCCTCACCTTATGAAGACAAACACATCTCTTCTTTCCTCTATTCTGGTCCTCAATATCATCCTCAGCTTATGAAGAAAAGTATGCCTCTTCTCCTACCATCCCACTGCCCAAAACCCAGGGGACAGACATCTGATGATGACTTTAGGGTTAAGATTCCAAAATATGAGACCTTACCAGAAATAAGGACATCTTGTAGCAAGGCTTCATCACAACAGTGATTTTTTTTTTTTGAGGCAGAGTTTACTCTGTGCAACAGCCCTAGCTATCCTGGAACTAACTTTAGTAGACAAGGCTGGCCTCGAACTCATAGAGATCTGCCTGACTCTACCTCCTGAGTGCTGGGATTAAAGGTGTGCACCACCACCGCCCGACTGTGATGATTTTTTAATGATACATTTACATAAAGAAAAATCTCATTCATAATATGAATAAACAGAAGGAAGAGAATCACAAGTTGTGTGTATTCCTGCTATCAAAAATAGGCAAAAGCATGTTTTTGTATTATTTTGGAAGGCTATCCAAGGTTTTTTCTTAAAGTACATCTTATTTAAGTATCCCTTAAAGCCAAGTAAGTTGAAATGACCTTTATAGGCATATGTAAGTTCATCTGCTATATTTAATATGAATACATAACATTCCATCCTTCTTATTGTTCAATATATAGCTTGCTTTTTATTTTTGTTATCATTATAAATAGTGTTATAATAGACATGGTTCATATAAACATTTGGATATTTTCTTGACTGATTCTTTGGGGGTAAAACCATGCAATTGAAATTGGGCCAAATAATATTTAACTTTTGCGCACATGTAAGCCTTTATATGCTTGTTACTTTTAAAACCTAGTTTAAAAAATATTTCTCTGCCTCAGGCTGAGCACTGTTGGGGCTTTGAGAATATGAATGTCAGCAAGGCTGACAAAGGCCTTTTTGTATGTGTGTGATGGGCATCATGCTGGGTGACAAAGGCCAGTCTCAAAAGGTGGCACTTGCATGTTTCCAGTCATATGATATGCTCAAAATCAGATGCCAGTGATGGAGGTTGAGCAGATGGCTTAGGGGCTAAGAGCACTTGCAGGACTAAATTTCATTCCTAGCATCCACGCTGGGTAGCTCACAACCACCTGTAACTACAGCTCAGGGGAGATCGTGCCCTCTTCTGGCCTCTGTGTGTACTGCACACACTTGTGCATACACTGCCACATGCACAGAAATAAATCTTAAAAGAGTATTTCGGTGATGGAGAAGGATCAGTGGTCTCCAGAGCTTAACTGTGGAGCACGGCTGTGATACAGACGGTCAACAAGAGGGTGTTAGTCCTTCAGCTAGAAAACGGTTTTCCTAACAATGATTTCATTGGCCTGTTCATATAATAGCATTTTATAAAATCGTATGCATGCACAAGATGATTATGAGAGCCGATGGAATCCAGTGAGCACTGTAGTCTACTTCACAGTGCTGCGCCATTGGCAGTCTCCTGGCTTAAATCGTTCTTTGGTAAAGATATTACCACTGGGGAAAGTTGGGGTGAGAGCATGGGAACCAGGATTATTCTGAAACTTTTGTGAAATGCTACAATTATTTCACATGAAATGGTTTTTAAAATTCCCTTAGAAACATCCAGAAATGTCCAAGAGTTTATGTGTTACATTTTTTACTCAGTATCATCTATGTGTTTTCTGATTCACCTTCCAAACAACCTTGACTGTCCCTTCTGTTGTTCTTATTTTGGTAGTGAAGTGAAGAGGCGCTACCAGAATCACTCCCACAATAAAGATGGAAAGCCATGGGGTAGGCTTTAAAAAACAGAATATGTTCTTTTAGTGCTATAAGGCTCTTTCTCTTCACCAAATGTTGTGATGTAATGAGTCCCATGTGCTCATGGTGCACAGCTGGGGATCTCCACGCTGGTGCTGAACAAAATAGCTTCTGCTTCCTCTCGCTGCTTGCTGTAGAGCATGGGTCTTCCAGACTGGAAAGTATCATGGTATAGATTTACTTTGTGACAAAGTAATAGAAATATATTTTTAAAAAGAAGAAGAAAGAAAAGGAAAGGATCCAGATATCTCCGTTGGCAGAGCGTCAGCCTTGGGCCAGTGAGAAGACTTAGTGGATGAAGGCACTTTCCACCTAACCTGATTACTAAAGTTTGAGCCAGGAACTACGTGGTGGAAGACGAGAAGTAGCTCACCAGATTTGTCCTCCTCTGACTTCCACATGAGAACAGACAGTCAGACAGACAGACACACACACACATACGCACGTGCACGCACGCACACACATACACACTTATGGGTGAAAGAGGAAGAGAAGAATAAAAAAGTTTGTGTCACCTGTCATAAATGTGCTATTTGCCATGTTTTGCTATGGACAATGCTTACTGTGAGTGGGGTTAAAGAGAACAGAACCAGGACACTGAGGTCACTTGAATGTCCTGTGGGCTCTGACACTTGTTAGTGATCTGGAACCACGCACTTCACTTGTTTGGTTTATTTTCTTACCTGGAAAACAAGGATTAAACCTGGGAAAGTGTGTTATAGACTGAATTGTGTCCCTATGATTCTTAAGGTCATTCCTGTAACTCAATTGTATTTGCATTTGGGTTCTGAAGTACTTCTTACAGGTGAATGCAGCTACCAGGATGGTCCCTGATCCAATATGACTGTTGTCCTTGGAGTCAAAATGAGACCTCAGGGGTAGTTGTACATCTAACAAGCAATCAGCCATTCGAGAGGTAAAGAAGAGCCTTTAGAAGAACCCACATCAGTTAACACCTGGCTTCCCAACTTCCAGGCCTATGAGAAGGGGACCACCACTCCTTTGAGGTCCTGCTTTCTAAGACTCATGGTGCAGATCATTTCCTCCACACGGAGTCACCAGGTAGTCTTTTGTGTCTGGCCTCAAGATCCACAGGGTACCAGTTAGGTTTACTTGTCAGTGAATGTCTTTCATCTGCATTGCTGACCAGAATGACGGCTTTACTGATGGAGTGTACTTTCCAGTGGCTTCTCCGACTTGACACCAACAAGGTGCTAGAGGTCAGAACAGGAGTGTTGGGGAAGATCATTAAAAACATTGTGCCATCCTGTTAGTAATTGCTGTGGGACAGTGGTCTTTTATCCTGTCCCTTATGTTATTTTTAATAAAATGCTGATTGGCCAGTACCCAGGCAGGAAGTAGAGGCAGGCAAGGAGAACAAGAGAATTCTGGGAAGAGGAAAGATTCAGTCTGCAGTCATCACCCAGATGCAAAGTAGCCAGACACAGAGCAAGTAAAAGGTGACTACCTTACTGGAAAAGGTATCAAGCCACGTGGCTAACATAGGCAAGAATTATTGGCTAATATAAGTTATAAGAGTTAATAAGAATCCTGAGCTAATAGGCCAATCAGTTTATAATTAATGTATACCTGTGTGTGTTTCTTTGGGACTGAATGACTGCAGGACCGGGTGGAACAGAAACCTCGGTCAACAAGTAATAATGAAGACAGAGAGAGAGGGGGATAAAAAAAATAATTGCTAGTTATCAGATCATTTGGTATTGAAGTCATGTGGCGCTTTTGCTTTTGCATGGATTATGTTTATCTTTTTAAAAACTCTAGATCATCTTGTCATCTTCCCCTCAGTGCGGCCTTACTTAACAAGAAAGACTTTAAAGAAAGTACCACCAAGAACTCCCAGGCTGGGAACCACAGTGGGTTTTGATTGCTCTGCCTGGGAGCATCCTTCTCCCTCCTCTGTTTTCTTCTTTGGGACTGAAGTAGGAGGATTACCCGCTGAAAACTTGCAGACCCATAAGTTGGGTTCCCAACAGCTCCCTCAGGAGGAGGATTACTTTTTGGTAGAGGAGCCAGTGTTTCCTGGTCTAATGCCTCTGTGCTAGCCACATGCTGGCCCTTTCCTCCAAGGATGAGTGGCCACACCTTCCCGTGGACTCTCATTCCTCCGGCCCTCACTGTACTCACTGAGAGATACTCATCATTCTAGTCCAGCTAGAACCAGCAGCCCCGGGACCCTGAAGCACAGGGGAACTGGGGAGCCAGGGGAGAGGTGCAGGGAACGAGTGATTTCCACATTAAAGGACCTACCTTAGCATTCTCATATATTATCTCTGTGAAAGGTACCACCGATGTCAGGGAATGAGCGTGTGTCATGATGCCTCTTTAAAAGATGGAAATAATGATTTTCTTTCTAACGTTCCTTTAGCTTCAGTTAAGAAGCAAATAGGGAGGAGTTAATTAGGCTCTCCCTGACCTCCAGGGAAGAGGCAGCAGTGTGACTTGCCTGATGATATGATCCCTCCTCCACACCTGTGTGTTGCTGGGATCCTTACTCCGTGTTCAGAGGAAGGACCCAACTATCCAGGGTAGCTGGTATCACAAGGCGATGTTGGTGAATTGCTGTGAATGCACCATGTTCTGTCAAGACACAAGAAAGATCTACGTGGACAACTCCCAAGAGGGATAAAGAAAATGGCACAAGTTTGCTTCTCGCATGGAAACCAAAACTCCAGGCTCAGTACAGTGAAGATTGAATGACCATGGCGAGACCCTAAGAGAACACAGCATGCCTGTAGATTTACATTTCCACTGGCAAGGTGGACTGAAGAATTGCAAGGAGACATTTACTGCAGAAAAAAAAAAACTGGAATATTTAGAAGATTGTACCTTTAACTATCCATTGGGGAGCCTGAAAAAGAAAACTTTATTGATGAGTCATGTAGTTCTGTCTTAGAGTATTTTCTTCAGTTTCATCCTTTTGCTAGTGACTGAATCTTAATTTTCTCAGTGGGAGCATGCATGTTGTCTTCAGAGTTCCTGATGCCTGTGTCTTCATATCCTGAGGCTGAAAATCTATCCTTCTAGTACCTTTGGATCGAAGCTGATTTGTTTTTGATGGCTTTAGTCTTGGGTCTCTGCTGCCCTCTTCCTTGAGGTTTTGTATTTGTTTGTTCCAGTGGCTCACCTGCTGAGACCTCTGTGACCTGAAGGTCACCAGCTCCTAAACCTGCCATTCCTTCTCACCTCTGAGTTTTGAGATCTTTTCATCTTCACACAGCCACTCTTACTGTTGAATGAAAGCTCCAAGTGCCTGAACATTCCTGCTTAAAGGGCTGCTTTTTTCCCACACCCATGGTACACAGTGTCCTCCCTTTCTCTGGAGTCTGCAATCAAATTCACTTATATATGCCATTCTCTGCTATCCTGGGGTTTTGACATGTCTATTTCTCTACCTACAATATTCTTGGTCTGACTAGTAGCATTCTTGCTCCCAGAAACAAATTTGCATCAAATCAAGGCCCTTATAAGGTTGATGAAGGATGAACTTGAACCTTCAGAGATGTCAGGCAGACATAAAGGGCAAGGCCTGCTACTTCACACACCCACTGCCATCCTGTATTGGCACACAAAGCGGGTGCCCTGTCAAGAAGCATCTGGGCTGTGGCTTTCTGCAGTGTTACTTTGTAATGTAACAATAAAGCTTGCCTGAAGATCAGAGTGTGGAGCTAGCCACTAGTTAGCCATAGAGGTTAGGCAGTGATGGTGTATATTTTTAATCCTAGCACTTGGGAGACAGATGCGGATGGATCTCTGTGAGTTCAAGACTATCCTGGTCTGCACAAGATTGAATCTGTCTAAAAGAGAAACAGAGCTCACACAAAGCTGATCCCAGCACTTGGGATCCCATGCCTTTAATCCCAGCAATAGGGAGGCAGAGACAGGTGTGATGGTTGGGAGGAGAGAGGAATGTAAGGCAGGAGGAGAAAGGAGCTCAAGGGCAGTCTGAGAATGCAGTCTGAAGATTCATAGAGACAGGATCGGTCCTTCAGTCTGAGCATTGGTAGAGGTAATAACTCTCTAGTGGCTGACTGCTCTGCTCCTCTGATCCTTCAGTTTTCATCCCCTAATATCTGTCTCCAAGTTTTTATTATAAAGACAATTAGAATTCATGCTACTGCTTTCTTCAGAGCATCTGGTCCCTGCCATGGCCTTACATGAAGCATGGCGGCAGGTCTTCTGAGACTCCATGGTGGGCTGTGTGAGGTGACTAATGTGTCTCCTCTGGGAACCACGCTGGGAACGCTGGTCCACCTGAGAGTTTCCCAGCTGAGGGGCTCCTGTGCTGAGCTGATGGCCACCTATAGTCTTACAGGAATAATTAGTGTTTCCGCCATAGAAACGAAGCTGTAGCTGATGTGAGGAGCCTGGTATGAAATGGTGCATGTTGTTCATGTCCAAGAGATCCATCTCGTGTCTAATTTGGCACTGGCTTTAAACAGCTGCTGCCTTTAGACACTTCAATTTGTTATCCACAATAGGAAGGAGACCCGGGAAGTGTCCAGGGCAGCTCCATCAGAATTCGTGCCGCCTCTGACTTACAAACAGCTAAGCTACCTCCCTCCTGCCAGCTTTCTTGGACCATTCCATTTTCATTTTTAGAAACACCTTGTCTTCACTTTCCCCAGCAGAACCAAATGGTAGCCTGGTTACTAAAGTCCGGGCTTGGAGGTGGCCATGCCACAGATGTGTGCCTTTCTACTATAAACTCTGACTATTCCTGGCCCCGTATCCCTGAGCCATTTGGCCAAATATCTACAGAATTCAGCCAAGGAATTTCTCAAGCTAAATGGGTGCCTAAAAGAATCAGCCTGGGGTTGATGTTCGGGTGGCAGGCGTGTCTTGTCAGGTGTGCTTATGGCAGGACAGAGAGCCCCCATTTACAGTAAATAACATAGTTGTAACTACATCCAACTAGGTGTGGGAACCTGGTAAGTGGGCTTCAGTGGTTTGGGTTAGGACCATGGAGCCCTGTGAGAGCTTACATGGAGATTTCACAGTGAGACAGCCATGATGGCTGGTGTCTATTGGCTGATAGGACTGTCAAAAGCCACTTTCCTGCTAGAAGGAAAATTGTACCACACCTGCTTCTGGGACTAAAGCTTGGAAGGCCTGTACAGGACTCTTGTAATGGCTGTTATTGATTGATGACTTCATGACATCTGGAATGAACTAAAATCCAGGCAGCTGGGAACACCCATGAGGTATTATTTTTCTTAATTAAATCATTTGAAATGGGAAGATCCACTTTGAATGCAGAACCTCTGAGGTGGGAAGATCTGCCTTCAATCTAAGTCATACCTTCTGCTGGCAGCCAATATGAAGGACATGGATGAAGGAAGCTTTGGCCCTTTGCTTGCTCTCACTCTTGCTGTAAGTCCCTTCCCAAACTGGCAGTGGAGTCTACTTCTTTGGGATTCCAGCACACACTGAAGAACAGCTGAGACATCCAGCCTAGTGAACTGCACAGCTACTGCATTCTTGAACCTTCTGATGGCAGACAGCCATTGTTGGGCTAGACTATAAGCCATTCTAATGAATCTCCTTTGTATGTACACACACACACACACACACACACACACACACACACACAGAGTTCCTGTTGTTTCTCTAGAGACCTAACCTCACACAACACTCTTAGAACATCTGGATTCTAGTCTGTCGAAACATATAGCTGTCACTTTTGTCAGCAGTAGGGGACAGAGACGCATCTCCACACTGCTTCATTCAGTTGCCTGACAAGTTTCCCTGCTCTTTTTGGGACTTCAGCTTGGGCTAGACTGAAATTTCTGGCATTAAAGCAGAAAAGAATTTCAGGACTAGCCTGCAGCAGGGTTGGGGTTTTATTAAAGATATTATAATATAAACTTTAAGTGCGAGGCTGCTCAGAAAGACATACCCAAGTGCGGGTAGAGACTTCTCAAGGGCGACTAGCAATTTTCTTATGAGCCATGTCTACCTCCTTGGTGTGGCCAAAACACATCTTAAAGGTTGCTAAGAAACCTTTCACCTGATCTCTTCTCTCTCTGTTTAAGTGTGATGATAGATAGGGTAGCTTCAAAGGTGCCATGGATGGAATTATAATCTGTTAAGAAATTAATAGAAACAAGAGCTTCTAGGATCACACAAGAGTTTAATATGTCTTTTCCTTGTTAATGGGATTTCCTGCTAAAACTCCTAGAAGATTGTGTGTCCATAGTCTGGATGGGAGCAAGGCTGTACACAGTTAGGATTGTTCTCTCACTGTGGCTGCAGAGATGCTGAGGACACACCCTCTGTGTCCTTATAATTACCCTGCTTTTATTCTCTACCTCACCTTGAGCCACCCAGCTGTCACTGTGTGTGGTCACTACTAGAGCCAAACACACTGAGGGACAGTTGTATCTTAGGTCAACTTGACACACAAGCTAGAATCATCTGAAATGAGGGAACCTTCATTGAGAAAATGCCTCCATCAGAACCAACTGTAAGGCATTTTCACTATGGATGGGAAGGGCCTAGCCCGTTGTGGGTGTGGCCACTTCTGGGCTGGTTGTTCTGGGTTCTATAAGAAAGCAGACTGAGCAAGTAATAGAGAGCACGCCTGTAAGTAGCACTTCTCCATGGCCTTTGTGTCAACTCCTGTCTCCAGGACCCTGTTTGAGTTCCTGTCCTGGTTTCCTTCAATGATGAACAATATTGTGGAAGTGTAAGCCAAATAGGCCCTTTCTTCCCCAGCTTGCATTTTGGTCATGGTGTTTCATCCCAGCAATAGCAACCTTAACTAAACAAGTGGATACGGGCATAGCAGGGTATTGCTGTGACACACCTGACCATGTGTTGGGGAGGATTGTGGAAAGACGTTGGAACTTTGAGTTAGAGGAGCCATTGAGTGTTGAGAGCTCAGTTGAATGTTCTGTCAGAGCTTGGATGATAAGAATGTTGAACACAATGGAGAAGATGAAGGCCTGGCCTTTAAAGTTTCAGAGGGAAGTTTAAATATCAGGGCCATTTGCTATTTTCAAGTAAGAGTCTGTCATTCTGGTCACCTGGGACTGAGGAGTAAGTCACAATTAACAAGAGACCACAAAAGACCACGTCAGCACCAATGAAGTGAAAACTTGCATGACTAGGGCAATGAATCCTGGTCAACTGGAGCTTAGAAATTAGCAGCGATTAAGACAAGACCAGTATCATTGAGGTAGAATTTTTTTTAGGAAGTGTTTTCTCAGGGTCAGTAAGCACAAGCTGTGTTGCAGCAGTGGTCAAGGTTGTACCTTGTGCTGGCATCTGAACTCACCCAGGTGGAGCTGGTTTGGAAGACATGAAGGGGTCATGCAGAGCAGCTGAGGCTTGACACTGGGAGAGGCCAGGAGAGGCCATTGGTGAAAGTGCAGCCTCAGTGGTAGCTGAAGACCCAGGGCGGAGGGTTCATGCAGAGAAGGTGAGGCTTGGCACCATGAAGAGATCCTATGAGAGGTCGGTGGTGAAAGTTTAGCCTAAGTAAAGCAAGGGACCCCAGCAGTTTTGGAGATGCCAGTGCCATAGATGACCACCAAGACCAGCAGCAGCAGCAGTGGAGCCAACTGGAGCCTAGAAGACCAGCTGTGTGTGCTGCAGAGGGCAAGCTGGCAAACCACCAAGGCCTTTTGGAGGAAACAAGAAGATTGTGAATGAATCCCAGATATTTGGACATTGAGTTATTTATACTGTTGGAGTTTGATTTTGCTTGGTTGAGATTGTGATTGTGCCTGGTTCTTCCCTCTGGACAAAGGTATTTAATATAACTTTGATTTACAGGAGCCCATAGCTGAAATACTTGGAACTTAAAAAGAAATGGTAGGTTTTAGAGAGATTGGATATTTTAAAGAGACTGAAATTCTAACGTGTTTGAATTTGTAAAGACGGTGGGACTTTTAAAGTTATTTATGTTTTTTATGTAAGATCTTGGAGATGAATCAGAAAGAAAAAGTGTGGCTTAGTAGTGCTGTGTTTGTCAAGTTCACAAGGGATCAGTTTGCTGGCTAGTCTTATGTCAGCTTGACACGCAAACGAGACATTTGAAAGGAGGGAACCTTAACTGAGAAAATGCCTCCATAAGAACCATCTGTAAGGCATTTTATTCATTACTTGTTGATGGGGAGGGCCCAGTCCTTTATGGGTGTGGCCACTTCTGGGCTGTATAAGAAAGCAGGCTGAGCATCAGCATCTACCTCCAGGTTCCTGCCCTGTTTGAGTTCCTGTCCTGACTCACCTCAGTGATGAACAACAGTGTGGAAGTGCCAGCCAAACAAACCCTTTCTCTCAGCAGCTTGCTTTTTGGTCATGGCGTTTCATTGCAGCAATAGAAACCCTAACTGAAGAAGACACTTCCCAAATTACTTCTGGTTGTTGATCTAGCAATAGAAGCCCTAACTAAGACACACGGACAGGGAAGCATAGGCATCCTGATTCCACAGAGAGATTTATCGGTATGATTCTACCAAATGAAACACAGGTACAGGGAGAGCCCACTGCACCAGAGACCTCCATGGGCCGGGCTGTGGTGGCTGTGTGAAGGAGATAAGCAGACTCCCTGGTTCCTGCTGGCACTGAGCAGGAGGAGCGGTGGCAGGTTTATCTCCCCAGGCAGTGAGCTGCACTAATTGCTTTGGAAACAAGGCCTTTTCCTGGGCAGCAGCATATGCCACATGAATTGCCTGAAGCAAAGATAAAAAGCCACCTTATTCTTCCTTTATTGAAGTTTAATAATATGGTAGGGCTGTCACTTCTTCCCACAAACTGTTTAATTTAGAAAAGGCATAGGGACTGGCTACCTTCTGGCCACATCTGTTACAAAGTTCCCAGCCCAGCAATTTGGAACCTTCTATTCTGCTGTAGCTAGGCTCCCGAGGACCCTTGGGGACTATGGGTCAGTGAAATGAGCCATGTTTGTATTCATCTAAACCAGCCTGGCCCTTGAAGGGCAAGATGTTATTTTCCAAGGTGTATTGGATGACAGAGCTGCAAAGGTATGGAAAGCATCTGAAGTATAAAATCTCTGGTGAGGATGTGCACTTGTGTGCATTGGTGTGTGTGTGGGAGAGAGAGTGTGTGTGAGTGTGTACATGCATGCATATGTGTGTGTTCATTTGCTTGCCACCTGATTTTTAAGACAGGGTCTCTCACTAAACCAGTAGCTCACCAAGTGACTAGACTGGCTGCCCAATGAGCTCCTAAAAGCCTCCTGTTTCCACTTTTCTGTATTCCAGCTGAACTCAAGTCCTCTTGCTTATGATGTAGATAGTTCAACAACTAAGCCACCTCCATAGCCACCAACCTTCTGATTTTCTTTTTAAATTTAAATATTGATAATAATCCTCCCCCACTCCACCCGTTTTTCCTCCATTTGTGCAAGATTTGAAAGCTTTTAGAGAAGTCCATAATCCACTCCCACAGAACAGTATGTGTGTGGAAGAATGCCTGTGGCCGTGATGTGGTGGTGAGAACAGTGTCCTTAGGAGGGAAGTGGTCCCTGGGCCTTGGCAGAACTCCCCTCTACCGGACCCAAGTTCCTTTGCCACTTCTTCCTTTGAACATCTCAGCACGGGCACTGAATGGGTTCCTAGAATTGTCATTCTGGTGCTCATGGATGAGCACCCTCTCTTAGTGACCGCAGACCTGTTGCCCTGTGATGTGACTGTCATTTCCTGTCACAAGCTATGAAACAGGCAGGGACTCTGAAATGAAGAGGGTTTCATGTTGTTTTCTTGGCCTACAATTCTCTTCAGGTATGTCTCTCAACAGTCCATACCTCTGAGTGCAAAGAGGAAAAAGACTCAGAGAAGAAAAATGTCTTAAAAGAGAGGCAAAATGGGGACAGGAGGGGACAGAAATATCATCCTGTAGTCCTAAACTCTGATGGATGATGGACTCTGCTCTATCTACCATCCAGGCAGTTACCATGACCATTCTATAGATGGCAAGATTGAGGCTTCAGGGTCCCTGGTACAGCAAGAACAAGAGCATTTAGTTCATTGTTTTTCTGTTTATCGATATTCAGGGGCTGAACGTCAGTTATGTTAGTATGTAAGATGGCATTTAATATAATCATGATACCAAAACAGTGTTAAGTCGCTGTTAAACACTAAAGGTCCATTGGGCATAAAGTGCCTTGATGTGTTCTGTCTGGCACAGACACCTGGTAAATAGCAAGGTTCAGGGACAGTGATTAAGAAGAAGGGTGGGCCTGGGCAGTGCTGGCATTAATCCCAGCACTCAGGAGGCAGAAACTAGTGATCCTCTGTGAGTTCAAGGCCAGCCTGATCTACAAAGTGAGTACCAGGACATCCAGGGCTGTTATGCAGAGAAACTCTATCTTGAAAAAAAAAAAAAAAGGAGAAGAAGAAAATGGGTGGAGAGTAGGGACGGGCTGGGGGATAACTCCATAATGTGCTTTCTTGCAAGCATTAGAACCTAAGTTCAGTTACCTCAAAAATCCATGTCAAAAAGGCTGGTGCAGAAGTACATGCTTAGAGTCCTAGTGTTGAGGAGGTAGGGATTGGTGAAACCCTGCACAGGTCAGCTAGCCTTGCCTTCTTAGTAGGTTCCAGGCTAGTTCCATGATGTCTCAGAAGCCAAGGTGAACAGCACCTGAGGAGTGAGAGCTGGAATTGTCCTCTAACTCCATGTGGATGTGCACACACATGCACATGATGCTCAACCAAAGGAAGGGGAAGCATGGGTACACTTTGCCAAGGCGTCATCCTGGCTTCAGGATCTTTGTGACAGCTTGGTACACAGAGATTCTCTCACTTTAGACACCTAAACCCAACTAAAACTGGATGAGCAAAGGAGCAAGTATGAATGTGACTGCCAGTGGGGACTGACTGAGAAGCCAATGATAATGGCACCAGGACCTAGCTCTTCTGCATGTATTGGCTTTTTGGGAACTTATTCTATATGGATGCACATCTTCCTAGAACGAGATGGAGGGGGGAGGGCCTTGGGCTTCCCATAGGGCAGGGTATCCTGCCCCATCTTAAGGAAGCAGAGGGAGGGTGGTGGGGTAGTGGGGGAGCGGGAGAGCCGGGAACAAGGGGAGTAAATGTAAATTTTTCTTTTAACAATAATAAAAAAAAAGAAAAGAAAAAAAAAGAAGCAAGTACACTGGCTTACTCATCAGAAAGGACTGGGCATGTCTGTGTTGTGCTGCCCCTAGGTGGTCCTGAGCTGTAGGAGAAGAGAAAGTGGTTGAACAAGCCTTAGGAACAATACAGTAAGCGCCTTTCTTCTGGGGTCTCTGCCTGGGTTCCTGTCTCTAGGTCCCCGCCTTGAGCCTCTGTCCTTCCTTCTCTCAGTGATGGAGTTTGACCTGGGGGTTTTAGAATGAAATTAAGCCCTTTCTCTCTGGAGTTGTTTTTGGTCCGTCCTTTATCACGGTCACAGAGAGGCAAACTAGGGCACAAAGGAATCCCTGCGAACTGGTCTCAGAAGCAAATGACCCGAGAAAGCCTTCTATGATACAAAAAGGGTGACATCCATACTGAGCCTCCGGAAGCAGTGCCGAGAGTGGCGGCAGAGCTGGGGAATGGACTGGTGGCAGGTTCTATGAAGAGGGGAGACATGCAGAGTCCTAATGGATTTTATGCTTTGTCCTTTCAGCACTTCAGGGAGCATTTGGACAAACTTTTCGCCAAAGGAATCGGAATGCTGGATATCGCTCTGAATGAAGCCTTCAACATACTCAGTGATGTAAGTACCTCTTTGACCTACCTTGCTCAGGCTCAGGACGATAGATGGGGTTTGTAGAAAATCTCATCCAGGGTTATTTTCAGTTCTGAGGTGCTCTGAGAGCAACAGGAGCAAACTGGAATGGCACCTAGGTCTGGATCAGGGTGTCAGCTCTGCAGAGTAGGCTATTGTCATTCTGCACATAGGCAAATGAAGGGCCAGGGTAATGAGTTGCTGGGCACTGCACAGCATGTGTGTGGTAGATAATTAGTCTGGATCCTAGGCCTGGGCTTTGCTTGATTTTACTTTGCCACTCAGTGAGAACCCAGTCTAGATTTGGGGTTTTTATACCCCCAAAGGTACACTGGTTCTTGGGTCAAAGGTTGGAATAACACCTAGAGATTCTTTCATCAATGACATTTGGCACAAAGAAAGCCACTGTGGTCTCAATCCTGATCCAGTGTCTTTTCCTCCTGCCATGGAAACAAAAACACGGAATGAAATGTCTAGCTATTTTCTCCAGTATAAACCCAAAGCCAGTATCTCTTGCCTCATTTCCAGAATCTGTAAGCTATAGGTTATTAACATATATGCAAGAGTTCATGCATTCAGTAAAGTGTTGGTCTAGCACACACAAAGTCCTGGGTTCACACACCAGTAATATGTTAATTGTGTATGGTGGCATACACTCATAATCTTAGCAGTTGGGAGATGGAGGCAGATGGATCAGAAGTTCAAGATCATCTTCAGCTACACAGTGAGCTCCTGGAGTCAGTCTCCTGCCTCCCTGCCCCTGTCTCCTTCTGTCTCTCTCTTTCCTCCTCCTCTCTCTCTCTCTCCCCACCTCTCTCCCTGCCCCCTTCTTTCTTACACACACACACACACACACACACACACACACACACACACACACACACACAGTTCATGGGTTAGAGAGTATACCTCAGTTAATAGCATATTAATAGCTTAGAAACCCCTGACCTGGGCAGAGGCCAGCTGCTCCTTTACATTGGTTTGGACCCAGGCAGGTGACTTTTCAGATCTTGGAGCTGTCAGTCTCAGCAGTCCTGAGTTATCAGTCTCCTTCTAAGAGGTGATGCTGAAAAGACTTGTCCTGATTTGGAAGCTCCGCCTTTTTATCTCAAGAACTACTCTGAGCTCAGCCTCTTGTCGGAAGTCTTCCCCAATGCTCATCCTTGCTTGCCTGCTCTTGGTGGTAGAGGAGCATTGGTTAGGGGACTGTTAGTTAGCTTTCTGGTCCTCTGGAGTCAGGCTGGCTGAGCAGGGAGAACCTCCATGTGATACTAAATAAGGGATTCTCAGCTCTGCTCTTCTTATCTATGAAGGCAAATGTGTGACCTTTCCTGGAGACACATAAAGAAATGGCTGTTTACCCTAAATAGGCTGTGCACAGACCAGAGAAAGGATTCTATCCAGGTCCAACGTGGTAAACAATTTCCTATTGGAGTTACTTCCAGCTGCACATGCAATCCCAAGGGCAGTCTCCTACCAAGAAGTCCCATCCCCACCTGGGTGACAGCTCATGAGAACTGTGCCCCCAGTGAGATCCCATCCTGTTTCTTTCATGGCTAGGACTCCAAGTCAAGATACTCTATGGGTCTATGGGTTACCGCAGCGGCTTCCCCATGGCAGATGGGAGAGTCACACTGGGAAGAAATTTAAGAATGGGGCTTAATGAGAAGAGAGGCACTCTAGGAAAGAGTGAGACACATACTGCTGAGTATCCAAATGAGATCACTTTTTAACTCCAGAGATGTACCTGAGATGGTTGCAGTTGATAAAACAAAAGCAAAAGAGAAGGTAGGTGTTTACACTGTAAACAAACACAGTATTGTTTGTGAAATTTCCAGAAAGTATCCAGGATAGGAATAAGGCCATACTTCACTTTCCTAATAGCCTGGGCCTGAAGCACGGTTCATCACTGTTTTATTTTACTTATTAGAAAATATTTTCATATAAAATCCATAATGCCTCCCTACTAGCACCTTTATAGTGAGTCTTACCAACCATGCTGGAATTCCTGATCCTCGGCAGGTGAAAGCATTGACTAAACTTCAGTCTCAGGGACCCCTTCTTCCACACCCCTGTCAGGGTCCGGTGCTAACCCAGACCCTCAATTATATCTCTAAACCAGACCCCAACATAAACTATCTCTCTCTGGACCGGCGTGGAGGAGACAAGAATAAAGACATGACTCACATGATTTCATCGGGAGGGAGATTCTCAGAGATCCCTCATGGTATCTTGAGTTCACATCCTGAAGAATTCCCTCTGTTTATTCTCCAAACAGTCTTTATGCCAAAACTTAACTGAGGGTGAAATACATTAGCATTCTGTCTCCTAGGTAACCAGTGAATGGTCTTTTGTCAAGTCCACAACTACCTGTCTTCTCTGTATGCTATTACAAAGAAAGGAGCAAAAGGTTAGGGACAGCCTGCCTGGCAGGATACGTGACCCACTCAGGTGTGGCCTATGGCTTGATGGCTTGGCTGCCATGCCAGATAGAAACATGGGCCTACACACCCCAAGCACCAAGTCTTTCTATCCTGCCTAAAAACAGCTCTAGCTTCTTCTGGGAGACAGCCTCGCCCCTCGCATGGCCTTTCATTCATCCCCTCTCCCTTTTCTTTCCCTGGAACATTTGTTTTAATTGTTTTCCCTACTTGTCACCTTCATTCATCAGTTTTGGCTTCAAACATTCCTGAGCCAGTGATACAGCCAGATAAATGCTGTGCTACCAAAATCTTCAACAGAGGGTGGTGTGCAAGCTGGAGAGCTACCCTCATCCTGAATAGTTGCAATGTACTCACACCTATATGTTCTTCACTTCAAAACTTAAATTATTTTTGCAAGAAGGGCCACTGCACTTATACATATTAAAGGCTAAGGGAAGTCTGTAGGGTAGAGAAATGTGTTGTTTATTTTGGTGCTTAGATGTCTGGGCTCACATAATACTTTTATCATATCATAAACTTAATGTTAACATCTTATAGTCTGGGTCCACTAAGCATATGTTTGAGCACAACACCCTTTATATCCTCCAAAAATATTGTGTACACAGTGCCAGAGACTGCTAACATCCAGAGGAAATACCAATATGGGTGCCTTTAACCCCGCTCAAATCCTTGTTAGTAATTTTTTCTTATCACAAGTATGTGTGTATGAATGTATGTGTGTGTAATTGTGGAGGCCAGCACAAGCTTGTCTGTTCCCTCTTCTACCATGTGAATTCAGGAGATTGAACTAAGGTCATCAGACTTGGTGACAAGTACCTTTTACCCACTGAGGCATCTTTTTGGCTCCCTTTATCTTAAACAGTGAAACCTTCTACCGATCCATATGCCTATAGAAACTCTTTAGAGTCTGGCCAGTCAGACCCCAAATGGATTGCTCATCAATCCCAGAGAGTGGGAAACAGCTCCAGTGAAGGCTGCCAAATGCCCATGCTGGCCATTGGCTAGCAGCTGGCACCATAATTATTTGAGTGCACATTCATCTAATAGAGAAACATTTCTCCCTATCTCTCTCCATTGGGCTTTTCAACAGCTAAATTCTTATACAAACACAGAGCTGGTTAATCTCCCATGAAAATGAGGCTTTATCTATTTTCCACTTCATCCATGTGGTCTTTAAGTGATAGAATTCTCTTCCTATGTGTTATGTCTGACTTTGCAAGCGTATCTAAAATTAAAAAGCTTTTACACACAGACACAGAAAGAGAGAGAGAGAGAGAGAGAGAGAGAGAGAGAGAGAGAGAGAGAGAGACCTATATACACACACACATTAAGACTATTAAGACTGACTGGGTGGAGCTTAGAATGGCTTAGAGGTTGCAATAATTAAATGGAATTTATTCTGTCGTGCAATTACCAACATTTCAGTTTTGGTATTTTCTCAGATAACTTAAAGGCTTGTGATCATTGATACTCATGGCTTTGAAAAGAGCATTGAAATAAACTTCTAAGCCCTCTCCAGTTTTTGATCTCTGTTCCATTCATTAGACTCCATAAAGAACACAGAACCAGTTTGCTACAGTAGTTAGCATCTACCTTGTCATGTGACAACTGCAATTATCTTTTTGGCGATGAATGTGATCTTTTCAGTGATTACCTTTTAAAAATTTTTCTTAGCCAATTAAATAAAATTCAGTGACATTTCAAAGACTGTTAATCACAACCAAATGCTCGAAATGTCAGGATGCATTGAAAGTTCCGCTGCTAACTGATGAATCAGGGAGCTAATTGTGGTTCATCACCAGGCCCTTGTCATTGCTATTATTATGGAAAACACTTTCCTCACACTCCCTAGTCAATGAAAAAAATGTTCTAGACAAATATGAAGAGAAGAGATATTACTCATCAAAGCATTTGAATTCAAATGCAAGCCTCAAAATCCTCCAACTCTGCAATGCTTCAGATGATATGCAAGGGTTCCCTGCCTGAGAGGGATTGCTGGCTTTGTAATGAATAGCTCCTGGGGGGTCCCGACTTCCAAGCACCATACTCAGAAACCTTCCTTTTCCTCCCTTTCTTTCTTTTTGTTGGGAGTGTTTCTTCCAGAATGCTTTTGAATGAGTTTCATGGTTAGTCCCAGTCCCTTGTCCCTGAAGTCTCTATGACCTGAAGCAGGAATGGCTTTTATTTGGAGGCTTGCTATGGGCTTTTCAAAGACTGGGAGGACTGTGTAGAATGTGGCCTCCTTACCCATTGCCCCAGCAGCCTGTCCAGGAGACCATGATAGGAGGCTTTGTTTTCTTACTGAAGTAAGGAAGAAAGACAATATCCTGAGAGAATCTTAATGGTGTCTCAGTAGGGAGGACAAGGTAGTTATTTACTCACAGACTGGGAGGTTGTAAGAAGCCCCACTGGTTGACCAATGGTGAGAACCTGGTGGCAGATAATGGCATCATAGCAAAAGTGTATGCAAGAATGAGAGGTCCTTGTCTTGGATCAGGAAGCCAGAGACACTGAAGGCCATGCTCACTCTTACTACTTGCTTTCTCAAGAACTGTCTTGGTCTCTTTGGAGGGCAGTCATCTTGGTGATAAAGGGACCTTCCACTTGGCAATGCCTCTCATATATCTGTACCACTTGTCTGCATAGCTACATAAGAGGTCACACCTCCAAAACAAGGACAATTGGAGGACATTCTCAGATCATGACAGTCACTCGCTGCTCAGGAACTTCCCTATCCTTATTGAAAAGCTAGAGACTGTAAACAGAGACTGCTTGTTCATTTCTCGGTTGCCCGGACCCGAATAATGACACAGAAACTTTATTAATTATAACACTGTTCAGCCAGTGATTCTAACATAGTCCCAGTTAGCGCCCACATCTTAAATTAACCCATTTCTAACAATCTGTGAATTACCGTGAGAATGTGGCCTACCGGTAAGGTTCTGGCTGGCAGCTGGTGTCTTTCTCCTTCAGCTCCTACATGGTGTCTCTCTGACTCCACCTTCTTTCTCCGGCATTCAGTTTAGTTTTCCCACCTAGCTCTATTCTTCCCTGTTATAGGCCCAAGCAGCTTCTTTATTCATTACCCAATAAAAGCAACGCATATACAGAAGGACATCCCACATAACAGATTGTGCCAGTACAGATGGTAGCTGGGGCTGGCCTGCCTGTGTTCAGGTATCAGCTGTTGGACAGTAGCCATTTCTTCTTCGGCTAATATCTCTGAGCCTCAACCTTCCTGCCTATGAAAGGAAGAAAGGAAGAGAAACATAGTTTCAACCTCTAAGACCAATAAAGATTTGGTAGGTTTAAGCTTCTATCCTAGCACACAATAAACACTTAGGGATGTTATTCCCATGTTACAAAGGAAGAAACGGATGCTCTGGAAAAGGAACATCTCAGGCATGCATCTGGATCTAGATTAGAATTGAGGACTTTACAGTGTATCATGACTCTCCATGTGTGATGGGGTTGGCTTGCTCTGTCATAAAAAGGTCTCAGAGTAATTCCATCCATCCATCTATCCATCTACCCATCCATCCATCCATATATTCAATTATTTATGGTGAACATGTCAAACTTTTAATTACATAAAGACTAGACATTAATATCTTTAATTTGAACATCTTATTTGTTCCCTGGGCCACCATGGACCAAACAGCAAGGTTAAGAGAATCCTTCAATCTTTCCCAGTACTGTGGCCAATACATTTAACACATTCTTTTCTGGGGTACCCTTCTTCCTCTAGGGAAAGGCTAGCAAAGAGCTTTTCCACTGAGCCTCAATTCAGTCTCTATTCCTTCACAGACCCACTCACCCCTAAGGTGGATTTTGTCATTGCTATTGAGACAGGATCTTAAAGAAGAAAGAAAAAAAAGGGGGGAAAAAGTCATATTCTTTGTGAAGTCTTCTTTGAGAACAGTTCATAATACTCCTCACTTCCTGAGTCCCTTCTCTGCTTCCTCCTTTTTAGAATCATCATCATCAGGCATATAAAATAGTTTTTCTATGTCTTTTCAAAGAGAATACAAAATTAAGGGAAGGAAGTGATCTGGGCATATTTCATCCCCAGCAACACTGACTTATGTTAGCCAGGGAATAAACAGTGGATTATAGTAGAGGGAGCATTTTCTTCTGAAGGTTAAAGACCTGTTCTGTATGTCAGTGCCTCAGCAGTGTTATGTAATTGTAGGGTGTTTAAAGACATGGTGCAATTTTGACTTGCATATTAATAATGTCTATTACAGATTTTTTTCTTCACCTCCTCCTCACAGGAAGGGTGCACAACTCTGGTAATTATGTCTGCTCACTTGCAGCTACTACCCAGAAAAGCGTGGAGCTGTGTGTGTGTATGTGTGTGTGGTGTGTGGCCTGACACATTTACAACAAGAAGTTCTCTGCCACCAAGCCGTGTCTCAGGCACTCAACCCCCAGCCACTGTTATTTGATATTTGCTCTTTTTTATTTGTTTGTTTTGAGAATGGCGACTCAACCCAGGCTTGCCTGGAAACGTAGACCAGGATGACCTTGAACTTGCAGCAATCCTGCTGCCCTTCAATTTCCCTAGTGCTGGAATTTCAAGCATATGCCCCATCCCTAGCTAAGAGTAGAAGCTGCAGTTGGGATCTGCACACTGGCAAGTGCAATCTGGGGTTTTCAGCATGCCACACATGCTAGCAAATTATTACAAATCCTTTACACTAAAACATGCATTTTAAGTTCAGTGTTCAAAATGAGCACTTAACCTTGGGGTGTGACATCATTTCCCTAGCATCTGTCTTGTCCGAAACTTGTTTTGATTTTTAACATATAAACATTCTGTACCTACTCGACTCCCCCAGAGCAGCCTAATTAAGATTTTGACAGCTATGTTGCCTCTCTCAGAGCCCGCTGCCCTTACAGTGTACTCTGTGAGCAACTTTGCTGACTCCCCAGTGCCTTGTGTTCAGCAATGAAGATAGAACTTGCAGTCAGGAAAACTTAGGTAGCTTGCAGGCATGTGTTTTAGAATCCCCTTCCTACACATGCACATGTACACACACACACACACACACACACAGACACACAGACACACAGACACACACAAACACACAGCCTTGGTCTACAGTAGTTCCAACTTCTGCAGTTAGTTGCTGTTAGTTTGAACCCATGCACAGACCTTCTCCTGTGGGTTGTATTGGTGGCACGCAATGAGCTCTTGGATTTCGAGGACCACATGCCATAGAGGTCTTGTGCATACGCAGACTCTCTGACATGTGTCTTATTTTAAACATTTCTTTCCACAGTTCAACCACACAGGACAAGGAAGCATCTGCAGCCAGGCCATCATGCTCATAACTGATGGGGCCGTGGACACCTACGATACCATCTTTGCAAAATACAACTGGCCAGACCGAAAGGTGAGTTGGTGTTTATACCGTCTGTGTAGTGGTGGCCATGATCAGTCTTCATTGCAACCTCCAGATCGTCCTCAGATAAGTGTCCCGTGTAGACTTTAATGACCTATGGCTTCCCAGTCTATGTTTGTGGGTTAGGCAGAATCAAATACCATGACTTTGGTAGTCATGAAATGGAAGTGAGAGAAGGAAGGCACCTGTGAAGATGTGTTTACTGTATTGTGTGAAAAAATTCCTTGTACAGTACTTCCTCTTGTTATGCGGCTCTTCTCTTTAATTTGTTTTCCTTGAAGCCAGAGATACCTGGTAGCCCCCGAATTTGTAAAATGTTAAGATTCAGAGACCTTGTGTGCTTCTGTAGGACTTCCTTGGGCCAGCTCTACCTAGAATCTTCTTTCTATTCTTGGACACAGTTCTGTGTGCTCCTCAGTTTGTCTGTCCTCTGTTCTAATTATTTCTTAGTTCTAAGTGAAATCAATACAATGCTTTTTAACCTTTGAACCCATATACTAGAGCATCAATGACTGAAATTAATATTTTTGAGGAACCTAATCCAGAGGTTCCTGAAAGCTGGTAGCTAGTCTGAGTTCTCAGAAGAAAAAATTAAAATTATGGCTATTTGGACCCTATCCTGCACTCAAATCTCTGAAAATATGTCTTTATAACCCACAGTTTTAAACAAGGTCCACTAATGAGCTTGTGCCAACGAATTGGTGGTTGGGAATCACTGTGTCACTTTACAAGATAGGATTTTAGCCGAGGACAAAGTCTGGTAGAGCAGGCATCACTGGGTATCTTCTTGTTCCTGTATTATCTTGACTGTATAGAAGCGTGAGACCATCCAGACCATGTCAATCTTCCTTTCTCTGTTTTGTCTGTTTAGTTTATGAGACATGAACGAGCTGAACACATTGTCAAAAAGAAACAGAAGGTAGCCATTGCCAGCTGCCATATCAGGGAACATGGACATTACAGGACTATGACAGGGAAAGTCATTCCACCATGACCTGGATAGTTCTCTGATACACATAGAATCTTACCTTGCCAATAAATCTGGACTTAACACAAGATTTTAGATGCTAGAACCTAAGATTTAATTGGGGTGATGGTTTTTCAGGCAGAGGCCATGCTCATTCCTAGTGAGTATATAGGATGTGGAGAAGAAGGGTGATGACATTCTGTGCTTCTGTTCCACGGCACAGTATGAGTCTGAATTAACAGCTTTGTTCATGTCTCATAAGCTAACAGGGCTTAGTGACTGAGAGTGCCAGGTGAGAGACCTGTTATGAGATAATCTTTCTATACACTGGGATGATGTGTTACTGTTTTATCTTGCCCACCAAGGGCCATTCTGATTGGTTTACTAAAGAGCTGAATGGGCAATAGCTAGGCAGAAGTTGATAGGTGGGGCCTCCAAAATAGATAGGAACTCTGGAAAGAAGAGAGGTAGAATTTGGCAGGCAGAGTCAGAGGAAGTGGAACGTACTATACTAAAGAGAGGTAATGAGTCACATGGCAGGCATAGATGGATATAAACTGGTTGATTTAAGTTATAAGAGCTAGTTGGGAACAATCCTAAGCTAAGGTCAAGCTTTCATAATTAATGATAAGTTCTCAGGTCATGGTTTGGGAGCTGGCAGTCCAAAGAAAGTCTGATTACAGAGGCCAGCACTAGAAAGGGAGAATAGGACCCTGGATATTTCACAGGTGGCCCGACATTACCCAGCATACTGAAGGAAAAGAAGAAGGAAGTGATGGGCCTTTGGGAAGCATTTTATGGATCCTATCCATTGTGTGTGGCATGTGCTGGGCTCTATAAATCATTTCCATTTGGAGATTGTCGAGTGAAAGCAGCTACCCAGAGTTACTGGTACTGAAACATTCTGACCTTACTCATAGGGAGAGACACTGGCAAAGCCCTAAGTCTTTGGATGAAGTACAGATTTTAGCGTGCCTTCCTTTCCCCCATGGGCAGTGCTGACTGTTGGGCTGGCATGTTCCTGATGCTCTGGAGCAAGGGTCCTGTAAGTGAATGTCAAGCAGAAGCAGAAAGGACTTCTGCAGCCAGAGGGTCTTATTATTAGAAATCACTAGCACACCCCTCCCTGCCCTTCAAGCCCATTGTGGAGAATTCCACGACATTCACATCTTACTGCATTCTCTGTTTTTATGAACTTCCTCGTGAGGGTAGAGGTGATAAATTTGCCTAGCTCCCCGGTACGATTTAGCACCTCAGTAAAGTGAGATGGCATGGAAGGTCTAAGCAGTCATCTTTCTCCATTATTCTGAACACTAGCGATTTAGTGAAGGGTTGTGTCTGACACGCAGTAATTGGCAATCTTCAAGACTATAAAAACAGGAAGCGCCATCAAGAGAGAGAAAAAACGGTTCACAGAATGGAACACGATTTCTATAAAACAATGGTTCTCAGAAGTAAGCAAGCCTCAGCCCTGCAGGGAGGGCTGGTTCCCACACAGGGCCTGCCATAGGGCTTCTGAACTCACAATGGGGATGGGGTCTGAGAGTAAACAACTCTTGATGGGAACCCCACACATAAGAAATAGTTGTTGGAATGGGGTCTTCACCACTCCTGTTCTCCTCTTTATCTATGCAAGGACCTGATTCCTTGGTCCAGTCCAATATACAGAGTGTTTCTTGCCCTAGACCCTGGAAAACCATCCATCACTGACCAACACATACAAGGCTGAGCTGTAAACTCCATACTCCCTAGGACTTAAGGACGTCAAAGTCCAGTCTTAAAGTTGCTTCAGTTCTTTAACTATTATATTTTGGTGAGTAGATAAAGACAGGTTCTGTATTTTGAACAATCCTGCTAGCTTGCATCCTATTGCAGCCTGGCAAAAAGTCTGGCAAAGAGAACGTCAGGTAACTTTCTGACTCCCACCCTTTAGGGCTTATGTGCCGTGTGATGACTTCACCTTCAGTGTGGGTAGTGTCAGTGACCTGTTTCTAACCAATAGAATCTCCTAATGGTGAGGGGTGTTTATATCCCATTCCAATTAATGTGAGCTAATCAAATGAGACTTTATCCTGGATGGGGCTTGTTTAATCAGAAACCCTCGAAGAAGGGCTGAGACAAGAGAGTTTCGTTGCTGGTGTGACAAAGTAGATGGCTACTTGAGAATCCCAAGCAGATGGAACAACTGATACCTTTTAGACCCAAGGGGCCTCCAGCTAACCCCCAAAAGAAAGCTGGGCTCTCAGTTTTTCAGACACAGGAAAAGGAATCTCCTTCAGTAGTGTGAGTAACCTTGGCAGTGAATTCTTAGCAGGGATGAAAATTCAATCCGTTCTCTACCTCACCCATAGCCTTAGAAAACAATGCCAGTGAGCACTCTGATTTTAGTAATTTGTTATATAGCAATAGAAAAACCAATATGAGAAGCAAGGAGAAGGGGGGAAGGAAGGAAAAAAAACACACTTTACTATGCTGTAAAACAACCCATATTTATTGTCATAAATTAGCAATTCATTATTTCACGTAATTCTATGGGTTTGCGAAATTACAATGCTTATGCTACACATGGTGTCAGGGAGGTCAATAGCAAAGCTGCCCTTGACCGGAGCTCGGCAGGTGGCCTCCAAGGCCTCTCTCTGTGGTATCTAGTCTTTGAGGGTAGCTCTGGGTCCACTCCTCAGTAAGTCAGCTGGACTTTGTATAGCATTTGGGTTTCAAGAAAGAAAGCAGAAGAAATGGGGGAGGGGGAGACTGGGGGAGCACTTGTGATGGTCACATTTAAAAGCGGTTTAAAATCTACCTAGGCCCTCCTTGCTTAAGACAGCTGCACAGTGAAACATTTTCGGGCATACTGCTAGAGAGAATGCGTTTTTGGAGACTGACCAGGAAGCTCTGAAGGCAGCCTTGTTATTGCCTATGCAATGCGTCCCTTGCCAGCACTTATTTCCAAGAGTGGAAGTGAGGAGCTGTTTAGTCATTTATGAGACACCATTTACTTTTGCTTAATACTCTTTGGTTAGTGGCTTAACAGCAGCTCTGACGGATCTGGAATAAAACATGAACTCTGCAACATCAGAGGTGCTTGGTCTAGGGTCTGCTCTAAATCAATGCTGTGCACATTAAATTAGGAAAATGACCGGGTCTTCCACCATTGCATGGTTGTCCTTCTAACTTAGAAAATTATAGAATTATTTATTGTCACTTATTAGTCCCCTGAAGTATAAAACATGGAGGGATCCTGGTTGGGCCACTAGGAAGTGATTAATTAAATGACATGCAGAAGGGATTGGCAGCCACTCACCTACAAGCTTCATTTGGTTTACTACCTGCTTTGGCAGACTGTAGTCTATGGATAACTTACATATTTTTAAATTAAAATAAACAAACAAAAAGGACAAGCAGCAACAATGGGTTGAGGAGATGGCTCAGCAGAGAAGACTTTTTGCTATATGAGCATGAGGTCCTGAGTTCAAATCTCTAGCACCTGCTTTTAAAACAAAACAAACACCAGGCTGGCTGCATCAGCTTGTCATGCCAGCAAAGATAGGAGGATCTCTGAGGAATAAGGCAATAGACCAGGATGCCTGAGGCCCTCCTTTAGTTTCCATATCCAAATACTCAGGAATGTACACATATATGCACAATACGGTACTCACAAACACACATTCACACACATACATATACACAGAAATAAATAAAACTTAAATAAAAGCAAAAATACTCCATGATGAAAAGCGTATGAGGGCCAAACTTTGCAGTCAGTAGGCAGAAATATTTTAGTGTGTGCACACCCATTGGCTTTCATAGTGCTTATGGCTGGTGCCTCGGTTTGCTTGTGACAGAGACTGACTGGCCCATGGAACCTGTACTAGCTATTCTATGGTTCCTTAGGATGTGTGCCAATGCCTGCTTTAAACAGTCTTTGGGGGAAATTAGAGAAGTGTTGTGTAGTTGTGCACCATTGAGATGTCCTCTGCATGGTGTGTTACCCTGGATACTGCTGAGAATGGCAGTGGAGGTCTGCCCACTCTCAGGCTCCTTCTTCTTGAATGATCTGTACAGCCACAGTATGCTTTTCTGTGCTGGAGATCTTGCCCTAGAATGCTCAGGGCCTTACTGCTTTTTAGCAGTGAGCTGGGTCCCCATCCTTATGACTTCTTCAGTGCTGCTTCAGACCCAGCCTACCACCGTGTTTGGGATAGGAATGCTGGGAGGGCGGGTTCTCAGGCTCCATCTGTGTGATGTCACTACACACATAAGTGCAATCTCCCCGTCTGTGTGATGTCACTATACACATAAGTGCAATCTCCCCGTCTGTGTGATGTTACTACACACATAAGTGCAATCTCCCCGTCTGTGTGATGTCACTACACACATAAGTGCAATCTCCCCGTCTGTGTGATGT
>JAQHUG010000143.1:2308636-2335072 GCA_028555095.1 Dicrostonyx torquatus
ACTGGTTTCGAATTCACAGAGATCCACCTGCCTCTTCCTCCCAAGTCTGGAATTAAAGGCGTGCGCCACCACTAGGTGGCCTTAGACTCTTTTACCTCCTCTTCTTCAATGAACCCTGAGCATTGGGTGTGGGAAATGTTGTAGATGTAGCTATTGGGACTGGGTTCCACAACTCCACATGGGTTGTGGTTTTCTGTAATGGTCTCCATCTGTTGTGAAGCTTCCTTGATGTGGGTGAAGACTACACTTACCTGTGGATATAAGGACAAGTTTTTAGAATATAGTTAGCGGTGATACTGGTTTAGTAGAGTGGCAGTTGTAGGTTCTTCTCCAAGATCCACTTCACTAGCCAAGAAGTTGGTTAGGTTTCTGTTACTAGGCATGATCCCCTCTGTGGAGTGGGCCTTAAGTCCAATTAGAGAGCTCTTGGTTACCTCTAGGGGGAAATAGGTAACTTAAAGAAACAATGGAGTTGAGCATGTGAGAGAATCCACCGAGGAATGCATGGCTGGGGCTGGGAAGCACAGGGACTGTGTCGTGTCACAGGCTGGCAGGACTGCAGAGTCTGGCACCTTTGCGTGATGGGCACAAGAAGCTGGGATCCGTCCTTGATACAAGAGTGACGGGCTCTGGAGGATTTTGTGCAGGGAATGCACATGAGCTGATTGTTTTGAGTTCTCTGCAACTAAGACAAAGACTGAGCTAACATGCAGTGTAGGAGTTGGCCTTCATTGCCAGGGTTCATCAACTTTAGTGGATGGCAGGAGTCTAGGGGATAGAGCCTGTTTCCCACAGATGCTTCAGTAGACTGCTATTTCTCACTGGGATGTTATCTGTCACAGGGCTTTGTTGAGAGGATCCTTTCTTTACCCCTTCCCCCCACCCTCTTCCACTCATTCTTTCTCCTGGACTGCAGGTACCCTGTAGCCTGTGAGTTTAGGGTGAGTGCGTGTCTCTGCTGTATTCTTTCAAAAGTGATAAATCCTACAGCTGTTTTGAAAAAGTAGTGAGGACATTCATTACGCGTGGTCAGTCAGCAGAGTAACAAGAAAGGCATTTGTGGTCACCATGGTGAGAGCTCACGTCGTCCTTCCTCACAGCTGAAGGCAGGCCGAAGTGCTTCATTGTCTCCTGGGTTAATTTTGATTCCTTCTGCTGGTATCAGACATCTTGTGACTCCAGCAAAAAGAACATGACATGTTAGGAAGGACACACACCGATGAGTGGCCATGTCCAGCCATTGAAAGAATCCCTAGAACTCCTGGGCTCTAGGCAACTGTGTGCCCCTTTTCTGTGGCCTCAGCTGCTGTGTCTTGTTGGCCTTGGCTTTCAGCCAGGTGCGCTGTCTTCTGAAAGCATATGAAGGACAGTGTATATTCCCACCAGGTGACTCCACCGTCTTGCAGTGAGGGACTATCTGAGAGGCTTCACCCACTGTGCTAAGAAAGTCTTAACTTTTCTGCTTACTGTAGCTTAATTGTGCAATGTTCTGCCCTGCCCTGTGGGAAGCTCTCTTATTGCAACTCATTATTTTTTTTTTAATTTTTTAAAAATAAGGTCTCACTATGTAGTCCTATCCAGCCTGGAACTCAGACTGAAAGTATTGTTTAATAGGTGAAAAAATTTGCCCCAGATTCCAGAGTATGGACTGATTGTCATAGGATTTTACCCTCTTATATTAGACAGTAACCCATGGCCTTTGCCCCATCACTGGGGCTCCTTGGAGTCATCAAGGCATTGATAAATGGGGAGCTTGTGAGAATGGTTGCTGGGCTCCCCTGCCTGCAGGCAGACCCTACGGTCTGATTGCTATTTATCTGTGTGTTAGCCATAATTTGAGAGTGAAGAGGATATTAGTGATGCGGTCATGACTCAACGAAGAGTCTCTGTCCAGTCTGGAAACATGAAAAATATCACCTGGACCCGTTGTATCTGCTGCAGAAAGAACCTAGGGGACAGAATCTCTGAGCTCTGACGAGGGCTCAGAGGAAGGACATGTGAGGCTAGGTTGCAGTGTTTTGGGAAGCAGTGAGTGAAGCATTTGGGATTGATTGTGCCAGTGTCAGGAAATCCACTACCTATTGCTGGGGTAATAATTGTCCCCAGCCAGGGGAAGCAGCGTTGCTGAGAGGAAGGCATTGGGAACAAGAGCCAGTGTTATTTCCTTTCTCTTGCTTTGATAAACACAGGGACCAAAACAGCTTAGGAGGGGGAAAGATTTATTTGTCTTAGACATGCAGGTCATAGTCCATCATTGAGAGAAATTGTCTTACCTAGGGTTTCTATTGTGAAGACACACCATGACCACAGCAACTATTATAAGGAAAACATTTGATTGGGGTGGCTCACTTATACTTTAGAGGTACAGTCCATTATCATCATGGCTGGGAGCATGGCAGCACACAGGCAGACATGATGCTATAGCTGTAGCTGAGAGTCCTACATCTTGCAGGCAACAGGAAGTTGACTGAGACACTGAGTGGTATCCTGAACATAGGAAACCTCAAAGCCTGCCCCTGCAGTGACACACTTCCTCCAACAAGGCCATACCCACTACAACAAAGTCACACCTCCTAATATTGTCACTCTCTATGAGAAATTATGGGGACCAATTGCATTCAAACTGCCACAAATATCAGGGAAGCCTCTTGCTGTTCAGTACAATACTGTTTCAGATTCACCTCATTGCCAAGAAATGCAACAGGAGCCATGGAGGAGGGTGCTTGCTATCTGACTTGCAGACTGGCTTATGTTCAGCTAGTTTTTATATACAGTCCATGACCACCTGCCTGAGGATGGTGCCATCTATGTAGGCTGGACCTTCCTGTGTTAACTGACATCCAAAACAATACCCCAAAGACCCGCCAACAGGCCAATGTCATCTGGATAATCTCTCAATTTAGGTTTTCTTCTCCAGTGACTCTAAACTGTGTCCAATTAGCAGTTAAAGCTGACTGGGCCAGCCAGAAAGAAGTGGATGGAAAGATAACTTCCTCTCCTTCCTGCATTGGTCTAGCCTGCCTCTGCTGCCTGGCCGGGAACAGTGGACAAAGTAAACATCAGGTCTGTAGAGAGCTAACCCCAGCCTTTAAAGTCCTGCCTCTTCGGTACTGAGATCCATTCCTTTATTACCCTGCATACCCAATGAGAGTCAAAATCTGCCAAGTAAGTCTGCATTCTTTGCATACCAATGGCATCTTCTTGTTTCCAGGGTATTTTTTTTTTATTTATTTCTGTTGGACTATAGAGTAAGGGACTTAGGTGGAATGGGGACAGGGAAATACTACCTAATGGAATAAGGTGGTGTCTGGTTGCTCACATTTTCTGCATCTGGAAATCGACTAATTACCATATCGTGCAGTTTTGTCAATAGTGGGAGCACATGGACTCTGGACCGACAGTTAGGGAGCCTGCATGATGCTGACCTAGACACTCTGCTGTGTGTGACAGTTGTGTAGCTTGAGCTTGTGAGGTTCCTAGAAGGCGATCAGGACATGTACCTGGCACCTAGCTGACTTTTGGGAGCTTGCTCTCCATGCTGGATTACCTTGCCCCGCCTTTCTGTTGTGGGAGAAGAGCTTGGACCTACTTCAACTTGATATGCCATGGGAGCTGGTCTCTTTATCAATGAGATGGAGGAGGAGTGGATAGGGAGGGGACTGGATGGGAGTGGGAGTAGAGATGGAAGGAGAGGAGGGAGAGAAAACTGTGGTCAATATGTAAAATAAATGAAAAAAGTTAATTAAATAAAATAAAATTGTTAAAAACTAATTAAACAGGATAGTGTGCAAAAACCTAGAAAGGGGGGCTTCTACTAACCTATACCTCCTTCATCTGGGTAGCTGGAAACTGCTAAGGCTCCCAGGGTGTATTGGTGAAGCCCTACCTTGTGTTTTCATTGTCTCAGTCATGAGCAATTATCACCTTCCTCATAGAACCAGCCAAGGAAGAACAGGACTGAAGGGAGGGCGAAGTTCTCATCCTCCATCCTGCTGTCGGTGACATACCTGGTGTGAGGAAGGAGCGGCCACATGCCCGGTGCCTAGTTAGTCAGATCCCCCTCTGCCTGCTGTTCATACCTGCACTAAGTTACAACCAAACCCCCATCCCCTCTGGGTTTCCGGTTCATGTGCTTTGCTGGGGGAAGCATTCCTTATGACCTGTTCTCTATGGATTAGCCAGAGAGACATTTTCTTTTAAAAATGTCCAGTTTTAGGTAAAATCGGTATACTATACACAGCATGTGACCAGTATGTACAGTTGGCATATTTGGAGATTTGTATCTACTCACCTTGACCACATGACCACAATCTAGGCAAAACCCAAACATACGTGTCACCCCGGAACTTTCATGGCACATCCCATCTCACCAGATGTGTACAATACCATTGTCCAGCAGCTCTCTGGAACTCTGCCAGCGTGTGTGTGTGTGTGTGTGTGTGTGTGTGTGTGTGTGTGTGTGTGTAGGGAGGACGCTTGCCCACCACAGTATGTGTGTGGAGGTAAAATGGCAACTATTGGGAGTTGGTTCTCTCTTTCCGATTTGTGGGTTCTGAGGATTGAACTTGGGTCATCAGGCTTGGTACCAAGCTCTCTTACAGGCTAAGCCACCTTGCCAGCCTGGGGTACTTCCTCATAGGATTCTTCAAACAGCTCCTCCATCCTCCTCAACTCATGTCTTTCCAGCAGTATGTCCTGTTCTGCAGCCTCTGATACCCCTGATACCTTGACTCTTGTAGTCGGATCATGTGAGTGGAAACATGTAGTGTTTGTACTTCTGTGATTGGTTTAATTAGCCTGGTTTCTCCAGGGTCCATCTGTATTGTAGAAAATGAGGTAGACTCCTCTTTACATGCATGCTACATTCTCTTTCCCCATTCCTTCCCACGTGAGTGTTTGGTTGTTCTCATATTCTGGTCACTGCGAGTGGAGCTAAGATGTACATGGGAGGACGTCAATCATTTAGAAATCCCGATCTCAGTTCTGTTGATTCTATTCCCAGAAATGGGATTGTGGTCCATGGGTCGTTTTGTTTTAATTTTTAAATAACCTCCATACTATTTTCCTTAAGGAATATCCCAGTTTACAGCCCATCACTGTACAGAGGTTCCCTTTCTTGCCAGATTTTATTATGTTTCCCCATAACAAGGATGATGGGGATTTCCTTAATTCCCATTTCCCCTGAAGACTGCAGCATTGAGCATAGTTTCAGACACCTGCTGGCTGTTCATATGTCTCCTCTGGGAAAATGGCTATACAAGTCCTTTGTTCCTTTTCTTAATCAGGTTGTTTTTGTGCTTTTATTTTACTATTGAGTTTATAGAGTTCCTTATTATTTTGGTAATTAACCCTTTATCAGATGTGGAGTCTGGATGATTTGAATTTGTCTTGGACATGATGACAAAGTATGACCAGCAAAACAACAACAACAAAACTAGATAAGCGGGGATTCTACCAAACTAAACAGTGTCTGCGCAGGAAATGATCAGCATAATGAAAAGTCAGCCCACAGGATGGGGAGATCTTTTGGAAACTAGAAACAGATGATCTTGATCTTCCCTCAGATTTCCATTGCTGCCTCACTCTGGTCCATGAAGACCTGATTCCAGTCTTCTTGGATGTTGCCCCCATGCCTGGTGCTCTCTGCTCCATTCTGCTGCTGGCTATGTTGGGACATTTGTACCCCATTCCCCCTGCTGGGCCTTTGCCTCCAGCTTCTGCACCGACTGGCGCTTCAAGTTTTCGTGGTTTGTCTCAGACGTCTTCTATGATGTTCACATTGACTGCCTGCCTGAAGTTACTCTAGCCTTCATTATGGCTTTCCTTTTATGGGTCTCGCTTTTCATTTTGTAACCACTAGATGAGACCTTAGGAGGTGAGTCGTGTTTGTTGTTCCACCTGTGAGAAGCAGAATGCTTTGAAAGTAGAGCATGTCTGTTTTGTCCATCATGTGAAGAGCATGCTGCTTGACATGCTCCATCTGTCCAGGAGCTTCCCTGGATGCTAGTCAACCACTTGCAGTGCTCCGTGCAAGCATTACTTTGCTGCTCCTGGGAAGATTTTTAAGATATAGACACTGATTATGTAGATATAGACACTGATAATGTGCTGCTTTGTAGCTAAAGGAACAAAGTTACGCAAGAACCAACAACCAGGCAAGGTTCAGAACTGGCCTGCAAAGCCCACATCTGTAGCCTAATCCGCAGCACCTCCTGCTGTTCTGAGACTCCTGGGTAGACAAAGAGCATAGCCTGCCTAGAACTTTGCCTTTGAGCTCTCTTGTAAGGTAGGGGTGGGGGACTTAGAAAGTACCTGGGACTCAATAAGAATCTCAAAGTGTCCTTGGTTCTAGATGGCAGCGAACTAACTTTTCAGGAAGACTGCTGTGGTCAGAGAGCATGACCTTCCAATAGGAACATCATTCTCCAGCACCTTCAGCTTCTCCATGTCACTAACTGCAGTGGTGACTGCTGACCAGCACCGTTATCTCCGATGTACTTATTCTCTCCAGGAGACACAACTGTTTCCGTTTTGGTCTTTTTCTTTTTATTTGTTTGCATAAGCCTTTCACAGTACAGGGTTTTAATGTTTTAATCTCAGACGAGACATTTGCTTACTTAGCTCCTTCTCTCTCTCTCTTTCTGGTTTTTTTTGTTTGTTTGTTTTGTTTTGTTTTTGGTGGGGGGTAGACAGACCACCTTTCCTTTCTCATAAATGAAGCTCCTTTTTGCAGTAGATTTTTGGGAAGACTGATAGCCTCCATGAACCAAACCACACATTCTGTCTTCCTACATCCATACATAAGCTTCCTACATACATAATCTTCCTACATAAGCTTCCTGATGCCAGATGATTTTGGCCGCCAACTTCTTGTCCACCCAAATACCCTTATGTTGTCTATGAACAGTGGGAAGAAAATAGACTTCTGTGACTGTGTGGGGTACTACAGCCCAGCACTTAAAGCCTGGTCCCTCTCAGACCCTCCTTGGATACCAGAGCCTCTCACAAGAGCCTCCCCACCCCTTCCCAGGATCTTCAGTTTGAGCTTGGTGCACTGTTCTCTCTTTTTTCTAGTCTCTTTGTTCCTCAGGGATTGCTCTAGAGGAGAGGAAACAGCTGAGGGTGGTGGATAATGGGGCCTCGTTGGGGGACTTGCATGAGCTGTATGCTAACTATCAGGCATGAATTCTGCAGCCTGACATGCCTTGTTGGAAAGCCGAGAGGCCCATGTGGAAATCGGTACTGGAATGCGAACTGAAAGTGAGATGTGGAAGGGGGATTAGTTCAATGGCCAGGAAGCCTCCTGGGGCCCCTGCAGAGCTCTGGAGCAGATTTCCCAAGTGCCCTCTGCTTTGTGGAAGGAGGACCAGGCTGGGGGCAGGCATGTGGAGCCAGTGGCTTCAGAAGCCTGGATTTGGGGGACTTTCAACTCTTGCTTCTATGAATTTGACCCCCAAAACCCGTGGAACTTCTGCAGCTTTTAAGATTTGGATTACTTCAGTTTTGCTTTCATGTGACTTATTCTGTGCCTCAGTGGGATGGGATAAGATGGGATGGTTTTTGGATTTCAAAGGAGGCCTTTCCAGCTCAGGACTCCAAAGGGGGAGGATGTGAGCAGGAGCCAAGCAGCACTTACTGAAATGCGTTTCCTCTGCACAGTCGTTATCTTAGCCTTCCAAAGCGCCACCCCTTCCTCTCCTCTCAGTGTAGGAAACAGCCCTTTAGGAACTCTTATTAGATGAAAGTTCAGGCTCCCTTGAAAAATAATTTTTAAAAAAATACATGAGACATTTAACAGCTCACTTCCAGACATGAGGAAAGCACCAGTCTGTGTTGCTTCCCTCTTACAGACAGCACACCTGAAGATGCTGTCACTGCCTCACATGGGCCAGTGAAGGCCAAGAGCCGACACTCCAAGTACTGGTGTCGTCAAGACACTGCTGCTGGTGTCAAGACAGTCCCAGGACAAAGGCTGTTCAGCTTCCATCCATGTTTCATAGGTCAAAGTTCTGAATGGTGTGCTTTCATAGGCATGTTCAAATGCTTATCTCTGTCTCCATTCTCAGTAAAGCACGCCCTGAACACACCTTCTCTTTTTAGCATATGCTTTCATCATATCTGCCATCTTCCCTGGGGACAATAAGGAGCTGGTGTCCTTGGTGGAATGTATAAATGCACTCCAAAGACCTAGGAAACGGTACTGATTTCTCAGTATTGCTGTCAAATAGGAAACTTCATAGAGGAACCAAGAGTTAGAAAGGCTTATATTTGCAAAAGCAGAAAGGCCGAGCTTGTTGATAAACCTCACCTTAAACTGTAACCTCAAACCAGTTACTCAAGCTTTCTGACTCTGTAATCTTCAAAACAGCTTCGCTATTGCCATATCCCTCTTTGGTGCAAGGATTGACACCAGCATATGCGGGACACACCTTGCATTCCCACACACAGGAGGCAGAGGAAGGCAGATCCCTGTAAGTTTGAGGCCAGCCTGATCTACAGAGATAGAAAACAAAGATCTAGGATAGAAAACAAAGAAACAAAAGCAACAACAACAGAACTATGCAGACTTTAGCACTTGGAACAAAGAGGGAAAATAAGACAGGAATCGTTAGGAAAGAGACAAATGAGGCAGGACCCCCGAAGACCTCCATGGAATCTGAGGGTGAAGAAAGTAGAAGTGTTTAAGAGAAGCTCTTGAGAACTTTCTGGAAGGATTCTTTTCTTCCCTTGCTGTGGTTTAGTCTAAATTTAAAAATTTGCAGCCAAGCAGTCTCTGTTCTTCCATGGCATTTGGGACCTCCCCCTGTGAGCAGGAATCTCTGCAGGCCTTGGCAGCTGTAAGCCACGGGGAAGGGGGAGGGTTCTGTCTTAGAGACAGTGTGGAACGTGTTAGCATCTTCAGTCTCCTTTGGGATGAGAGAGAACTGTGTGAGCCAAGGTGTCTACCTCTTGCATCCCTGGACTTCTCCGAGCTATCTACTATGGCACTGGGGCTTGGCCTTCAAGGCACCAAGACTTTGATGAACCTGTGATGGAAGGTTTGTATGAAACCCTTCCCTGGCTTTCCTTTTAAACCCAAATGGGATCTGGAATTGATCCCAGATAAGACATCTGCCTCTTAATTTCACTTCAGAGGGGCAGGATGACAGGAAAGGCGATGAAGACAACTAAATGCATTTATGATTTATGCCCCCTGTGATAAATCAATGGGTGCTTTCTCCCCAAAATGTGCTCACTGTTGGATAACTTATACCAGCTGAGACATGTGTGAGATGCATGAGGTGCAGAGACTGAGCCCTTTCCTCCCCATGTGCACACCAGCCCTGAGACCAACACCCCAAGGATGGAGTCCAGTGTGTGAGCATGGGGGGGACACGTTTGTCTATAACTGCGAAGATGAACATGTCACCGCCACCCTCCTCTCATTGCATCTGTTTTGTGGTTGATGATATCAGCTGAAGAAGCTTGCCTTTGCTTGTCCCCAGCTTGCATTGACCTTTTTGTCTGTGCAGATACTAATCTCTCCATTCATTGGAAATAACTTGAGATGGTTCAGTTATCATCACAATCTTTCTGAACAATCAGGGAGAAGAAAGTTATCTTCCCTTTTTCATGAATACTGGCTGGCTCTCCAGGATGGACTCCTGCATAGAAAAAAAGGTTTCACCCCAGGGGCCAACTGAAGGCCTGGGAAGTGAAGTTCTGGAATTACTTCCTGGTAAAGGTCCTGAAGAGGGGCCAGGGAGGAGAGTCTGCCCCTCTCCCTATCAAGAAGCCCTGGGGCCAGAGTAGGCCCATCCTTTCCCCCCAAGACTTCTTCACGTCCCCAAGAGTTCCAATCAAGGTGTGGTTGGAGAACTTTCATAACACGGAAGGCCAGATCTACATGTCCAACACTGTCTTCCTAACATCTGAAATCTCAGAATATGGAAGGCTAAATCTACATGTCCTACATTGTCTTCCTGACATTTGAAGTCTCCAAAAATCGGGTAGCTTGTGCTGTTTGTTCCCCTTCAAGTATGGAATCCTAAATTAAAAGGCGTTTGATAGATTCCACTTATATGCCAAGCATTTAAGCTCACATAATTTGCTGGTGTCTTACGAGAGTCTAATTGCACCTATGGAATATTTGGGGTGGTTGGCGTGCCTATGCCATCTGGATTCCTTGCTTCCTCACCACAGGAGTCAATTTCCTCTTGCAAGTTTCAGGCACACACAGTTACTTACTTGTGCCTTGCATTCTCCTCTGGTTGATAGAGACCTTTGCTCTGCTATAAATAGTCTGTCTTGACACAGTGAGAAGTTCTTTAGAAGTGCTAAGGCTTGTTCCTGGGTCCAGAGAGGGAGGGGAGGCTTGTAGGTGACAGAAAAGTCAGAAAGCAACGCTTCCTCCAGGAGGCCAGTGAGGTAGAGGAAACTTCTAGACCAGCTGCTAGGAGGCAGAAGGAGCCTTGGACAATCGGTAGGTGGGGGTAGGAGTGGTAGCATGGCTTAGGACTCCAGGAGCCTCTACTGTAAGCTCTGTTGCTGGGCCAGGTAGCCCTGTTCCATCCAGGCAACCTAGAGGGAGAAGAACCACCTGGTTAGGGATGTGTCTTCTGGTCCCCCACACTACCAATATTTCTGTGAGAAGTAATATACCCAAGGCTACACTACTCTAGGACAACAGGGACTTCTAATAATATGCCAGGATGATCTAAGATGCCTTTTCTCTAGAGATGCCTCAAGGGGAAGATGTATCCTCCACCTTTAGATGAGCTGCTGGTGCTAACTGGACAGCATCACTGTGGAAACGACCTATCCTGTTTGTTCCCCTTCAAATATGAAATCCTAAACTAAAAGGGAGTTTGATAGATGCTGCTTAATGCCAAAATGAAATGCTCACAGACTTTGCTGTATATTACATAATTAGGTGACTTCTCAGAGGAGTTCTAATGCCTGTGGAGTAAGTTCAAGGTAATGAAATGCATTCATCTCTCTGGTGCTCCGTCTGTCCTTTAGCACTGAGCTCTAAGTCAGTCCTTTGGGGCTTGCCTCCTCACTCAACAAGAAAAGGGTTCATTGCAGTCACAGACCTTGGGAATGAAACACCAAGTTATTTTGATGAGATACTTCCTTTTAATTCCAAGGAATTCCATTTTCCTTAGCTTCAGACACTTTTTAAATGGCCAAGCATAAAGTAGCTCTACTAATCCCAGCATGCAATGATTTCTCCCAAAGGACTCAGTAAGACTTACACTACCACAAGGACAGCCAGGGATGGGAGTAGATGACAGAGGCCGGGGCGGGGGGGCACTAGACACTGACCTTGGGCTGCTAAGCTGCAGCAGTAGTCCTCGGTGGGGTTGGATAGGTGGCTCAGTGAATGCGTTTCCGGGAAAGTCAGGGGACAGTTGCAGGGAGAAGCCATGGACATTTGAATGGAAGGGTGAATAAGGAGAGAGAGCAGCATGCAGCTGGAAGAGGTAAATATATCCTGTGGAAATATGCCTCTGGGTACATGACTGTACTTCACTACTAGGTAAAAAGGTAGGATAGTTTCCTTCTTTTATGTTTAGTCTCGAGGCAAACTCAAGATCTTTTAAATTCTCAATAGACAGCGTCAGTGGATTGCATTAATAATGCAGGAGAAGCTGACATTGAGGAAATCAGAGCTAATGTACGTAAAAACTAGGTAAGCGAGCAGAAAATAAAAAGCATTCTTTATAAGTAAGTCCTTGGTAACCAGACAAAGTTAGAACAAAATTGTGCTTAAACGTTCCTTTGAAGCAGATTTTTCCATAATGCATTAGTGAGTGGAAACTGGGCCAAGAAGATGTCATTTGGAGAAAGATTCAAGGGATGTTTCTGCCCTGGTTTCTACGTGTATCCTTGCAGAGGCTCTGTGTGGAACTGCTCCATCACACGGTGACACTGCAGGGAAGAATGCTCAGGTGTCTTCTCACCTTCCTCCCTTCACGTGAGGGTTCCTGTGTCTGTTCTGACGGCTGCAGATAGTAAGGGCAGTTTTGTTCTAATGCCCCTTCTGTCCAAACATGTGCCATCAGACAGGAAGGACCTGAAGGATGGGAAACTAATTTTTCCTAGAATAGAAGGTCAGTCTTATTTTGAGTCATGTGTTTCAGGGATTACCTAGCAGTGTGAGGGAAACCCAGAACTGTGTTATCCCTAGACACCTCTATCTGGCTCCGAGTCAGCAGAATCTGCCCATGTGGTTTGAGTTGAAGGCTACAGCCAGAAGCAGATCTAGAACCAGATTTTATTCCCATCAGAAAAGCTATTCCTGGGACTAGGGAGGTGGCTCACCTGCTAAAGTATTTGCTCTTGGAGAAAGAGGGCCTCATTTGGGTGCCATATCCTTGTAAAGAGCTGAGTGTTGTGGCATGCACATGCAACCTCAGCATGAGGCGTGGCTGTGGGTGGAGATAGGTAGCTTTCTGGAAGCTACTGGCCAGCCAATCTAGGAAAATCAGTGAGCTTCAGGTTCCATGAGAGACCCTACCTCAAACAATAAGGTTGTGGAATACCCAATGTTGAATACCAGACTCCATGCATAATATACACACCTGCATACACATGCCCACATGAATACATGCACACATACCACATGGTCCACATGCACAAAGAACTGCCTGTGAACTCTGGTACTCCAAAGGCTAGCTCACTCATGGTTTTAGCAGAGGCAGCTCTAGTTAAATCCACAGGTCTGGGTCCAGTAGGGCTTAGTTCTTCCTCTACTTTCTGACGACTCTAACCATGTATGATGCCTGGACACAGCTTCAGAAGCCCTTATAACATTCCTTCATAAGTTATTCATACAAAAGACCCTTCTTTAAACGAATTCTTTTTAAACATGAAGGTGGAACCCTTGAATCTTAGAATTTGATGTCACCATAAAAAAGCGAAAGATAGGAATTGGATTTTTAAGACTGGATTATGACATCTGCCAGTCAGTTTTGATCTTAGCTAGTTGGAAACATCAGTAATGCTTATCCATAGTAGAGGGTAGGAGGGATCAATAAGAGGGGTCAGTGCCAGTGGCACCTGCAGGGACTTTCTACTTGACATGTTAGCTGAGCCTGTTTCATTTTATTGTGACTCCTTCTGCTACCTTCATACCTAACAGGACATTGGATCACCTCATGGATCACTTTACTTGATTTAAACATAGATGCAACAGTCTGGTTTGTTAAAAAAAAATATGTATTTGAACCACACATTTAAAGATCAAAATGAAGCAGATTTGCTATAAAGAAACCATTTCCTTACTCAAAATCTCAGAGGATTCTTTAATTTGTTGTGTTTAAGGAACACTTTGATTTTAAGATCAAATATCAATAGGCCTCATGAAATATTGATGAATTAAAAAGTCAAGTCCTCTAAACACAGGAGAGAATAGCTGAAATATTAATAACAAATTAGATCTGATAGCAGAGGCAAAGGGAACAGTACATCAAAGTCCTTTTCTGCTTTCCATACTGACCTGTGTACACGTGACCAAGGTCAAAACCCTGGCCTTCACTCTTCTTCTGTAGTTTCTCAAGTGCATGCGCCCTGGCAGATTCTAGGCTCTGCCACCAGGAGCCCTGCTAGGATGTTGGGTCTGATGCTCTGAGAACCCAAGACCAGCATAGTTAATGTGAGCAAAGGCTCTACTGTTGGGCATGGAGACATCGTTGGCCTTTCTCTGTGTTTAATTACAGTGACAGTGTTGCAGGCAGTATTGACACAGGCTTATTGCTCAGGTGTGGAATGCACCCTGAGCTCAGTCTTGACATTTGCTTTGCAGCGAATGGGGTTCTCAGTCTCATAAACTAAAAACAAATTCTTTCTTCCGGTGTTTGCAATGTATTCTCTTGGCTAGCCTGCAAGGAGGGCTGTAGTGGTGAAAATGGGTTTATCGTTTATTATTTCAGCCACTTAGCACGAAGAGTGAGAATCTTAGAAGAAGACTCAAACAACTATCTGGGGAGACAAGAGGACTTTAGGCATAGAAGCAGTAGGTGTGAGCCAGGTGTGTAGGGAATAGAAGTCAAGCTCACGGGCTCAGGAGCAGAAGGTTGCTACCACTGACAGCTGACTGATGGTGAGACCAGACTCTGATCAGAAGGAAACACACACTTTCATTTTGCCAAGGTGGGCTAAAAGGTGGTCCTGGTATCGTCTAAAACATTCAGATGCCCAAACCACAGCAGCTGCCCAAAGAGCAGAAGTGCAGCTGCCTGGCTTCACCGGGCAATTTGCATGTCTGCATGAAAGTGGAATGGAATTTAGCCTGAAGATTAAGGCGGCAAAGAGGAAAATGGTCACCCTGCCTTTTCACCCTGTTCCAGTGCCCATCAAACATCTACAGGCCCAAGTGAACCAGGAGGGTTTATTTATGCTTCTCTTGGCACAACGCAGCAGATGGGAAAGCCCGCAGTTCTGAGCTCTCTGCAGAGGCCTCTTCCACAGTAGCTCCAGAGAGCCTGCAAGGCACTGTAAGGTGCATGCAGCCTCTGGCAGAGAAGACACTTCCGCTACTTTGTTAAACCTGATTCTTTTCCAGTCATGGCTCTCTCCTTGAAGCATTTGCTTAAGCCTCTCTGTCTCTTGCAAGGAGACAAGCACAAGAACAGTTTCCGGTATTGACACAGGCGTTCCCTGTCCTCAGTGCAGCCTAACTCGCATGCCTTGGTCAGGCTTCTCATGGCAGTGCTGCTTTCCTCCTGAGCACTGTCTGAATGTTTGGCCTTGGTTAGGCCACAGGTTCCTCAAAGACTGGAATAGAACGGGTTCTGGAGGGTGTTAGTAGGCACAGACACCCGGGGCTCCATGCTCAGAAAATCCCGAGTCTGGCTGAATGTCCTGCCGTTTTCATTGCAAAATCGTTCCTTTCACCATTCTGCTTCACACCAGACTCTGCACACCACTCCGTCAGTCCTTGGCTGTGCTGCGCCTGCTCCTGCTAGATCTCTGACACATGCTACGCATGGGAGAGAGTGTGGAAATGAATATGAGGGTGTCAGAAGCTGATCTCATGGGTGCTAATGCCTAATCTCACGTCAGGATGCTGTGTATTCTCCTGGTCAGTCACTCCTTCAGCTCATTCCTTTCATTTGACAAATGAAGCCAAAACCGAATTAAAGTGATACACACACTTTAAGGAGAGGAAAAGAAATGGCTGTAAACTACGGGAAATATAAAAGGACATGGACCAGCCTGCTCTTAATTTTTTAATCTGTATTTAGAATCAAAAGAGCAATGTTTAGAAGGCACAAATATGGTAATTGTTTTGAATCCCCTAAATTGGGGAAAACACTCTTCAAATGATAGAGGAATTGAAGCCAGTAACAGGGGCTCTGAATGAAATCTAAGCATACTGTTTCCCATGTTCGTTCAGGACTAAGAGACACTGGTGCAGCTAAACATTCAATTAGATCTGTCTATCTCACAGCTGGGGACTCCTTGCCTGCACCTGCACCTGCACCCCAGAAAGTATGGTCATGAGACAACTATGTACTTCACAAGCCTTGGAGGTTGTATGCAGTGTGCCAATAAGTTTTCTGTCACTTGTCTGAGTTGGACATCTCTTCCCTTTCCTTTGTCTGAGTTGGGCATCTCTTCCTGCGGTTCTTCCATGCCCACCCCAAAGGTGATTGCCGTGGATTCTGAAGGTGGCAGGCTTTTCCAGGCTATGTCGGCATAAACTGTTAATAAATGAGGTGCACAGAAGTGTGATGGTGAGACATTTCCTCCTGGGGTTCATAGGCCTTCCAGAACATTCATGTCTCATTACAGCTTGCACAGCAGTTTATGCCCTAATAAATCAGAGAAGCTTTGCAGAGATGGGATGGATTACCATGAATCTTTCTGTTGGCATTTTCCCTTTACAGGCACAAATAATGGAGCAAACCCGCCCCATCTGGCTGTTCTGTAAGAGAACTCACAGCGGGAAGCTGTTTTCTCAGCCATCACAGAGGTCACTGGAGGTAGCAGGAGTGAGGGCACAGCGAGGGCTATGAGTGACAGTGTGGAATGAAGCCATTTACAGACCTTTATCGCTATGATTATAGACATTAGCTGGGCTGTCAGGGTCCTGTTCTCCCTTCCTGTGATGGGTCAGTCTTCCCTGATCTCTCACATTTAATTTGCAGACCTGTTGGCTGTCTTGCAAGCTGTGTGGGCCGACACACCTTGATCCTCCATCTACATGCTGTTCTGCAGGCTGCTGAGGCTTGTTCTAAGCTGAACACAGTGGCCAGGAGAATAAGGGGGATTGCACATATGCAGCCCTGGGGGAGCAAGTGAGAGAGCATCCTCTCTCATGCTGTTCCTCACCTGTGCAAAGGGAACTGTGATAAATAAAAGCCAGTAAATATGGAAATTATTCATGAGACGATGTTGGCCAGAAATGGATTATTTTGGCTAGGAAGTCAACCCTTCCCTAGTGGAAGCTTAGTGATCATTAAAAAAATAAAATAAAATAAAGATTGAGGAAAGACACGAATCACATAAAATATAGCACCTAGAGATAAGTTGGGGGTTTGTGTCTTGATGGTTATGTAGTTTCACAGGAGGGCCCATCCTCCATTCTAGAAGCAAACATCTTGTTTTTGTTGTTGTGATTGTTTTGTTTCTTTTTAGTGGAGTGGCTGAGGTCTTCATTGGAGAAAACTTTGTATCCAGTCAAGTCTAAGATGTTGTCTTTGACATTCCCCCTTTTCCCCACTTACTGGTCCATGCTCTTGGCCTTGTGAGTACTTTGGGGAGCTCTGGAGGCTTCTGGGATGCTATGTCACAGTCACAGGCACAGAGAGACTTTGGGGGCTCTTGGGAAGTGGAGCGCATCTGTCTGAGACCATTTCTTTTCTGTAAGGTTTTGTCTGGCGCTTCCTCAGTAATCACTTAGCCACAGCGAAGGCGAGGCGAGAGCAATTGAGGAAGGGTGCGATTTATCAAAAGTGACAAGGAAAGCCTGTCCCAGCCCTCAGCTCCCTTCCTATTTCCATAATGCCTTTCCTTTCCCCTTGTCCCCAGCAGATGGCCAGCTGAGGTTCAGGATGCTATAGGAGTACAGCTGCCCCTGCAGGCAGGCATAGGAGACCCTTAGGCTTTCTCTCAGCAGCAGGAGCCAAAGACTGCAGGGGGAGGGGTTGAAGTCACCTCATGATGGAAGGGCTCATGGAAATGGAGACTGAAAGCCAAGTGCTGCTTGCAGAATGGGAGTTGCCAAGATCCAGTACCCCAAGACTCAGAGAGACAATAAAATCCAGGAGTTAGTCATGGGGCACCGTTGGATCTGCACCACTTGCCCCTGCTGTAATGGGAAAGTCAGTGAGACTTGATGGGGTCACCAAGGGACAGGTGATTGTGCTCTGCCAAGGGAAATTTGAGCCTGGTGCTCTTGCCTTGTCCTAAATGATAGGAATCCCCTGCCGGGTCCTTTGGTTGTAGGGCAGAGTGTTTGAGTATCAAGAGACCTCATTTGGTACAGAAAGTTGAGCACATGGCTGCTTTTCTAAGGTTTCCATGGAAGCTGGCTGAGCCAATGAAGGTAATTAGTACCTGGGAGGAGCCATGGGAGCCAGTCAATGCTGCCTTTATTGGTTGGAGTGTCTTAATCAAGCTGGCAGCTCTGCAGTTCTTGGGAAGGGAGTGTACAGAGAAGCAGAGATGCTGGGTCCCTGGGGCAAGGGCCAAATAAGAAAGCAACACATGGCTCAGGGTGCTGTGTATGTGTTCTCACCCTATAATGCAAGTTCTAGTCCCACTTAGGCGTTTTCTTTCAGCAATCCTGGGTAGACCTCAGACCTCCCTGATATCCAGGTAGACCTCAGACCTCTGTGATACCCGGATAGAACTCACACCTCCTTGATACCCGGATAGAACTCACACCTCCTTGATACCCGGGTAGACTTCAGACCTCCCTGATAGCCAAGTAAACCTCATATCTCCGTGATATCCAAGTAGACCTCAGACCTCCCTGATACCTGGGTAGACCTCAGACCTTCCTTGTGTCCATATTGCTCTTTCCCTAAACACCCCTTCTGGGCTCTCCGCCTTCATCTTAAGAGTTGTTTCCAGCCAGGCAGTGGTGGCGCTCACCTTTAATCCCAGCACTCGGGAGGCAGAGGCAGGCGGATCTCTGTGAGTTCGAGACCAGCCTGGTCTACAAGAGCTAGTTCCAGGACAGGCTCCAAAGCTACAGAGAAACCCTGTCTTAAAAAACAAAAAAAAATAAAATAAATAAAGAGTTGTTTCCAGAATAAATCTACAGACTAAATGAGTTGATTGGGACTAGTCTGTGTTATCTAATCTTGAACATAGTAATTGTTTAGCTCAGTATAAAATTTATGGTCTTGTCAGTACTGAGGCCATGTCTTTGTGGCAACTTGCTGGGCAATATCATCCTATCTGCTAAGGTATTTTCATGCTGGGAGACCATGAGCACAATGTAGTAGGCTTTACGGTGTGTGGAATAGTTGGTTGTCCAAGCTTTCTCTCCTCAGGCAATTTCAGGAATGAGAGCAGAATATATAGATACTTGGGCATAGCAACTGACACAAAGTAAATACATGGTAGATGACAGCTGATGATAGATGCTAATGATGATGATGATAGCAGCCACCTCTGTATTTTGGAAATCCATAATTCAAAGGCTTACAAGCTAGTTTAGGGATGATACTCAAAGGTAACTGTGCATCCCAGATCCCAGTTTCTTTGGAGTAAGACATATATCAGTTGTATTTCTGTGACAAAATGCCTGGCAGGAAACAACATAAGGAAGGAAGGGTCTATTATAGCTAACAGTTCCAGAGTATAGTTCATCACGACTGGGACATTATGGTTATAGCAGCAGGAGCTTGAGATGGCTGGTCATAGTGCATCCATAGTCAAGAAGTACTTGGAGTTGAATGCTAGTGCTCAGCTCACCCTTTCCCTTTCAATTGGTCTGGTGGTTATGGTAGGTCATCCTTCCTCTTGCAGACATGCCCAGAGTCAACATGAACCATCACTGACTGACTGTGCTGAGCAACATTGTGAGGTTATACTTGAATACAGTTCAAGCACTCTACTCAGTAAGGAGGTTCCTTACCTTTGCAATTGCACACACGCCAGAGGCCTGTCCTCAATAGCGACAATATTAATGATAATTATGCATGTTTTAGAATCTATATCATAAATGCTAACAATTTTCCAGATCTGTGTTTGTGAAAAAGTTGAATGCTTCAACGTCTTACAGGTAGATATAGAAGGGGTTGAGTAGGTCTGGAGTGCTGTGTGCAGCCTAATGAGTTAAGACATGATCATCTATTGTAAGGCCTCTGAGTACCTCCAATGTGCTTGCAAAATCAAATAGAGTATGCCAGTCTTCCTGAACTTAACCTGATCATTATTTTTCAGAGAGCAACTTGTGAACCTAGTCAAAGCATAGAATGGGCTCTGAGAGATTAGATCATTCTCACAGTACATTTTACTTTTTCTCTTCAAATTCTTAATATGTCTAAGTCTCAAAAATTCCAATATTATTATATCATGAGTGTCATGTCCCACCATGAACTTTTTTTACCATGAAACTTCTTAAGGATCATATTTAAGTGATGATTCTTCTTTGGAACAACATTCAAAACTATTACAAAGTTTTCTTAAATGCCAAGCCTTACCATTGATGATAATTATTCAGAATTCCAGCTTCTGTGGTATATCACGATTTGGTCCATTGTCTGCTTAAAGAGATCCTTCCTCTTTTTTGTCTCCTTGGACTGGTCTGCACAGAGGACCTCTAGGGAGAAAGGACTCTGTTCTTTTCCACCCATCTTGGCCTCCAGTCCCTTGGCTGCCTCAGAGGCAAAGAAAACAACTCCAGGAGTCACACATGTCCCCTGTGACTGTAAACAAGAACTGGGAGAGTAGCAGGGAGAGCACGAGAAATCCAAAACTTTTGTTGCCTTCTCCATTGTGATTAATAAATAACTCTGCAAGCATTGATGTTTGTCAGGTGTCACCCTGAAGACTGTTAAAACTATTCCCCCCCCCAGTAATTATGTACTATGTTAAAAAAATACAGCAACAACAGCCACAAAATAACAACACATAACTGGTCCCTCCCAAACAGCAGTAACTCAGAGCAGGGATTGGGTCCTCAGTGTCTTCTGCTTGGATGAATGGTAAGGGAATGTTCTTCCTGAGAGGACACACAGAGTGATGGCCTCATGCATTCTTTTTTTTTAAATCACTGAGTTAAAAGAGAGAGAAGGGGATCTTGAAGGTTAGTGGGAAGAAGAGAAGATGGGTCATGCAGTTGATTGACTAGAGGAAAGTTAAAGGGTACTGAGCAGTAGGAGATACTTGAGATTTTTATTATACATCTAAAGGGAAACTGGCTAATACAACTGTATTTTCCTCCAGCCATATTTAACTCTTTGGAAGTGGAAAGTTGAGCTTACTTAGAATTGAGTCTTCAATTAGATGGAAGAAGAACTAATAAATGGAACTGGGTGTAGATTCAAAGGGAAGGAGTGTCAGAATCTGCAGTTGGTAAGGAAGTTCTGGAAGGATAAGGGGGTTGTATTAGTCAGGGATCTCTAGAGGAGCAGAATTGGCACAGTGAATATATACAGCACAGAGTATTAGATTGGCTCACATAGTTCAACAGTCACCATCTACACACCAAATGGGCTGAGGACCTGATTGCTATCCGGTCAGTGAGACTGGATGCCTCAGCAGTCCTGAGCTGGTGCTGAAGCCCTGGAGAGCTGCTGGTCTTCAGTCTAAATTAGAAGGTCAAAGAAACTGGGTTCCAGTTCCATAAGGGATGATAGAATCAGTGGTAGAAGCAAGGAGGAAGGTGAGCAGGCAAACATGAACCTTCTCTCCTTCAGACCTCTTTCTATCTGTGCTACCATGCAAGGGGCCACCCGCTTCAGAGGAGGATCTTCCACTCTCTGTTAACCCTTCCAGGAAACACCCTCATAGACCCACCCAGATGTGTGTTGATCCCAGATTTGATCAAGTTGCCAACAAATATTAGCCATCACAGAGGTGACAGGTCCGAGGAGAACAGCTACTTAAGGACTTAATTGATGGGGGGTGGGAAGCAAGCTAAAGGTCTGATAGCTGAGTTCAGAAAAAAATCAAAATCCTGTAGGGACTCTGGTACCAACACTACCAAAGTCACAGTTAATGCCCTGGGAGTAGGAGGGTCAGGTAGGTAGGACTGCCAGGGGAAGTGATGATGTAGAATCAAGATCAGCACTGGCTCCAAAACCATCACTAGGAAGATGACACAGGAAGGCAGTGAACTCAGTGTTGAAGCATACGTGGGCAGGTGATCAGCAGGTTAGGAGATAGCAGTAATAAAAGGGAACTGAGTAGTATAGCCTGGTGGAGACTATAGACCATTGACTTTTTTTTTATATATAAGAATCTGTATTTGGATTTCTCCAGGAATATGTTCTACTGAATGACACAGATCCATGATAGTGGGAAACACAGAGCCATCACTAGATAGAAGTGGAAGAGGCAGAGATCTTCAGGGACAGATAGAACATAAAAGTGAATGTCATCTTGAGACATTGAGGATGAGGTAGATTTTGTGAGACTGGACCAGGAATTGCAAAAGGCACAGACAAGCAACTTTCAAGCAACTGGGAAGGATGGACTTGCCTAGGATAAGGGATTGTCAAAAGACAGCATGTGAGATTAAGGGGCTGAGTGTTAAGGAATAACTTGGGGAGGACTTGGCTTTTCCTGGCAACAGAGAACAATGCTTGAAGGCTCTCTTGGCCTCAGGGGAGGGTTGCCCTAAGTACCAGAAGTACCTCTGTCTGAGGTTGGTGGCACAGGCAGAGGATAGGGGTGAATCTGTGCAGTACACTGCTCAAGTAAAAGGAGGAACTAAGAGTGATTCCAAGGGATTGAGGTTATTGAATTGCACATTCGTGGGGACACTATTCCCATGTCATCCCTAGTGTGCCCCCTGTAGGTTTCACAGTTCTGCATGTGCCCTGCTGGAGAGTAGCTGTGAATGAACTATCTCACCAGTCACAGACATTTGGGAGGAGCCCTCTGTAGGCTGGACACGTGATGAGGTGACAAGATAAAGCCTTGAGTCCTGTGGCAGCATAGCAATGCAGATTTGTTTTCTTTTATGTTTCCCAAACCTTAGCAGCTTCTTTCCTAAAGATGTTCTCAGCCCCACCTCAGCCACACATCCCCATGGTCATAGCCTAGACAGTTACATCTTTTATGGGACCCTCTGATAATCTGCAGAGATTGCTTCTCCAGAACATGCTCCCAGAAGTGTTATGTTTCAGTTCTGGTGTAACTACCAGCTGCCCTTCCTTTCCATTCCTGACATGACATTTCCTCGCTTTTAGTAGTATCTGCCTTGAAGATACTACTTACTGCCTTGTAGACTGTGGGCATTGGGTGCTAACATGAGGAATACCTGACAGGATTCCTGGCTCGTAGGGGATTCTTGAGAAACATTAGCACCCTTCTCCTTCCATAGCTAGGTCTTTGGAAGTGTCGACATTGGAACTAAAATAACACACTCTAACTGTCGGAGGTTTACATTTATGGTAAATGATACTTGGAATGTGGAGGCACTGGGTTATTGCCACCTTATACTTACACAGGATTTCACACTCTCCAACACTCAAGACCATTCCTAAGTCTTGAGAGCTCCCAGACAGGCCCTGAAGCGTGTAGTTACGATGATATTGTGTGGTGGAGAGCAGATGTGGGGGAGAAGGATGTGCTGGGCTGTTTGCAGGATAGGGGAGCCAAAATCTCCCTTTCTGATGTATCTGGTGACTTAGACTGTCTAAGCCAACCTTCCTATAGGATGGGCAAAGACATCCCAGGAAGCAGAGGGCAAACCCACTTCTTCAAAGAAAAAACCCCTCAGATGTCATGAGCCAAGGATAGTCAGTAGACTGTGTTCTATTTTAAATTTAAAAATAAGCTTCAGGAGGAATGGCTGTTACAGGCAGGAAGACAGATTGGCCAGGGCAGGTAGTTTAGGGACCATCTTACTTGGATTTAGTTTGATGCCCAAAATGATTGAGGTCAAACAATTATTTTGACAGCAAGTAAGGCAAGATGTGTGATTATTTAATTACAGTTAAGCCTGTCTTGGAAGTTCGTAACTAGTCGGGACATTTCTCCTCTCTTTTTAAACTCAAAGGGTGTGTGGCACTCTAGAAACAGAAGGGACTCAGTACAGCCATGCCTATGAGTACAGTACCCCAAATAAACAAGTTGTTGTCTGGGGAACAAAACTTAGCCAATTTACAGTTCCCTCCATCCTGCTCTCCCCACCTTCCTGCTGTCTGTCCCTTTCTCTTTGCCTCCTCCTCTCTATGGCTCCTTCTTGAGATCTGGCTCCCATTTAAGGACAATTGAGTTGCTCATCGGAGAAGTGTGGATCTTAGTAGATCTTCATGGTTGGTGAGGTAGCCATGGTATGGTGTGACTAGATGAAAATTCAATTGCTTAAAATCGTCACAATGTTGGAAGAGTTGGTTTGTTGAGGCCAAAGTTGTTACTTTTACTCTTCTGTTCCTTTACTAAATATTACTGCTTTTACCTCTATCCATTCATTGTTCAAGTGGGTGAGGTAGTCAGGGTTCTCTAGAGTCACAGAGCTTATGAAATATGTATATATGTATGTATATATGTATATAATCTGTCAGTTGATACCCTGGGAAGTGGATTCCATGGACTGGCATACCACTCTTGGAAGACGTGCTTCTAAGTGTGTTCAAGGTCAAAAAGATATGGAAACTGATCACCATTGTGTTGGTGAATAGAGTTCAATGGAAAGAACATTTCTCACTTTAAATAAAGTGTCAGACCCACTGTAAATAGTTCCTTTTAAAGCAAAAACCAAAATTGAACAAAAAGCCCACCTTTGTGTCAGTGCCACATTTGCAAGTTAATTAAAAATATTGAAGCTTTTAAAACCCAGATTCAATCTCCTATTGTGGTCTCTCTGAAACAGAACCTATGAAATAGAACTGAGTGAATATATTTATTGCCATAAAAGGCAATGACAGTCTACAGACACTCTTCAGCTCACATTTATGAACAAAAGCTTATCTCTTCGTGCAGAGAACGTTGGCAAGAATGGCTTGTGGAGGGTAGCTGCCAGGAGTTGGAATTTAAAAGTAACTCTGAATTCATTTAGAAGCTAAAAATTGTTAGCTGGGGGAAAAATCAACTATGACCCCGGACTAAATGTATAGCTATTTCCAAAGATCTGCACTCCCATAATTGTGGGAAAGGACGAGTTGATAACTGCCCAGCTCAATGTTTCCTCCTCATTGCAAGACTTTGTGCTGTTGGCTACACAGATGTTTCTCATTTTTCAGGGTGTGTTTATATGTTTGCAAGTTTCTGAGGCTGTGTTGATCAATGGAGTTTTTATTGAGTTTCTATGTAGCTTTCAGATAGTAAAAATGTGTGTAAACTCTTTAGCTTGCCCTCACCCCAAGCCTGGGTCCTGTCTAAAGGAAACTTACTCTTCCATGTTAGTAGCCTCAGGTTTCTCTGACCTGTGCTTCTGCATTCTACTGAAATTAAGACATTTCAAGGCAAAATTGACATCTATGGACTTAGTTCTAGGACCATAAAGAACTGATTTGGAGCTGATGATGGTGGCTTCCATGGCAAACACTGGCCTAAGACTGACAACTTGGCCCCACAGGTAAAAGCCCTTTGTGCCATACCTGATGGCCTGAGCATCCCTAGGATCCCCTCAGGGGAGGGAATAGACTAACTCTTCTGACCTACATACATGTAGGTATACATGTGAGCATACATGTAGGTATACATGTGTACACACATACAAACATGAGAGAGAGAAAGAGGAGAGGGAATAAACATGTAATTTTATAAAATATGAAATAAAGAACTATTCCAGTAGAAGTGGTCTCCATGTTCCATCATCTGGGAAGAGGATTGTGCATTGTACTTGGGACATCTGGATGCCTGGGGGAATGTTTGGCATTCCACTGACCTCATTACATTTAGAAATGGGGTAGGAGGCCTTGTACATGCTCCACATACATTTATTCCCTGAACGACATCTCTAGTTTGTTTGTTATCTAATGGCTTATATTTCTGAAATCATATAACTATATAGAGTTCCTATTTTAAAATGTCTTCTTTCTATTTTAATATAAAAGACTGTCTAGGGTGGGGGCAAAGACATGAACTTATACTGTGCCATCACATTCTGTGAGAAAGGAAGGTTAAAATGCACTAAGAGGTAACTTTGGCGATATGCAGACGAGCATAAAGGGGTTTTGTTTTAATTAAACACTTTTACAAAATGTCTGACAGAAACATTTTTAAAAGAGACAAGATTTATTGTAATGTTTTGGTTTATAGTTTCAGAGGTTTTGGTCCATGGGCACTTTCAATTTCTCCTGGGTCCATGGTAAGGTAGAAAATCATGGCAATAGCAGGATAGCCTGATAGTGTAAACAGAAGTTTCTGTCTCACCACGTCCTGCAGCCATTCAGTCCCAGAGAAACACACAGAGACTTATAATAATTATAAACTGTTTGGCCTATTAGCTCAGGTTTATTATTAACTAGCTCTTACAACTTAAATTAACCCACAATTCTTGTCTATGTTTAGCCATGTGGCTTGGTACCTTTTCTCAGTAAGACATCCTCATTTTGCTTCCTCTGTGTCTGGCTGGTGACTGCATCTCTGCCTTTCTTCTTCCCAGAATTCTTCTAGTCTGGTCACCCAGCCTATACTTCCTGCCTGGCTACTGGCCAATCAGCATTTTATTGAACCAATATGAGTGACAGATCTTTACAGTGTACAAGAGCATTATCCCACAGGACGATGTAATGATGGAAATGGATGGCAGAGAAGAGCTCTTCCCCTCATGGCAACGGGAAGCAGAGAGATAGGGAGGAATGCCCAGAGAAGGTGCCAGGGTTTCACTGTTCCCAGCCTGACTCTGTTTCCAGGATTGCACTGTTTCTAGCCTGACTCTGTTTTCTAGGGCTGCACTGTTCCTACTGACTATTTTCCAGGGCACTGTTCCTAGCCTGACTTTGTTTTCATAGGTCCCGCCTCCTAAAGTTCCCACCAACTGGAGATGAAAACTTCAACACAGAAATCCTTGAGGATGTGTGAGGGCCAGACCTTAACAGATATGGAAAGTGAAATGGCTCTGGTTGAGTTTGGATTTGTAAACTTAGGTTCAGATAAAGAGAGCAACTCACCAGAGGACCGTAGTAGTCAGACACTTGGAATTTGCCTCTACACTGACTTGCTGGCCAGATGTGTTTTTGTTGCTCCATGCTACCTTCTGCTGGATTTTCTTTATAGAAAAATAAAATGCCACACATATCACAATACCCTAATAATGTTATGACCACAAAGAAAAGTAACTTGAGTATAAATAAGAGAAAGACATGGAAAATA
>JAQHUG010000143.1:2347839-2378537 GCA_028555095.1 Dicrostonyx torquatus
TCCATTTCTGCTTAGGAAGGGGCAGGTCTTCCATGAGTATCAACAAAACATGGCCTACCAGTTGCAGTAAGACTAAGCAAGGTGACCTAGTATGAGGAGTAAGGTCCCCAAAGCTAATAAACGAGTTGGAGACAGCATCTGTTGCCGCTGTTGGAAGTCCCACATGAGGACCAAGCTACACAGCTGTCATATATATGCAGAGGGCCTAGGCTAGTACCATGCAGGCTCCCTGGTGGTCTAAAAGCTATTTCTATAATAGGGAGGCCTGGTTTATTTTCTTTGCTCCCTCTTCTGAGCACTCATTTTTTTTTTTTTATTAACTTTCTTTTTCTCATTTTCGGTTTTTTCTGTCTGTTCACTGCAAGTGTCAGGAATGGCCAGAAGGAAGCAGGGATAGAAAGAGAGCAGGACAGCAATTGTGTGCTATCAAGGGCATGTGCACATCTGCTTCCTCTCAGCTGGCCGAGCACCCTGTACTTCTCCAGAGCTCCACTCCACGATGATAGTAAAACAGTCTCCAGGACCGGCTGTAAGAACTGAATGAGGTCAGATGCATCAACAATCCGGATGGAGTTCCAGACACAGAGAAGAGGAACGCCACCCCGCCCCCCAGCCCAGTACAGCCTTCATTACTGGTCCTGTCACTGATGGTGATTCTGCCCTGCCTTTCTTTAGGACCTCTTCCCCCAGCTTCTTCACATGGCTTCCGGATGTGCATTTCTCCCTTCTGTTTCCCAGACGCCTCTTTTCAGTTTCTTTTTTTTCTTTGACCTCAGAGGCTACACTGCTGGATGCTGCTGGTCCTCCATTTGTCGTCCTCCCTGGGATGGTGCCTGGTTTAGTCGATGTCTCTAAGTTTCATCCCTTTCTCCTACAGTTCATGCTGACCTTTCCTGAGCAGGTGTCAGAATTCCATGCCCCACCCTGTTCCTCACTTACCTCCCAGCACACTCCACAATCCTTTTTGTTTGTTTGTTTGTTTTTCGAGACAGGGTTTCTCTGTGGCTTTGGAGCCTGTTCTGGAACTAGCTCTTGTAGACCAGGCTGGTCTCGAACTCACAGAGATCCACCTGCCTCTGCCTCCTGCCTCCCGAGGGCTGGGATTAAAGGCGTGCACCACCACCGCCCGGCTCACTCCACCATTCTTATTGTGGCTGATGATCCTTCTAGTCACAGAAATCTAAACCCGAGGCCATGCTTTCATATCACTCTGCATCTCATAATCTTCATCAAGATTCTTGTTAGTTCTGAAGACTCTGACTTCAGGCAATACCATCTGTGGTACACACTCAAACACACACACACATTCACACACATACCTACTCGCTCTCACACATACACAGTCATACACAAGTCACATACACACATCGTCAGATACACACACTCACACCCATACACATACTCTCTCACATATATACTCTCCTTCTCTCTCTCACACACACACATATACATGCATGCACACGCATGCACATATGCATGCATGCCAACACACATGGACACACACCACCTCTAGTGCTCCTATCCTCCGTGACATCCCTTCCCTTATGATCAACATAATAGCTAGAGTAATTTTGTTTGCTTGTTTAGTGAGTAGCAATTTATAACTCTCCTCCCTCATGATCTTCTGGTGGCCTCAACTCCAATTCCTATAAAGAACTCTTTTTTCTTCTTGTCCTGCCCTACCCATCTACCTGTTACAACTCTACCATCTTCTTTACAATCCACCTTTCCAGTCATGCAGACCCTCCGACTTCCTTCCCAATCCATAGATATAGAGCACCTTCCTGGGCCTTTGTACTGCTTTTACCTTCTTCCAGACACTCATACAACCAATTTTCTCACCATCAGTCAGTTTTTGCCTAAATATCACTTTCTCCATGAGGACTGCATAGATATGGCCCCCATAGATTCTTGTATTTGAATTTGCTTGGCCCATAGGAAGTGCCACTATTAGGAGGTGTGGCCTTGTTGGAGGACATGTGCCACTGTGGGGGCGGTCTTTGAGGTCTCATATGCTCAAGCTTACATCCTGTGTGGTAGCCAATTTCTCCTGCTGTCTGTGGTTCAAGATATAGAGCAGTCAGCTCCTTCTGCAGCATCGTGTCTGCATGCTGCCATGCTTCTCACCATGACAATAATGGACCAAACCGCTGAAAATGTAAGCTATCCCAATTAAACGTTTTCCTTTTAAGACTTGCCATGGTTATGGTATCTTTTTACAGCAATAGAAACACCAACTAAGACAGCCACCATGACCTTCTGACTGACACTAGTGGCCCTCAGTTTGCCCTAATCCTTCTGGGATGCCAATCTTAGTTGACGGCTTACCTGGGGACATCCCCTATAACATTTACTATCATCTCCCATACCAGATGCTTTATTTATTCATGGTGTTTATTGTCTGGTCTTCTCTCCTAGAATTTTAGCACCACAAGGATGACGATTGTTCTCTGCCATTTACTTGCAGATGGATACTAATTTAGCAAGGCCCGATGAATATTCAGTAAACACCCAATAAACAAAGCAACAGCTGTAAAGGTTTTATCATCTCAGTTATGTGACCAAGTCATGAAGGCCACATTCTGCAAAGCGTGCAATGTTGGCAGTGATCATTTCATGCAACTTGGGAAAGCATAATATTCTTGGCAAACTATGGTGAATAGGTTTTGTCTTTCATTTTCCTTTTTAATTCTAGACTAAGAAGACTAGTGACTAGTGATAGTTCTATTCTTTGAGAATTTATTATCATGCATTTTGATCAAATTTAGCCCATGATGGGGGAAAAAAAAATCTTAACTTAGTCAACCTGAGTCAAGACAGTTACTTCTCAGAGATAGTGCAGTGTAACCCATTCAAGTCCATTGTTTGTCTCTTGTCCTGTGATTTCTTGCTATATTTTATGGTGGTTTGTGACCTACAAATGTCAAGAAAGTATAAACTGTATCTGTTGTATTCTTCTCTCTCTTCTTTCTGTGACTTCGTACCTTCTGCCACTGTCATGAAATCCCCTGATGTTGTTAGTTTATCAAGAGAAAGGGTTGGTTCAGCTTATATCTTTGGAGGTCACTATCCAACTTTGGGAAAACCCAGTGCTCTGGGCAACTGCTGAGATGTCAAAGGCAAGGAGGATACAGCAAAGCAACCTGCTCACTTCAAGGCCAAGTGTGGAAAAGAGAAAGGAAGATGCTGGTCACGCAGTCCCCTAAGGGCATCTGCCAGTCACCCAAGGACCTCCCACCAGGCTCTGCCTGCTGGCCATTCTCCTACTTCTAAATGTTGGCACTTAAAGTCCAAGCCATTACTGATAAATCATTGGGGAACATTTAGCACCCAGACTTTAGCCCACCTGCCTGCCAGAAAATATTGAATCCTCCAGATTCCTGAGACTGTGGAACAGCTCTAGGGCTTCAGTGCTGGGGAATAGATTGCTTTTTCCTGGGGATAGAATTTTAAATGTTCACATTTGTGGACAGTTTTGGGTTTTTTACTGCCATCAGATCTGACCCGGGGAGGGGGGGACCCAATGGGCATTCTCCATTTATTTTTCTTTGTTTTTAATTTGATTCTGTAAATGGCCCACACCTTACAAAGATGTGGCTGAGTTAGCTAAAGCAACCAGTAGTGTCCACTTCTACCCATCCTGTTGTCAGCTGTTTTTTTCCTTTTTCTCTTTGGAGAATTCCTTCTAAATATGCCCTTAATAGTGAAGAGAGATTGGGGTAGATGCCACAGATGAATCTTGTCCTGCCACATGATTAGGCACTTGGGTCTGAGGGGGAGCATGGAAGCCCGAGGCACTCACTGGTGCCAAACACAGGGCCTTCATGTCCAACCTCAGTGCACACGACCCTTGCCACCTTCTTCCCTTATTCTAGTTAGATGCCCTTCTACAGGGAGCTAGAACTGAATTCTCTTTTGAGCTCTGGGTCCTGTCAACATTCTCTAGAAGCTCCAGGCTTCAGACCTGGGAGGCAACTCATTAGCAAACTATTGCATTTCTGCCTATTGCGGGTTTCAACTCAAGGGCACTGGTGCAGGCTTCAGTTCAGGAGCTGCTTTCCTTCCCGCTCTGTAGAGGTTTGCACACAACTCAGCAGCTTCGGGGGGAAGAATACTCTCACCCTACAGATGCCTCAGCCTTGGCAAACCTGCTCAACTGGAGCCAGTTATCTATAATTTCATCTTGGTCTGAGAATTTACCCAGCAGGGGCCTGAAGGAAAAAGTCATTTCCTTTTTGCTTCGTCTCATGAAATGGCCAACTCTCTTTCTTTAATTTAGGCTGAAGTGGTAGAGATTCAGCTATCAGATATCTGGATTTCATAGACCAATAACCTAGCAGAAGAGAGGTGGTAGGGCATGTGCTATGGTATGGGGTTGGCATATTTTCATTTAGCTCGTTCAGTGTTAGAGAGAAATGAACAGAACAACCGTGATCTGCCACATTATCATCTTAGAGAAGAATGGAAGTCTCAACACTGAGATGAAGATTGATTCCTAATAGAAGATGCTTCTAGGACCCAAGTACATGTAAATTCATGCGAAACTGTCAATCACTCATTTCCCCTTGGCATGGTGAAGGAAGGCTTGCTTTCCTGTGACCTGCTCTTCCTGAGGGCATTTTACCAGACTCACCATTGGTTAAGAGGATTCACACTGCCTAGACTGTTGCTCAGATCTGGTCACCAGACGACCCTTGCACCAGATACCCCAATTCAAATATAATAGTACCCCTCACTTTAGAACAGATGTTCTAAGATGCCCAGTGGATGCCAGGAACCACCAAGCCCACTCCACCCCCCATACCCCATATATACACTGTGATCAAGTTTAACTTATAAATTAGTCTCAATAAGAAATTAGCAATAATAATGCTTAATGAAATAATATAATCACAAAACAGTATGTCATAATGAAACTTAGGTGAATGTAATGGTATTTAATTTGTATTTTAATGAATGAAATTTGCCTGAAGTTTAGAGAGTTAAACAGCCACACTAGCCTGCCTTACAGACCAGGCAGTGGTGACACACACTTTTAATCCCAGATGGCCACACTAGTTTGCCATAAAAACTGGCAAATTTTAATCCCAGACCTAGAGAGGCGTCTAAGACGGGAGGAGATAGCTCTCAGACAGAATCTCATTCATGGAGACAGGATTGTCATTTCAGATTAAGATAGAGGTAAAGCCAGTAGCTGGCTGTTTTGTTTTTCTGACCTTCAGGATAAACCCCAATTTCTGTCTCTAGGTCTTTATTAGTCGTGCTACAGGTGACTGTTCCCACTACCCAAAAAGTAGTTAACTCCTCAAACACAGAGCTGGGAATGAGGCCCGGTTGCTGTGTTCAAAGGACTCCTTTGAGCAAAAGCTGCAGGCTCTGCTGTCTGGGTTTGGCTTCCTTCGACTGGGTCTGTGCTGCCTCCCTGATTCTCTGATTTCCCTTTTTCCCTCTCCCCATGCCTTCTTCTCCCTTCCCTTCTCTTCCCCTCCCTTCCCCTTCTATTCCTTTTCTCTTTCCTCACCTTCCATCTCTTCCTTACATCACCTCCCCTCTCTCTTCTCTCCTCTCCCCTCTCCTTTTTTTCTTATTTTTACTTCTCAAACCTTTGATATATTTCTTTGAGAAATAGTCCGTAAATATATTTTTAAAAGCTGTGTTATAAATATATGTTTTGGGAGGTTTCATCTTGGTATTTAGGTTCTTAGCCTTTTGTTTTAAGTACATGCTTTCAAATGTTGGAAGTATGCTTTTAAAAATACTTAGAGATTTACACTTTATTTTTATTTATGTGTTTGTGTCTATGTATATTTATACCACAATGTGTATCTCTATCTATACAATCTGCCTATAGGTACCTGGGGAGGCAAGAAGAGGGTATTAGAACCCCTGGATCTGGAGTTATAGATAGTTACGAGCCACCCAGTGTGGGTGCTGGGGAACTGAACTAAGGTCCTCTGGAAAACCTATCAGAGGGTCAGTAACTCTTAACCACTGAGCCATCATTCCAGGCCCCTAAAAATATATTTATCACAGTCAAGTTCTGGGGATTTCAGTTTTTAGTTTACCTTTTAAAAAAATTACAAGTTGTTTCATACACACACACACACACACACACACACACGCAACTAGAGCCAACCAGAGCCAAGAGCATGCCTTAACTGGGGATACCTGTCTCCAAATGGCTCTCAAGCAAGTTTCACCCTTCACTCTGTTTCTAGCTGTTGCTGGAGATGTCCTGTATCAAATCTCAGTCGTTCTGGTTGCTGATGGCGCAAACACGCCTTCTCTCCATCCACAGTTCTCTCACTGGTCCTCTGTTCTTTTTAAACGACTCTTAAGCTCTTCATTCCCTCTTGTTTTAGATCAAGAAATCCATATAACTTTTGTCATTGTTCACAGATGTTTTTCTCAACTTTCTGTCTGCCTTCTGATTTTTATGGTGGCTTTGGCCATGTCAAAATTTAGAAATTTTGTGAAGTTGGATGATCCGTTATTTCCTCTCTGGCTTTTGTGTTGAAGACTGTTCCTCAGAAGGCTGTTTTGTGTTCTCATTTCTGAATCTTATTGCCTTTGTTCTCTTTTACTTTTCTCTTTTCTGTGGTCCTTGTGACTAAGGAGAGAGGTGGGTGGCATAGCCAAGGTCAAATAACAAGATGTGTTCCTGTTTGACTTTTTGTAGCTCCAACCTTATAACTAGATTTACAAACCTTAGCTTCAGTTCTAGCTGCTGACAGCTGTAACCTCTCATCAATTCTTGGTGTATCTGTGCTTTGGGGCCAGTGCTTCCCCTGGTCACCAGTTTGGGAGGACTCCCACAGCCTTCACGTTTCAGTGAGAATGGCCTGGCAAGCCAATGTCCTTCTAGCAGGGAGACATTCCACATGTCAGGGAGGAGGCTGCTTGATGTTGCACTGGCATCAGGAAAGTTTTCAAATGCCTCAGGGAGCTGATGCTGGATGGGATGTGTAGAACCAGTGCTGACATCCTCTATCTCCTGATTCTCTGGTCCATGTTGTTTGTTTCTCTGGACCCAGGCACATTCCTTTGTGAGGCTGTTTCTTCCCGGGTAGACCACAAATAGTGGTCAATTGTGCAGAATCTCATCTTTAGAAAGGCACTGATCATTGGGTTGGGAGCATCCCCAGGAAAACTGGGCTCAGTTCCATTGCCCTGTGTATCCTTCTTCTTGCCAGTGGATGCGTTTGTGTCCCTTATCCCACTACATCTCTTAGCAAGTTTGGTTTTGCTTCAGGGTTTTAGTTTTTGCTCCAGGTCATTAAAGACTCTGTCAACATCCCAATCTAAATTTTCTAGATTATATTTTAAAAAATAATTATTTTATGTCTATGAATGTTTGCCTGCATGTGTGTATATCTACCATGTGCATGTAATCCCTGTGGAGGCCAGAATAAGACATATGTTCCCCTAGAACTATAGTTACAGACAGTTGTGAGTAGTCATGTAGAGTTCAGTCATCCCGCGCAGGTCCTTTTCAGGAGCAATAAATGGTTTTAACCATCTCTGCAGCCTCTCAGAGGACACTTTAAAAAGATTTAAACAAGACAGTCCTTCAGATTAATCAGCTTTATGTTGATAAAGGCTGGCATAGTGTTCCCAGGTTCTGGAAGCCCAGGGCAGGTGAGAATGACTTTGAGACCTCTGGCTTCTGTGGCTCCTGAAACAATGAGAATCCACTGACTTTGCTGTTGTGTCTGTGCCTCTGGGGTTGCTTTCCGGTATCTACATAATCGGCCTAGACATGCACAGGTTCTCGAGGTGATTCTCACCTAGAGCAGACCTCGAGACCCACTGCAGTGGAGAACCGTTAGAGTAGGCTAGCTCGCAAGGATGGTGTCTTCAGTCACCCGCAGTTGAGGAATGCGAGGGTGAAAACGGAGTCTTCCTTCCAGGCCCCAGGGTTTCTCCCATACCCCTCAGACTCAGGACTGTCTCCTCTGAAGTGTGTGACTCTTCCGCCTCCTGCTTAGAAAGAAAGGATGGACATCAAGTGTTGTCCTGGCTGCTGAGTGTCTGGAGGAGTTAGGACTTGGTAGGCAGAGCTCGCCAGGATCCTTTTGAGGTTGGCAGTTCCCCCTTCTTTGTCTCAGCGGCATTTCTGGCACCCAGTATGAGGGTGCAGCCTGATGAACAGTGTTATTTCTTTCTCATCTACTCAACCTGGCCTGGGCTTTGCCTCAGGAATCCAGACTTGGGAGTAAAGATGGCTTTAGCAAATGAGGTACCTCATGTGGGGATTTGATGCCTTGATATCATCTGTGTCTTCTACCGAGACTCCAGGAGCGATAAGAAACCTACTTTCCAGGGTTGAGAGAAACCTCTTGCTGTGTAAGGACCAGAGTTCAGGTCTCCAGTATATAGAGGCCAAGATGTGAAATTGCCAATGCAAAATGGCTAGCCATACTACCTATTCCTTTCTTTCTTTCTTCCTTCCTTCCTTTTAAAACAATCTTTTCTTCTTTTACATACCTATTTCAGTTCCCACTCCTTCCCCTCCTCCCACTTCCCCCACCTTCTTCCTGCCCTACCTCCCATCCACTCCTCAGAGAGGGTAAGGCATCCCATGGGAAGTCAACAAAGTCAGACACATCACTTTGAGGCAAGACCAACCCCTCACATACCCCATATCTCAGTTGAGCAAGGTATCCCTAAAAACAAAATGGGCTCCAAAAACCCAGTTCAAGCACTAAGAATAAATCCTGGTCTCATTGCCAGTGGCCCCACAGAATACCCAAGCCACACAATTGTCATCCACATTAAGAGGGCCTAGTTTGGGCCTATGCAAGTTCCCCCACTGTCAGTGATCTCCCACTAGCTCGGGTCAGCTGTTTCTGTGGGTGTCTCCATCCTGATCTTGACCCCTTTGCTCATATTATCACTCCTGTCTCTCTTCAAGCTTGCTTAGCTGTGGATCTCTGCATCTGCTTCTATCAGTTGCTGGATGAAAGTTCTATGATAATGATTAAGGTACTCATCAATCTGACTACAGGGCAAGGCCAGTTCAGGCACCTTCTCCACAATAGCTTTGTGTCTTATCTGGGGTCATCGTTGTGAATTCCTGGGAATTTTCCTGGTGTCAGGTTTCTTTCTAGCCCCATAATGGCTCCCTCAATCAAAATATCTCTTTCCTTGCTCTCCCTCTCTGTCCTTCCCCATTTCGACCCTCTTGTTCTCCTCCCTTCCCTTCTCCCTTCCTTCTCCCCTTCTCCCCTCCCTTGCCCCTAATTCTGAAAGACCTTGTCTATTTCACCTTTCCAGGGAACATCCATGCATGTCTCTCTTAAGGTTCTTCTTGTTACCTAGCTTCTCTGGAGTTGTGGACTATAGGCTGGTTATCCTTTGCATTATGTCTAATATCCATTTATGAGTGAGTACATACCATGTTGTCTTTCTGGGTCTCGCTCAGGATGTTTTTTTTCTAGTTCCATCCATTTGCATACAGATTTCAAGATGTCATTGTTTTTTTTACCGCTGAATAGTACTCCATTGTGTAAATGTACCACATTTTCTTTATCCATTCTTTGATTGGGGGAATCTAGGTTGTTTCCAGGTTCTGGCTATTATGAATAATGTTGCTATGAACATGGTTGAGCAAATGTACTTGTGGTATGAGTTCTGTGGTATGCATCCTTTGGGTATGTGCCCAAGAGTGGTATTGCTGGGTCTTGAGGTAAATTAATTTCCAACTTTGAGTAGCTGCCATATGGTTTTCCAAAGTTTGCACTTCCACCAGCAATGGAGGAGTGTTCCCCTTACTCCAATCCTCTCCAGCACAAGCTATCATTGATGATCTCAGTCATTCTGACAGGTATAAGATGGTATCTCAGAGTTGTGTTGATTCGCATTTCCTTGATGACTAAGGATGTTGAGCAATTTCTTAAGTGTCTTTCAGCCATTTGAGGTTCTTCTGTTGAGAATTCTCTGTTTAGATCTGTATCCCCTTTTAAAAATTGGATTATTTGGTATTTTAATGTCTAATTTCTTGAATTCTTTATATACTTTGGAGATCAGACCTCTGTCTGATGTGGGGTTGGTGAAGATCTTTTCCCATTCTGTAGGCTGATGTTTTTGTCTTGTTGACCATGTCCTTTGCCTTTTAGAACTTCTCAGTTTCAGGAGGTCCCATTTATTAATTGTTTCTCTCAGTGTCTGTGCTATTGGGGTTATATTTAGGAAATGGTCTCCTATGCCCATGCATTCAGGCTACTACCCACTTTATCTTCTATGAGGTTCAGTGTGGCTGGATTTATGTTGAGGTCTTTGATCCATTTGTATTTGAGTTTTGTGCATAGGGATAGATATGGATATATTTGAATTCTTCTACACGTTGGCATCCAGTTATGCCAGCACCAAAGAAGATGCTTTCTTTTTTCCATTGTATAATTTTAACTTCTTTGTCAAAAATCAGGTGTTCTTAGGTATGTGGATTAATGTCTGGGTTTTTGATTTGATTCCATTGGTCCACCTGTCTGTTTTTATGCTAGTAGTAAGCTGTTTTCATTGCTATAGTTCTATAATAAAGCTTGAAGTCAGGGATGGTGATGCCTCCAGAAGTTCCTTTCTTGTACAGGATTGTTTTGTATCCATAGTACTTCAAAGAGCAGATTCCAAGATTATGAAAAGGCACTGCTTCAATACTCTTCAAAGACACTCCGCAAAAGGTAGAGAGCAATAGAGGAACCACAGGCTTTCACACACATGTAACCATACACACATGTGCATGCACACAAACACACACCACACACCCCACATATGCCAAACCAGAGTATCTGCTTTCCACGTGGTAAGACCAGCAAGAAGATTCTTCTGTGCCCAAGGTCTTAGGGAATGGTGGCTTTTGTCCCTCCCAACCTACAGATTCCAGTATGTGGGCAGGAGCACTGACCTGTCCCTTCTGGGAAACTGAGAAGTCCAGCACTGTGACCCATGCTCCTGGCCCCTTGGAAGACCTCCTCTGTCCTGCCCCTCACTGCTGTGGTCTGGAAGGGAGTATGCACACTTAACTTATTCTTCATGCATTCCACGGAGAAGAAGTCAGAATAGAAAACACTGTAGGCAAGAGACTGCCAGTCTTCCTCGCTCCCTTCCCAGCATTCAAATCAGCCATTAATAAACACCAAAGCCATTTCTGGGAAGTTGTGTGTATGTGTTGTGGCAGGGGATGGGGTGGTACACATCTTTTCTAAATATCTTTAAGATGGAGCAGTTAATTCCATTTTTCTGTTGGGCAGATAGTTTTTTCCCCCTTTCTTAAGAGTCTCTTTTGGCCAGTGGGCATGGTGCTCAGCCCTATTGGCATGCCATTCATTAGTGTTAAAATGATACTCAATATGTTATCATAGCAACACTATACACAAACAAAAAATCAAGTTTATTGTCCCTTCCTGGAGCCCTCTGTCAACATCTTTTCTGCTCCCTCTCCTTGCATTTAAAGCAATCAACTGCACACAATCCAAATAACAATATTTTCAAGCCATTGTCAGATCCTAGCGACAATCGATTACTCATGGTTGCTTCACAGGAAACTGTCTGTGGATACTGAATGAAATAGCATCCACAGCAGATTTGTAGCTGGGGAGGAGCCTCAGGAATGTGGATAGCAAAATACAGGGAGTGAGGTGGACCATCAGGAGCTGGGAGGCGGCGGGGAGACTTACTGACATGTAGGGACAGTCTTGTTTGCTTAGAAGATGAGCCACAGTTTTTCTCTGCTTTGAACTCTTTCAAAAGAACTGGCTTTCAGACAAAGGGAAATGCAATACAGCTAGAGTTGTCTGTTTTCATAAACTTTCAACTTGCTTTTGTTGCCAGTCCTGTTTTTAAAACCCGCCTTAGAAAAACAGAAAGCATGTTTAATATTCTGCTCTGAACAGTCTGATAGTCATTGTGATATGTCTTGGGTCCCTATTGATTTTGAAAATGCTGAACACAAATGCTTGACATTCGGGAGGGCAAGTAAAGGATTAGAATGGAATGCCTCCTGCCTGCAGTCGTCTTTGAAGAGAAGAGAATGTTCAAGTAAGCAGAATTTGTAGAGTCAGAATAAAACATGATGAGAACATTTGCGGACAGAGATGAGATGTGACTGGGGGAAATGTGAACAACATAGAAATAACAGCATTTGCCTGGCACTTTTCATCTTTTGTGAAACATTTTATATATTGGTGCATGGGCAGTGGGCTTCATATCTTATTTTTTCAACGCCCTGTGTGTTTTCTCTCAAATATGGCCATGTATAGAGTTATAGGGTGTTCATAAATGTGGGTAAAACTTGTACAAATTACCAGTGACCGTGCAAATATAGGCAGCTCAGTGAGGGTCTTAACTGGACTAGAAGGGTGTTGAAAACTTAGTGGCATTTAGAGAAGGAGGGTCTAATTCATGTGTTCTTCAGTGATCATTGAGTGTTGACAGTATGCCCCACTGGAAACACTGAAGACTTGAACCTGCCTAGAACACTTAAGATTAAAGAAGACAAAAACATCCAGGCAGGGCAAAACTCAAGGATGTAAATCCAACAGCAATGAAAGGATGCTGTAGGTCGTAGCCTTTGCTGCCAGTTTAAATACTTTTTCTTCTTTGACCCCACGCTGTCCCATCTGAGAGTGGGATGCCTGGGAGAAGCAGTAGGTGGGCTGGGATCAGAGAGAAGGAGAGACTGGGTAGGAGCCTGGAGGAATGAGAGGAAAGGCCTTGAGGACTCGGGGCACCACTTTTCCCTAGTTTTAACAAACGTTAGGATGAGCAAGCTCCTTCTCTAATGGGGTAGATGGATATGCACTGCTGTTATGTTTGTTGTATTATTTTCTAAAGATTTATTTCTATTATCTTAAATCCATATTTGCATGTATATGCAGGAGTGAATGCAGGAGACTGTGACGTCCAGAAAAAGGTGTCAGATCCCCCAGAGCTGGAGCTGTAGGCGATTATGAGTCACTGGGAACTGAACTTGGTCCTCTGCAAGAGCAACACATGCTTTTAGCCACTGAACCATCTCTCTGGCCCCTTAATTTTATTATTTTGAGATCAGCTCTTATTATGTTATCCAGACTGACCACAATCTCCTGGAGTCATGTGATCCTCCTTCCTCAGCTTTCACCTACTGTTATCTGAGACTATAGTCTGACATCCTAGGCTTGTTTTCAACATTACCATCCAAATCTTTCTCATCTGTGGAAAATAATATGTGTGTCCCCATGGGTCCCTCGTGGTCCATTCTTCCTTCTACTGTGACCACATTTAGCCTGTGTCTTGTTGCCCAATGTTTGAGTCTTACCTTCCTGGTTCAATTCATGGCATTTTTATTAAATAATTAGTTAATTAATTAATTTATTTATAGGTTTTTTTGAGATAGGGTTTCTCTGTAGATTTGAGGCCTGTCCTGGAAATAACTCTTGTAGACCAGGCTGGCCTTGAACTCACAGAGATCCACCTGCCTCTGCCTCCCGAGTGCTGGAATTAAAGACATGCACTCCTACTGCCCGATTTCATGGCATTTCTTTTTTTAAAGTTTAAAACTCTATTGACTGTTACAGTGCTTAGCCATGGCCTCTATTTTGTGACTTCATCAGACTAAATGCCAGTCTCCTGTTCCGATGCTTTCTTTGGGTGAGATGTTTAGTGATGTTAAACATTCATAAACATAAACATAGCCTGCAGAAAATGATAGCAATATCGAATGTGTCCTGAGCTTCCAAGTAAGTGGATGGTAGAAAACACTGTGTATGCTCTAAATTATGTGAATTTAGCTTTTCCTCTGACTCCTGTATGTTCCACCACATAGGAAGAACTCTTAAAAGTTCATACGCTTGCCAAATACATAAGCAAGATATGCAAAGTTAGTCTCCAGATGGACCACCAGTTTAAATCATGTGTTTGTGTGTGTGCACACAAAGTTAACATCAATGGCTTCCTTGGGGAGCTGACCCACCCCTAGCTCCTACTAAGGACCAGTATCACTTGTTCAGAGCCAAGGGCATCCTTACTGCTTCTAAGATGCATCAGCTTCCCCCAAGCCTTTTGTAAGAGGGCATCTTTGAACTCAGGAAAGCCTGACCCCTACTGAGCCCCACTTACACAGTCACAAGTGCCATCATAAATGCCTGCTGGGTGGTGGCTGAGTGGTTGGTTTACCTGTAGCTTTCCCCACTGGTATTCATCCCTTCATTTACTTTTATACAAACATGTTATGTTAGCTCATTTTTCTATCATTCCCAGGGTGACTGAGTCCAGATATGGTGACCACAAGCCATGTGTGGCCATCTGAATTCATGCTGAACTTACTTCAAATTAAGACAAATTTTAACAGTTCGTTCCTTGCTTGCACTGGGCACATTTCAGGTATTCCATTATTTGTCTGGGTAGACAGTCCTACTGAGAATGCTGTCCTAGAGCATCCAAGAGAATGTCCATCAGGATCCTGAGTCTTCAGTGGATGTAACATTGAATAAGGAGCCATTTGGCAAGAAATGATAAAGGATACTATGAAAGGTTTAAATGTTTATTTAGCTGACTTCATCGTCTATGTTAGACTCCATGCCCAATGCTTTCTAGGAGTTGTTGATTTTAGGGTGTGTGTATGTGTAAATGCATGAGTGTACGTGTATGTGTAAATGCATGAGTGTAAGTGTATGTGTAAATGCATGAGTGTACGTGTATGTGCATGAGTACAGTCACCTGTGGAGGCCAAAGGCCAACTCTGGGTATCTTCTGCTCTTCTACCTTATTTCTTGAGACAAGGTCTCAAGTTTAGATCCCAGGGATTTTGCTAGATCTGCTGGCCTACAAGGCCAGCTCCTGGAATCCACCTGTCTGCCTCCTTACGCTAGGGTTTCGGGCTTCTGTCACCACATCTGACTTTTATGTGGATTCTAGGGATCTGAACTTGCTTACGCAGAAAGCACGTTGCTTCCTGGGAAATCTCACCAGCCCATCGAAATGAATTAATTAAGTGACCCAGGGAGGCTAGAGTATCACTAAATTAATTAATTTCTTGGGTTACAAAGCCACTGGTCTTGGTCTCAGAACTGTTCACTGATGAGCCAAAGGCTTAACTTTGGTATGTTAGGCCCCATATTGTAGCCCTTAACCATTTGCCCATCTCTCAATATCAGAGCATGTGTATGCCAAGGACGAGCTATTGGTGATTAGTGCAGAAGCATAGACAGCAGGATGCAACATCCGCACTGACAAAGCAAATTGGGTTCAGTTCATGGCTTTTGTTGGGTGCCTGTGGTTCCTAAGAGAAACCCAATTTGTCTATTCATTGAAATAACAAAAACTAAAATAACATAAAATTGTTATTATAAATTGATTTTTATTATATGCTGTTATAAATGACTTTGAAAATCATCACTGGTCCTACATATTATCTTAATCTCTACCAACTGAACTGTGTGTAACCCACTGAAAGAGGACATTTGACATCTGAAAATGGATCAGAAACAAATTATATAAGAAACTGTTTTGTGTCATCGTGGCTTTGAAATCGGTGACCTGTATGTGTGCAGGAATCATGAGTGACAACTTTTAGGAGTTCTACCAAGAGTTCCTCCTATTCTCTCTCTACCAGGCACTGCTACCTGCTGTTTGCAAAGATGTATTGGCACTATATGAATATGTTATGAATAGGCACCACTTATGAATGGTTTTGGAAAACTTTTTGGTTTTATGGACCATGGTTGCATGGACCTGGAATTCCAGGACTCTGGAGGGAAAGACAGAAAGGTCATGTGTTTGAAAACAGTCTGGACTACTAGTGAGACTCCATCTCAAAAAATAAAGCCCACTATACCTTACCTTGGTCAAATTCCCTAGACGTGTACATTATTTACCTACATGATATTTACTGTACTTTTTGGGATTTGAACAACTGTAAAGACCTTTATAGTTTCAGTTAACTGCCGTGGGGTGCAGGGTTGTTGTCCCAGCTACTGTACAGGCTTGTTTGAGTTCATAAATTCAGGGCTATCCTAGACAACGTAATGGAACCCATCTCAAAAACAAATTAAATGATTTTATAGATTCAGTCTTATCCCAACAAAAAACTAGTCTCTAGAACTTGAGTTGTATTAAATTGTCTTCAGAATAGCTGCTGTATCTACAAGTGGAATGGTGTCTGGGTTTTGTTATTTAAAGGTTCTGTTTAGTATTCCCCAAAGCATATTACTTAGTTTGAGCCACAAAAAGAAGCTTAATAAATATCCATTCCCCCAACCAGGTTTTCAGATCCCTTCATAGTCCTTCTGCTCCTGCCATGTCTTTCTTTCCCCTTAGATATTTTTTGGAGAAGTTGTATTGCAAGATATTTGTGCACTGTGTGAAGATGTGTTGCTCTGATTGGTGTAACATAAAGATGAATGTCCAATAGCTAGGCAGGAGAGTATAGGTGGGACTTCCAGGACTCTAGGAAGAAGAAAGCTGAAAGGTAGAAGATGTCAATGTCATGTGAAATAAGTCAGGCACAGAATACAGAGGAGAGTTAGCTGAGCCAAGTGGCAGAATGTAGACTAATGGAAGCAGGTTCATTTGAGTTCCAAGAGCTAGTTAGGAAAAGTCTAAGTTAAGGTCAAGCTGTAATAATTAATAATACATCTCCATGTCACTCTTTGGGAGCTTGTGGCCAACAAGAATGACTAATTACAAAGTTGCTTCATAAAGACTGATAGAGTTTCTATACATTTGTCTCTGCATAAACATTCTGTTTGTGAATGTCACCAACATACCATGTTTGAAAACAGAGCCAGCACACTCACAGTGGAGAAGCAAGGACAGTAACTAATGATTAGATAAGGAAACAGGAGACACGGGATGTAGACAGACCCTTCACAGAGAACCATGTTGGTGTGCAGTGATTTTAACCAGTTCTGGAGTCCTGAAGTGACTTAATTCTCAGTTTAAGCCCCTACCTCAAGCCCCAGGTAATCACGGTGGGGATCAGAACCCTACAAGCTCTCTTTCTTTTCCTAAGCCCTTTTTAATCTCATCTTTGAAAAGCAAGTGGTTTTCCTTGTGCAAACAGCCTCATCGAAATGTCAAATCTGGCACCCACAGTCGGTGCTGAAGGGGGAGAGTTGGTACAAAGGACTCAGTGCTTGGGGCCTGGGCTTTGAAACGACTCCAGCTGTATTGCCAATGCAAATGTATGAGGGGGAAAAATTACTGGAACAAATTGAAAGGTTATTCAGACTGGAATTTAGAATCTCAATAAAAAAGGCTTTTTATAAGCCAAAGCCCTCGGAGTAACCGGATCATTTAAAAATACATCTTTTCTGTATTAAATGTAGTGTGACAGCCACATTAGAAATGCTGTAGTCCAAGTATGTTCCTTAAACATTTTCAAGTGACTTTTATAAGGATAGCTAAGATCTCATACTGGGGAGATACCACATCCTAACCCATGCATGGTTTGCATTCCTTTGTTCTGTTTTTTGATACCTGCTAAGTAGGTCTTTGCCTTTGGGTCACCGCAGGCTAAGGGACCTCCGTGAGCTATGGAGTCACTATAACATCGGCTGCACTAGCGATGTTCTGTTTTGACGTGTTGGAGAATGGTCTTCTCCACCACGCACTTGGTAGAGATCAAAAATTGCATATGGTCCCTCTAGTAAGGAATGCCTTTCAACGAGCAGTGCTCTAGCCAAGAGACACAAACCAAACCCACCTAACTGAAGGCCGTGGCCCGAACATGTGACTCCCTTGCCGTCTTGTAATGGCTCTCATTTCAGTCCTTTGCTGGGGATGGAACTCAGAACTTCATTACCATCTGAGAGAGACAGTGCAAACTCAGCTGTGGATATTCCTTTCTCTATTCCCCAACCCAACCGAATTTGCTCCTGGACCCAAATGGGAAGCTTTCCCAAGTGAATTGAGCTGAAAACAACCGCGAACATTTCTTGCCGAGCCTCAGAAATATAGAGTGTAGGCACATCCCTGCAGTGTCCTCTGCCCAGGGCTTCCTTCCTCATTGTTCCCTAGGTAGCTCAGTCTTCAAAAAGAACCCGTGCTTCACTGCCAAGGGTTGAAAATTTTACATGTACTGGGCGCACGCTACCCAGAGTGCAGGAAATTCATGTTAACCATATTTATTTCAGTTCTTTGACCCTGTTTTAGGTCCTCACTTCTTTTCCCTTCTCTGGGGGTTCATGTGGCTTCCTTTGCCAGGTGGACTGGCCATTGGAACGACACTGATGCTGGGTATCTTAGGAGTGATGTCACCGAACTAAAACCATAAGGCTACTTATCTGTTGCTCCCATGAGATGCCTCACTCTGTAAGAACTCCAGCTTGGCTTCCCCACAATGTTTGTCCCTAGCCCCTTGTCAGGTAGGGTTTCTACTGCTCTGAAGAGACATCATGGCCGTCGCAATTCTTATCAAGGAAAAACATTTAATGGAGGTGGCAACTTACAGTTTCAGAGGTTCAGTCTATTGTCATCATGGTGGGAAGCATGGCAGCTAGGAGTATGGCAGTGTGCAGGTAGACATGGTCCTGAAGAAGTAGCCAGGAGTCCAACATCATACAGATAACAGGAAGTGGTCTCCATGTCACACTGAGTGACACTTGAGCAAAGGAGACATTAAAGCCTGCTGCTCCCGTAGTGACACATGTCATCCAACAAGGCCACACCTATTCCAACAAAGCCATACCTTCTAATAGTGCCACTCCCTTTGAGGGTCATTTTTTTCCAACCACCACACCCTCTGTGACAAGTTTGTTGTTAGGATTTGTTTTGAGTGAGTATAGGACATAATATTGGAAAAATCAGAGGTCAAGAGTTTTTGATGATAACTAGACAATCTCTTTTCTCATCAGTGTCTAATGTTTTTAAATTATATTATTACTTTAATTATGTGTGTATTTATTTATTTATTGTGCACATGTATACATGCACAAATTCTTGCCATGGTGCAAATGTAGAAGACAGATTACAGCTTTTGGGAGAGGCTTGGGTCTCTCCTTCAAACACGTGGGTCCCTGTTAGCAAATTCAGGTCATCAGGTTTGTCAGCAGGTGCCTTTACCTATCAAGTCATCTTGCTGGCCCTCATGACTAATATATATGATCTAATGTATTTGTAATTATTATTTATTGGTTTATTTGCTGTGATAGGGAATGAGCATGTGCACCCCACTTTGTGCATGTGGAAGTCAAACACAACATGGGAGTTTGGTTAACCCCTGCTAACATGTGGGGCTCCACAATCACACTCAGGCCATTACATTTGGCAGTATCACCTTCACCTACTGAGCTGTTCACTGTCCCTGATAGCCAATATTTTTAAGTTTCATTTAATTCAAAGATTTGAGTCTCCCAAGCCATCTTTCATAAAAACTTAAAGTTTGCTTTTTGTATTTACTGATGCAATTATAGAACAACAGAACATTGTCTTGGTTATCAGAAAATAAGTTGCTTCAAATACTATGTATTTGAGTGTAACAAAGGAGTTTTGACCTGGGTTGAGACTGTGTCTGAAGCCTCTTGTCTTGTTCATACCTGCAGATGGACATTGTGCCCAGTAAGTACCTGAGTGATACTGAGTGGTTTGGATAAGAAGTGTCTTCGCTGGCTCACTTATTCGCACACATGGTGGCCAGTTGGTGGTACTGTTTGGAAAGGTTGTGATACCTTCAGGAGATCTAACTTTGGAGGGGGAAGAATGCCACTGGGAGCGAGCTTTGAAGATTTATAGCTTCACCCAACTTCCTGTTCATCCTCTTTGCATCCTGTGTATGTGATTGGCTAGCTTCCTATGGCTTGTTACCATGCCTTTCCCACTACAATGGGTCCATAAACCAAAATAAACACTTTCTTCATTAAGTTACTTTTTAATCATAGTATTTTTATCACAGCAGCAGGAAAGTAATGCCAATGCACAGCTTCCCTTCTGTACATCAGTGCTGGGATGCTCAGCTTCTCTCCCGTACATTAGTACTAGGGTGCTCAGCTTCTCTTCCACATCAGTACTCAGATGCTCTCTTTTATATATCAGTACTGGGGATGACAGTCTCAGCCCATCTTATCACATAAACTCACCTGTCCCAGTTTTGCTGTCTTATTTGAGGCAGCATCCTATGTGCACAATGGGAGACAGAATCCAATGGACCTCATCCCCATATCTGAATTTTGTTCCTCCAGTAGTCCAGCATTCTTTTGGCTTGAATAATACCCAAGGAGACACAGCAATCAACTTATTTCTTGTATCCAAATAGAGCTTCCTTTCAGCATCAGGAGAATGCCTCTCTGAATTTTTAAATGTACCCTACTCATTAAGTCCATCCCAACATTGAAATTTCAACCTGAGTTTAATATGGGTATAGGGTGCCTTGCTGTCAACAGGAGCCTGTTTCCCTGATAGCTCTAAGCTAGCATAAAGAATCAATATGTACAGGCATTGAGCCAGCGCTGGCCAAGAGTTGAGCATGCTCTTTCTTTCATGAAATTCCCTTGAGATGTGTATGGGTGAGTAATGTTTTTGGTAGTATAGTTAAAACTCTTTTGTTTTTTTAAAATGGTTTTAATTTTCAGGATTTTGTGCTTGGACTCTTAGTAACATGTTGCCAGTCAGACTAGCTGCCCTAGAGCGTCAATACCATTGTAGCCTGTATATTTTACTTATCTTTTACTGTGTGTTCAGTTCCCTTTCAAAATGGTCTTATAACTGATTGTTGGGTCCATTGTGGGAATTGACACTTCCCTGCTTCAGGTCCTCACTCTCAGTGTGAGGAGCAGTGGGAGGCTGTTTGATAACTTCTAAAGCTCACTGAGGGAAACAGTTTTTTCCCCAACTCCACCAGAACCCCATGCTCTGTGGGCAACATAATGGATTTCATTCGGAGCCCTGCATAGGCCAACTGTCATGATATGGTTGGGAAACTTTCCATCAGCTACTGTGAACTCCACCGCTCTACTCCCTACCTCTGTTTTTGGCTTCTATGTCCCTGGATGAATGTTACAACACAGCCAACCATCCAGATTGGGATTTCACGCCTTGCTGCACTGTTGCCCAAGTTATTTCTCTTACAAAGGTCTCCTTCACGAAGTCCTTAATCTAAGTAATGCATTGAAGGTGTATTGGAGGTTGCAAAATGAAAGATGGCAAGAACCAGCAACTTCCTGAGAGTTATTGTCATTATAGCACTTCCATGAAGGCCGAACAATTCATTAGCGTGAATGCAAGCTAAACCCTACCCCCAAAACATGTGTAATGAATTCAGAACTCATTGGCCACGGTCCAGTCCAGTTTAGAGGGGAGCATTCTTGGCATTTTCAAGGTCAGAGGAGAGGGTTGGTTTGGAGTTTGTCATGTGTGTTTCCTGAGTGTTATATTGGAGTTTGTTCATCACATTCATAGGATATGTACATTGCCTTTTAATTTCTAGACAAAGGACAGACACACTGATGAGCTGGCTTATCGCGCCATCAACCCACTGCCTCAGTGCAAAGGATATCTATATCCTTGTGCTGATATATGTGGCGGGATCAAAGAACAACCAAGGGTATGAACAGAAATAAGATGCTGGCCTCGGTTTTGTCACGTGGCAGAGGCCTCTGATCCTGTCCTTCCCCTGTGAGATTTTCTTTGCAGCTTTTTCATTAGTGCGTGGCTGATGTTTCCAAGGCTCACCCCAAAGCCAACATAAGAAGTCTTTGAGAGTTCAAAGCCATTCCCAGATAACACAGTAAGTTGGATGACATGACACCCTGGCTCAGCAACATGTGTGTGTGCGCATGTGCACGCACATATGTGCACACACACGGGCACGCACCCACGCACACACCAAAATTATTGTAAGCCCTTCAGAAGTTGCAGATGGAGCTTAGTTGGTGAAGTGTTTGCTCTCCAAGAACAGGCCTGACCTCCAGTTCCTATGAAAAGAGCTGGCTAAGATGGTTCCTGATTAGAAGTAACAGCTGGGGAGGCAGAGACAGGTGGTTTTCTTGGACTTCCTAACCAGCTAGCCTAGCTCACTCTACATGCTGCAGGCCTGTTAGACCCTGTCTACAGTGATAATGTGGAGCTCCTTAGAAGCGTTACCTGAAGTTGACCTCTGGCCTCCAACCACACATGTGCTTGCAAGTGCAGTTATGCAAACACAGATCCCCTCAAACACACAAATAAAGTAATAAATGAACAAAAGAAAACCCTTCATCAAGGGGGATTGCCCTCCCAGAATCTTACCACGTGGGAAGCTGAAAGGAAGTGGGGTTCTGGGACATCTTGCTAGATTTATGCTTTGGTGGTGTCATCAGAGAAGAGGAAACTGTGCGAGGTCTATTGTCTGTCAGAGGATCTGTTCGCTCAAGGTAGAGCTCCTTCCGGATGATTTCAGCTGCATTTGCCTACTCCGATCATCAGGACTGAGGCATGTGACACCGGGTCTATCCGTATCCACAGAGACTCTGGACATGCCTTGTTTAAACGTTTGTGGTGCTGTTCACAATGAACAATAGACAAAAGTAGAGCCTACCAGGGTAATTTTCCCCATAAACCCCAAACTCAGAGCTATGAAAAAGACATATAGTTTAAGAAGCCTGGGGGCCTCACACTCCTGGCCTTGAGTCAACTAAAGAACACACAAAACTAACCAATGAAACTTCTGGATTTATGACTTACTGAATATTCCATTCCAAGTCACAGGTCTCTAATCTCAAGAAGAAGAGCCTGGTATAAGGCTGTTAGGGAAAGAGAAACCTAAATGAATGCCAGGCTGTTGCTTTTCTGTATGCGTGATCTAATTGAACAGTTTCATTTTTTGAAACGGTTTAGGTTTTAGATTGTTTATTGTTTGATCTAGTCTATAGAAATACCAAACACAATAAAAAAGGCAAGCTACATACACACCTCTTCCATTTATTCATGTGTTAAACAAGTATTTATGGAACATATATCATTAACCAGCCAATGAACTGGTACCAGCGGTTTGCACTGGTAAATAAATAGTGGTTACTGAAGACTCAGGAAATTGATAAGCTAAATGCAAGGAGATTTTAATAGTGAATTGTCTAAGTGCTATGAAGAAAAGGCTGAGCTGTATTTGAGTAACAATAGCTACAGTAAACGCCATTTAAATGGCCTTTGAAAGGTTTATTCATTAAAATTTTCAGCATGATGCAGGTTGAGTAGTTCTCTTAGTAAGTGAGGGTCCACCAGATTGTGCCATTCTTGTCACCAGCCTCAACATGTGGACTTCTTAACAGTGGCAGGAGACAGTCTGATGCTTGTCACACAAATGCTTTCTTGGCCAGCCAGTAAGTGAATGTATCATTCTGTTCTTTCCATGGGCCAGACCCTAGCTACATACGTGCACGGTAACTGCGAGGGACAGGGGAAACCATCCCCCTCCTGAGTATTTAATAGAAGACCTCATTTAGATCCAAGGTTCCAGTGGGTTCTCTGTACTGAAGTAATTTTTAACTAGTAATTAGAATATTAATTGCTAGCTACATTAAGAGTGTAATGAACATTGTAAGTATGTTCAGGGAACCTAGAGTCATTCCTCCACATTTGCTACCATTGGGGAGGCAGTTACTGAGAATATTTAGTTAAATCTTTTTACCTGCAATTGAACATGTTTAAAAGTCAGAGGCACATCTGAAGAGCTTGATTTAATTGCAATCTGGGCAAACTGAATAACTGCTTAATTATTTACCATCTTTATGCAGCTATGTAAAATGCTTTCATACAAGGTAACTGAATTCTTTGCCATAGAATAATAAATACAGGCAGGTCTGGTAGAAAAAGCCCAAGCTGTAAACTCACAGCAGGGAGAATACTAATAGTAGCTCTGTCATAGAGTAACAGGATTTTTCTCAAGCTATCTTACCCTTTGGGGGCAGAATGTTCTTGAGTGAAAAAAATAAAAGCATCTTTCTTGTTGCTGATCACCAGTAAAAGAATGCCTGAGCACTTCCTGTTGTCTTACTAGGTACAGCAAGTGAAGAGTGTGACGGATTGAATGTAATTGTCCCTGTAAGCTCATAGGGAGTGGTACTGTTATGAGGTATGGCCTTGTGGGAGAACATGTATCACTACGGAGGTGGGTTTTAAGGTCTCATATATGCTCAAACCACAGCCAATGTTCACTTCCTGTTGCCTGCACAAGAGAGAATTTTCAGCTGCCTCTCCAGTACCATGTCTGTCTGCACGCCACTGTGTCCCACTATGATGACAATGGCCTGAACCTCTCTGAACTGTTGGCCATCCAGTGAAATGTTTTCCTTTATGAGAGTCGCTATTGCCACAGTCACAGAAACCCTAACTATGACAAAGGGTATCCACAGAAAAACTTATCACTTCAGTTAGGATGAGCCAACTTTTTCAGGTTTGTCATCTGTAGACAGAACAATTCTGGAGCACTCCTCAGCTGAAAGTGTTTTTACAGTAGAGTCTCCAGCCTTCTCACCATATAAATGGTGATAGCATCATGTTCCAAGATGGGGTCCGCAGTTGGAGGACCTAGCAGTAGGCACTTCTATATATATTTCTATCTTGTTGAGGACAAAATCCCTTTCTCCCCACAAGCAAACAACACTATGCCCCACACTAACCAGGAATGAATCACATGATCATGGCAGAATCAACTGCTGACAAAGGAAATAGATTTGCTTAAGTTGACTTAGACCAATCATGATCAATCATGATTCCTGACTGGGGCTGGGTGGAATTCAAGGTGGAAGAAGAGTTGGCTTCTAATTAGAAGCCCAGCAGCAAAATAAAGGACAGAGAGAGGACAAGTGGGTCCTTGGCTATTTGCCCCCAATAACCTATACCTGTGCTCCACAAAGTAGATGCCCATGACAGGTCTGCATCTTGGAAGGATTCCCTGTGGGTTCATGCAGGAGACTAAAGCACTGGACATAGAGGTCAGTCATTTTTGTTTCCCAGCATCCATTTCTATGCTACACAGTCAGTGTTAAACTTAGGAAGCCAAGCCTTTGTGTTTTCTTGTTTCTATTTGCGATCATCATGGGTGTGATGGATGTGTGTGGTGCACATCCATCACACTTCGTGCACAAAGGTTCAGAGGGTGACTTGTGAAGCTGGTTTTGAGGATAGATCTCAAATCCCCAGGCTTGTGAGGGGAAGTGCTTTACCACATGAGCCATCTTGTCAAGCTCCAAACCTTTGTTTTAATGAAAGGAATGATGAGCACAGCTTTTAGAGGAAAAAGGAAGAAGGCATCATCTCCTAGGAATGGTGTCTTTGGATACCCTGGCTCAAGCTGGAAATCTGTCACTTACGTGTTAGCTGACCTCAGGCAAGATTCCAGAACACTGATGCTTCTATTACTTTGTTTGTAGAATGGACTTTGTTATGATACCTACCTTTGTTAGTTTCCATTTCTGTTGTGACAGACTGACTTCAGTGTGGTTCTTTAAAACAACTCAGGTTTATTGTTTTGTAGATCTGCATCTGAGGCCCAAGGGGCCAATCTGGCTTCAGGTTGTGAGCAAAAGGCTTCTGGATCCTCTTCGGGGAGAATTGGTTTGCTTGCCTTTTCTAGCTCTAGCCCTCATCTATCGCTTTTGCTCTTGGCTAATGGCTTCTCCCACTTGCAGAGGCAGCAGGGGTGTGGATCTTTCTTGCATGGCACAACTCTGTCCCTCACATTCTCTTCTTTTTTGCCACCACTCTGTAGCTAGGTTGTCCTGGCAGGATCTTTGGACCTGTTTTAAAGTCTCTGGTTAGCAATCTTAATTCTATCTGCACCATCAGTCCCTCTTTGTCACGTACCATATAATCATAAATTCCTCGACATTGCAGGCAGCTATAGGGTTTGGGATGCTGCTGGTAACATAGTTAGATGATCACTAACTAACTGTTCATTTTGACCCCATAATGTCTTGTGGCATGACAATTTTTTTTTTCATGTGTGTGATTCTGTCCTGAGGGATGCTGTGCTGCCCAGTGCTGGGAGGAATGATAAAAGGATTCAGAAAAATCAGGGATAATTTCATCTTGCTTTTAGAAGCTGAAGTTCAACGTCTGAGATGTCTCTGAAGGTATATGATTCTCCACAAAAAACGTGCTGTTAGCACAAAGTCAGTTTTTTAAGTGACAAGAAGGAAGCAGAATCGTTACAGAAACGTGACCGATAGAAGAGCTTGCAAGCCTCCCTTCCTTTGATCACCTTTGATTGACCTGTGTGAGGTATGAAGTAACGCGTGTGATAAAGGCAACAAACTGAATTAGAATTGCTTCTGCCCTTATTGGATGGTGACTTCATAGGTTTTTCTCCATATAAAAGTCACACATATCTCATGGTTAGTCAAGATCTGGGGGAGTAGTTGCCACAGAAACAGAGCTTGGCACATAGTGAGAGCTTGGCTGGCCATGTGGGTCAGGGACAGCTGTGACATGCTTTGTACACACACAAGACCTTGTTGGGAGTACTACCAGCTGAAAGTCTCATCTGTCTGCTGGTCAGATGCTCAGAAGTCTGGGCTCTGATTGTTATTTTGAAGATCCTACTGTCATGCAGGTCAGTCTTAAGGTGGATGTTTATTCCATTAAACGTTCCTCCAGATTACATCATGTATAACCACAGGATGAACATGTCTGGAGGATGTAGCCAGTGTTCAGGTCTCACATAGAGTAACAATGGTTTCTGAATCTTTGTGGTGAGGAGGCTGGATTTAATGGTTGAAGTGGATTTGACAATTGGGCCAAGGGACAGATAGAAGAAAGCCATGGTTTTAAAAAGAAGTTATGTTGTGGGCCCTAGAGACAGCAGGAGAAATATCTTGTCGTGGATGCTTTTAATCCCACAGTGGGAAGAACTGCAGATAAAGACAATGATGATGAAAAACAAGATGATGCTGAAATATCACTGGGCCTGGAAACAAGGGTGCTATTGTCTAAAGGCAGCCCTAGTTCATCTGTGTGAGACTGTGGCAGCAGGGTTTTATTCAAGGCTAGTTTAGAGGGAGAGGCAGGAAAGCCCAAATGCTTTCCACTCTAAATAGAGGAAGTAGAGCTGTGTTCTGGAGCTCCATATCCTTCAGAGCCAGCGGATTTAATGGTGCAGTTTGCACGGAGAACATTACACCTTGGGTAGCCTCACATATGCCCTCCGAATTCCTCATGAACTCAGTAAAAAAAATAAAAAGAGAAGTCTTTAGCTCTCACTGGTGACAGCAAGGGTCCTGCTTAGAACACACAAATTGGTGAAGTCAATAGTTTTCATCCAGAGAATTCCATATGTAATAAAAGTTGATGAATCTTTTTGGTGTGGAGGTTATTGACTTTGTTCAGTGACCAGAGACACCACTGACATTTCACCAAGGCCGCTCTTTGAAAGCCTTGAACACATTTATCATCATGGATTTTCCACACCCATGTATCATCATTCTTAGTCATGGGTTAGGAGATCACCAGGTTAGCAGGGGTGAAATCATGTCATGTCAGCATTCTAAGGTACATTGCAGTCAATAGTCAAGGCCTGGAAGCCATCTCAGTGAACATCACTGAATAAATGATGAACAAAAGAATGTGTGTGTGTGTGTGTGTGTGTGTGTGTGTGTGTGTGTGTGTGTGTGTGAGCATGATATGCATGGAGCAAAAGCACAAAATAAAAGAGACAGAAAAAAGTTACAAGCACTAGTCCATTGTTATCATGGAAGCACAAACTAAAATTTCACAATTTCATACATACACACACCTCACTGCCTTTGTTCCCCCAAAATCTGGTGGCATGATCTTACTAATTTATGGTGGTTCTTTATCTGCTTATAAATCAGCCATTTATTGGATATATAGATTTGAAAATATTTTCTTCCCTTATGCAGCTGGCTTTTGTCTTTCCTTTAATAGTATCTTGATGAACATAAGATTTTTAATTGTCCTAAAGTTCATGGTATTCATGTTTTCTTATTAATAGTGTTCTTTTATGTGCGTTTCAAAAGATACATTCCTACACCTCAAGGGTGGATGATATTTCCCAATATTATCTTTTTTATTATATTTTTCTTTTTTTATTTTGAGGAGTTTTTCCTGCAGTATATTCTGATTACAGTTTCCCTTCCCCCAACTCCTCCAAGATCCTCCCACCTTCCCACCCACCCAACTCCACACACCTCTCTCTCTCTCTCTCTGTCTCTCTCTCTTTTTAGAAAACAAAGAAAAAATGCAAACAAACCAGAATTATTTTAAATAAAAAGGCACAAGAAATACACACAGATGCATAGGTACAGAGAGAGAGAGAGAAAGGAAACATAACCCATATGCATACAAAGTGGAAACCATAATATACAAACAAAAGATCAGGAAACAAAAAATGTTCAAGCAAAGCTATATGAGACAAATAATCTACAAAACTACCACTGAGTTTATTTTGTGTGAGCCACTGACTGCTGGCCATGGGGCCTATGAGACTCTGTTGGAAGTGGATGTCAGTAGTGGATATCCTCTTGGTATGGGATGGGAGCCCATGTTTGTTACCTCACCTCAGCCTTGGAACCTGTGAAGGCTCTGTGCATGTTGCCACAATCTCTGTCAGTTCCTATGTGAATGTGTCCTGTTGTGTCTGGAAGATGCTGTCCTTGGAGTCATGCATCACCGTTGACTGGTACAGCTTTTCTGCCTCCTCCTCTGCAGAGCTCCCTGAGTGTTGGATGAAGACATCCCACTTTTTGGACACTGAGTATCCCAAACGCTCCCACTTTCTATTTATTTACATTCAAGAATAAGCTTGTTGGTTTCTAAAAAGTCATCTTTGGGGACTTGGATTGAAAACAAAAATCAACTGGAAGAAAACTAAAATATATTTACAATGTTGAGTCTTCCAGCCCACAAACTATGTCTCTGTGCTTTCATTCTTTTGTATTTTATAGTTTATATTAGAGGTCTTACATATCACATATTTGAGGGGGCTTGTGGAAATTATAATTCTTAAATGTTTCTTACTAGTGTATGAAAACAATAGACTTTTTATGTTTGTCTTTATAAGAAACTTGTAAAGTTCACTTAATGACTTTACTGTGTAGACACCATTTGTCTTAAGTTTACAGACATAGTGTCTTCAGTCTCTCTTCCAACCTGTACACCTTTTGTTTCTTTTGCTTGCCTATATCTACCAGCAACAGGACCACACAGACAAGATTGTCCTTACCACCTGTTTGACCTAAGGAGACAGACACTTTTCTGTCACTTTCTTTGTCTTTGTTTTGAAGCAGAAGTCATTTTAAAGTTCAGGAGGTGCAATTTCATCTCCAGGTTAGAAAACGTTCTGTTGTTTTATGTGTGGGATTTCATTAGGGGTTTCTGAATCTGCTAGGATGATTCTGTGTATACGGTGTATATGTGTGCAGAGTCATGTGTTTGCACACTCATGTGTATACAGGTCTATGTGTGTGCTTGTGGAGGCCAGAGGACAACCTCAGGTTCTGTTGGCCAGGCAGCATCTACCCTGTTTTTTTTGTTGTTGTTGTTGTTTGCTTGTTTTGTTTTATATGTTGAGACAGTATTGATCATTGGCTTGAGACTGTCCAAATAGGCCAGTTGGTTGGCCAGTGAGCCTCAGAGACCAGCTTGTCTCTGCCTCCACAGCTCTGGGAATTCTGACTTTTATGCTGGTAAAACAAGCATTTGGCTGTTGAACTCTCCTCCTCCTCCATCTTTTAATACAAGTGATTACATTGTTTGGGTTCATGGCATGAATCCCATTTTTTTCATAACATGTTAAGCTTTGATGTCCCACTGCATTTAATTTGCTACAGTTTCAGATCTGTGTGTTTATGTCAGAGTGAAATCATGTAAAACATACTGGTTTATGATGTTTTGTTGATTTTGTGTTTGCCTTTAGAGGCAGAGCTTCGCTGGATGGGCCAGACTGGGCTAGATCATACTCTCTGCTGTCTCAGATTCAGATGTTTGGAGTTGTCTGTGTGGAATGATACACCCAACATCTTTTCCATTTTGGGTTAGGATGTGCTGACCTTAAAACTTTTTTCTTTTTATAGTCTCTGGAAAGACTTATGTAAAATTGTTATTTATTTCCTTAATCATGCAGGGAAAACCAAATGGTAAGGTCACAAGGGACTGAAATTACTTTCACAGATTATTTTTCATTATGGATTCAATGAATTTAATAGAAGACTATTCTGGTTTTAAACTTGGATCTCAAACTTTGAGAATATTGTACTCATTGAGGAGTGTGTCCTTTCCAATGAAGTCTTGTATTCATTGGTCTAGAGTTACTCTTAGATCTTCTAGTCATTTTTCTGTCTAGAACTCTTTATGACTGTCCACTCCTTCATTCCTAATCTAGCTAATTACATTTTCTCTAACTTTTCTAAATCCATATTGCTGTAAATTGATTTCATGATTCTTCAAGAAGAAAACATTTGGCATTTTATAATTCCTGTGCCATAAGTTTATATTTTTTTTATTTTTTTCCTTCCATTTCCTTTAGGTTAAGTTTGATTTTCCAGCTTATATGAAACAAAAAACAAAGAACCCCAAACAAACAATCAAACACCATGAAACCCAGAGAGTGAATTTTCACTCTTCCTTTTTTTAGCAGATTTTTTTTATTACTTTATAAATAAAAATCAATCAAAATTTCCACTTTTTCCCCTTTTCCCACTTCCTTCCCACTCCCTGACTCCCCCTCCCCCATTCCCTCCAGTCCTCAGAGAGGGCAGGGTACTCTGCCCTGTGGGAAGTTCCAGGCCCTCCCC
>JAQHUG010000143.1:2378887-2455493 GCA_028555095.1 Dicrostonyx torquatus
CAGATGAAGGTTCTATGGTGATATTCAAGATAGTCATCAGTCTGACTACGGGACAAGGTCAGTTCAGGCACCCTCTCCTCCACTGCCCAGGGTCCTCCAGTGGTGCAATCAGTTAGCGTGTGGTACTTATATTGCTCTTCTTTTTGTCCTGTGAGCTGGGGACACCATTCTCCCATGAGTTGCTTTAGTGTGCTTCGGTTTTAGAGATCCTAGTCTCATTATCATTGCATTCAAACTATTGTCTAATTTTCAGTGTGAAAATTTTGTCCCAGGAATCATTTAAAGTCTATCTTTTTATTTGCTGGCAGTTCCAACTCCAGGTTTCCTAGTCCTCTTCTATGACTTGTAGCTTATTCTACTGAGACAGTGAATTCCCTTTTATATGGTAATCATCCCTGCAAATACATTTAGGCTTATTTTATGACAAGCATATGGTGGGTTCTGGTTGGTGACCCTTGAGCACTAGTAAACAAAAGGCATTTCGCAGCTGGTTAAAACGTTAAATGTTTATGTTTACATGCATACATCACTTCATTTTGCCCATATTTGCCCCTCTGATACCTTCTCTTATCTCTCAAGTCTTGTTGGTCCCAATTTATTGTCCCCCAGAAGCTCCCTTTGCTTTCATGTCTTATGAAAAAATAAATATACACATATCTGTAGATATCAGGTAATATATAAATCTGCAGTAACACACGTGAAAAACATTTGATAGCTGCTTCATTTCCCCATACTGTTTCTTGTTCTCTCTACTCCTTTGGATGCTTTATTCCTCCCCCCACTCACTTAGCTTCTCTTCTATTTTCCAATCCTATATACATATATATTTCAAATCTAGAGTTCACACATGACAGAAAAAAATGCAGCGCTTGTCCAAGACTGGCTTATTTCGCTTGACATGACAATCTCTGGTCTAGTAGATCCTCCTGAGAATGATGTCATTTCATTTTTTTTCTTATAGCTAAATAAAAATCCATTGTGTATAGATCTCATATTTCCTTTATCCATTCCTCTGATGATGGACATCTGAACTGGGTCCATATCTTGGCTATTATGAATGATGCTAAGTTAAACCTGGATCTGCAAGAATCAATGGAATAGGATTACTTAGAGTTCTGTTAGTCTAAATATCTGAGCGGTACAGCTAAATCACAGTCATTTTGTTTTTAGATTGTTTTAGTGACTTCCAAACTGATTTCTGCAGTAGCTGCCCAGTTTATATCCCTATCAACAATGTATAAGGATTACTCCCTCATATCTTCCAGCATTTGCAATTTTCTTGATGATAAGCATTCTGACTGGATGAATAGAATTTCAGTAAATTTCGATTTCTTTGATGGCTAAGTATGTGGAATATTTTCTTCTTATATTTACTGGCCATTTATATTTTGTTTTTGAGAATTGACAGTTCAATTTACTTGCCCATTCATTAGTTGGATGGCCTTTCTGTGTTGAATTTTTAGAGCTATTTACATATTCTAAGTATTTATTCCCTGTTGTGTGGGCTTGATTGCTTGCCTTGGGCTCAGAGTTGTCAGATATCACAGTGTGGTTCTCAGGTGATAGACTCCATTCCTAGCCAAAGGTGGGGCCATAGTTCACTGTATCCTTCACTCCCCCAAGCCAAGGTCCTTTCTCTGGAGCTGTATAGTGTGTTGGTGCCCGGGCTTTCAATGTCTGTCTCACATTTTGAGATTATGCTAGACTGTTCTCAGGCTATCTGACTTGATATTGTCTGATCTGGGAACCTTCATTGTTTCTTTGACTTTAAAAACAGGTTCCATCTCAAGGTGATGTTTCATCGCAACCCTTAACTATTTGGGGAATGAAAAGAAAAAAAAAACCTTTTCTACTTCTGTTCTGTCATGCTAGAAGAGTTGCTGTTTCTCCAAAACCCTGAGTGGACTCAAGGCTCGTGGGAACTGTGAGCTTGTCCTATGGGTGCGAGGGCCAGGCTTTTAAGTATTCATTTTGCCATATCTTTTCCACTATACAGTTCAATTTGGATATTGTCTACTGACTTCTCCAGGAAATTTTGTGTTCTCTTCTGTATTGTTTAATCTTCTATTAAATTTGTTAAATTTTCATAGATTCAGCTTCCATGCTCTATGTAGAAGACACAGTCTCTGCAGATATTTTGGTCCTCTAGCTCTTAAACATCTTTCTGTCCTCTCTTCTGTGACACTCCCTGAGCCTGAGGTTGCATTGCAGATGTATCAGCTCAGGATGGATGTGCCATGATCAAGTGTCTACTGCATTTTGAGCAGTTGTAACTTTCTATGATGGTCTCTGCCTGCAGCAAAAAGAAGTATCTTTGATGAGAAATAAGAGCTGTGTTTGTCTTTGGGTTTCAGGGTAAGATCTGGGATGCAGAAATATTAAGCCAGTAGATCTGGGAGAGTTACAGTAGTCAGTTCTATCCTGGAGGTCTGGGCTCCACTCACAGGTACTTGGCTAGCTCCGTAGAACCAGACGTGAATTCCCTCCTATTGTGTGGATCCATCAACCAGCTTATGTTCCTCCAAGATCTAAGTGCCACTGTTACACGTTTGTGGATAGCTTGCTGTGTTGGTCGTTGTTGTGTTTGATGGGCAGCACAGCGGGCAGGGCTATGTGTTGCTTTCCTACCCTGGCGGTTTGCATACCACCTTCCAAAAGCCATTTGGTTGTTTGAAACAATTCGTAGGTCATTCTTCTTTAATATTTCTCTAGTAGCTAGAGTTCATGCCTGATTACTACAGTATCTGGATCACCTCAACATTTTTCCTCTTGTTTTCCAGTTACCTGACTCTTCTTGATATGTTTGGTAATTCTTGGTTCCTGCATTGACAATGTGTATAATAAAGTGTTGAGACTTTGGAAGTTCTATCCCCCTCTTGAATTAAATAAATTCCACATTAGGCAGGTAAAGTTCAGGTAGTGTCTTGAACTAATATATAAACTTTTGTTTATAATTAAACAAAACTGTAAAGGCAACTGCTAGGACATAGCCTTTTCATAGGTTTCTACTCTCCTTGAGGAGACTCTAAAGTCAGATTTTGATTTCCGGGTGTTTCATGTCTGCCAGATTCTTGGTTTCATACAACCTTTCTTAGCATCTACTTCCTGCTTGGCCATGGAGTGCTTCAGAATTTGTATGCTACTTGGACATTACTAGGTGCTTAAGGAGAGAGCAGCTCATGACTTTATTTCTTGTGCTTTCTTCCCTTTCCCTTGAGAAACCGGAGTCCCGGGCTCAGTTCTTCCTCTCCTGCTAACTCTAGATTGCAGTCCCGCTTCTTCTTGCTCCCTCCAATGGCAAATGCTGTGATTGAGTAATTGGCAGTGGGAGCTGGGTCTTCTCCCTGTCATCCTCTCCGTTCTGAAATTCGATGCCTGAAGTCATAGTTATTCATCTGTCTGCCTGTCTGTGTTGAAGAGATGTTCCCAGTGGTTAGGATTTATATGACAATGGCTGATTCATCCTGCCTTGAAATGGTATTTTCCCAAGTCATCTTACTCCGAAAGCTGGACTCTGAGAGCCACTGCAGTTTGTGCAGAGTCCTTGGGTGGGAAGTTTCCAGGCACAGCTATGTTCATGAGGTGTATGGCACAGAAATGGTTCATCCACACTTCCCCCATGTAAGCAGTATTAGTAGGAACATTGCCCCTTTCTCGGGGTGGCCATAAAGTTGGTCTCCAAAGAACATGAAGTTCTATAAATACAGATTTGTAGAGGTGATTACTGCTTAAAAAAATAAATGTTCATAGAGGCATTCTGTTTATTTACTTACTAAATATGTATAAGAAGCTTAGAAGTCTTAGTGTCGCCCTGGAAAACAATGTGTACAGCTCATGTCCAGTTTGTTGAAGGCGGAGCAGTACGTCCATCACTTCTGAGGACATTGTAATTAGCAAGTTCGGAAGCATCTCTTGAAGCCATCACAGGTTCCCATGGAATCCACGGCAGTAGCAGCCATGACCATGTTCAGACAATGTTTTGTGAAATACCAAGTTAGCCCTGCCCTGCGGAGCCCCCCTGTGCTTTTCTGTGCTCTCCAGAAGGTCAGTCAGAGCATGTAGATGTGAGAGCATGCCTAATTGGAGTGGTCACCCTGGAGAGTTCCCCCCTTTGGGGAATAAATTAGATTAAAAGAGAATATTTAATGTAGTACAGTGAGGGCTGTCTCTTGACTATGCAGTGTCAAACCTTTTGACAAGTGTTGCTTCATTACTGAATCAAAATTAATTGAAATTTTCTTTAAACACATCCTTTGGTTTGGTTTTCTAAATTCAAATTGTCAAGAGATCAAGAAACAGCATCATTAAAATGCCTTACAGATTGTCTAACTATCTGATCCTGGCCTACAGAATAGGTTGGGAATTATTCTGAAAAAAAAAAAAAGCAAAGAACAAACTTAGGAGTTAGTTGCATGATTTTTGTGTGGCTACATATTTAAGTGACTGCCTATGTTTGCATGCATGTATATGTATATACATATCTATGTAGTATACACACACACAGAGGCTAGTACAGCTTCTAAACAATCAGAAAGAAATGCCTCCAGTTAAATTCAGATTGCCTTCTGAAATGGACAGAGTCCTCGGTGTCCACTCACCTACCATATGACCGTCCCGATAATCAGTGTTTGAATCTATATCTCCTTAAACAAGTTGTCCTGACCTCAATCTCTGAGCTAATTCTGAAGACTCTATGTCCCCTCCATGCTGTTGAAGTCACTGGTGCTTCTTTCTCCCTTGATTTGTCCCTGGCAAGATAAAATGTCAGCATGTTTTTCCAGGTCAGTCACTGCTACCCTCTGCTCTCCTTTTAAGGTCACACTGGGCTAGCTTTATATTTAACCCAGAACTTCTCAAAGGCTCCCTGTAACCTTAAAAGCATCAGAAAGACCCCTGACAAAAGAGGCAGAGAAGCATTTAGAAGACTCTTATCTCTGCTGGGAGCTTTACATTCACCTTGCGAAAATACCCAGGGGTACCACCCCTTCAATTTTGGTTGTTTGCAGCTGGACAGACCCAGGATTGGAGGACCGTGTGCTACAATCTCTGTCTCTCTCTCTCTCTCTGTCTCTCTCTCTCTCTCTCTCCTCAGACTCTAATTGAGGCAGCTCTTCAAAGGCAAGTATTGTCTCCTCTGGAAAGGAAATACTCAGGCATTTAGACAAACACTTGCATATAAGCAGAAATGTGCAAGCAATGGCAGGGATCAACCACCTGAGCGTGTAATTGAAACTGACTGTATGTTGGGTTTCTTCAGTGTTAAGGCCCCCTTTCTCTCCGTTCTCAAAGCAGCATTTCCCATTTTCCCTCTTATCTTTATTTGTGTCTGTGCCTCCTTAATCATCTTCAAATGTTTGTGGGTGATGTTCTCATGTCCCCGTTCTGTTTTTAAATTCTCATTTGTTGCCATCTCTTATAGAGAGGGGAAATATTCTGTTTAGGCTACATGTTTGAGGGTGAAAAGTGTTTATAGAATTGTCATCTGTTTCTCCTGATCCGAATCTATTTGATGACGTCATCCTGTAATTTCACACGATTTGGACAATTGGAAGCACCCAAGGCAGAATGTTTATGGGGGGGGTGGGGGCAACCAAAACAGGTTTTTGTAATTAGCTGGAGAACTGGGCTAAAACTAGTAGGTTTTTTTGTTTGTTTTAAACCACCTATAAACCTAACAAGAGAAGCTGGTCTTCACTGATACATTCTTTGGTGACCAAAGATTGGCTTTGAGAGATACTTGGTTCTCCTAAAGCAGTACATTGTCAAGGTATGGGTCTGAATAAGAGTTCAACTTTTGGAATTTTGAGTTAAATTTGCTCCAGACCAGAGATTTCAGAGGGATTTGAATAGTATCCCTTAGTATCTGGAATTTGGGAGTGGACAATCATGTCAGTGATGCGAAGGTATTCTTGGGTTTGAGCAAGAAGTGTGTGCCCGAGCCACTTCCCCCGTCCATTGTCCCATTGTCCCCACTCCTATTGTACTGCTCCATTTCTCCTTCTCGCTGCTTCATGCGGAGGCCTCCCTAAGCTCCACGGAATGGCTGAGTGCCTCTCTCTCAGATACCATTCACTGACTGCTGACCTTTGGGGCATCCCTTCACATCTTAGGTCAGAGTTTTATGTGGCCCCTTGAAAAGGTCAGACGGCAGAATAGAAAATCCTGCTGAAGGTGCCCAGGACGCCACACTCTAGTCTCACTCTCTGTCTAATCTCCCTAAGAATGAGAGCTTTGACTGACAGGTCCTAATACAGCAGTGGGAGCAACAGCTGTCAGTGCTTCCCACAGTGGGAACCCCCCGGGGACCTTCGTTTTCCCATCATGAAGCTTATGTATCCATCCCAGGGAGCAAAGCCATTTGGTTAAAAACCTCGTGTTTCTGGCTTTACTGTGTGGGACACTCACACCTTAAGGGCCTTGGAATAATAAAAGAGTTAACCCAAGTGTTGAGCACTGCTTAACTACCTTGGGACATTTGTTCTGTGTTCATGGATTTAGTAATTTTAATGCAAATGGGCACCTCAGCAGCTGTGTCCCCCTTAAGCAGGTTTTATTTAGCAGCCGAGTTTCCCACATCACTTGGCAGTTGCAGATTTTCAATTTTTCCCCCATGCCAACAGGGCAGCTGGAATAATTTGCGTACTCATTAATTTGTGAGGAATAAGAGCTGTGTTAGGCAGACAACGTGTGTCTTCTGTATGGTGCTGTACCAGGATAAGCGGCTCAGGGTAGAAGCAATTTACCCTATCCCAAAGGGGCCCTCGGATTTTAATAAGCTGGTTATGAAAATTCTATTTCTTTGCAATTTGAAGCATCTAATTAGAGCCTGTAATTTCTCTCTTATAACGAGAGTGGATGAAGGTTAACGTTGGGCCTCCTGGGTCCTTTCAAATTCATTTACAGAGAAAAATCAGGTAACAGTTGTAGCTAATTAGAATAGGGCATTAAATATTTAGTCCATCTTGATTTAACTTGGAGAACTCAGGCATGTATACATGTTGTTGGAATTTGGAGGGTGATAAAGGGAAGTTAAATTTAATTTTTAATCAAAGATAAACTTGAAGGCTGTGTGATAAATTTCAAACCATGGTAACCCAACAGGCACAGCAGCCATGGCCTCCAGGCCTCTGAACTGCCAAGATAAAGGAGGATGATGTCGATTTAATTTCATCAGTGAACATGTTGCCCAAGTTCAAACAGCTGGAACTTATGGTATATTCATAAAGTACAAAGAACCCAATGATTTTTATCCTAAGAGTTGCATGAAAACCTGCCCTCTTGTTTCAGAATTTGGAGTATGACTTTGGTTGATACAAGAATATTTTTGAAAACTATCTTAAGGAAATATCTTATTTGTCATCTTATTTTTCTTTCTATTCATTTGTGGTTTACATTCTTGCAGTGCCCATAGAGGCCAGGAGAGGGCATTAAATCCTCCAGGACTGGAATATACAGGCAGTTGTAACAAGCCTCTATGCAGTATTGGGAACTGAACCAGGGCCCTCTGCAAGAGCATCAAGTGCTCCTAACTACTGAGCTGCCTCTCCAACCCTAGCAATTCTTCCGTTTTGTTTTGCTTTGCTTTGCGTAAGGAGATTTCTGTCTAACAAATTTTGCTGAAAAATAACCTTCCCTTTCAAGGCTGGGCCAGCTTGGTAAGGGGTAGAATCGAGTTTGACATTGTCATAACTAACACCCAGACGGCTGTACACCAAGGACAGTCCATTGATGTCACTTTTCAAGCTCAAATCTGTTTATCTTCCTAAAGCAGGGTTTAGATTATCGGGACATGCATGTTAGAGTCCTCAGTCAGTCTCATGACAGCCCTTCCCCCTGAGGTATCCCACAAGGGAACAAGTGAAGAGCATCCTTCAGTGATACCTGGATGCAGTATTGCCCCCAGGACCACTGTAACATCACCAAACTCGGTGCTTAGGAGACAGAATAACTTGAAAGGGCAAAGATGAGTAAAATGATAAAAATCAATTCTTATGGGCCCAGAAAGGGTCGGGGGTGATTCTGACACAGGCATCCCACACACAACTTTCCTGGCTCCCAAAACCTATGTTATCGCTGGGCTCCTGATCCCATTGCTGCTCTGGTGGCTTCATTTGAGTGTCCTGAAGCATCTTTTCAGATGTGTATGAAAGAAAAGGCACCTCTCAGGTGACCACCTTCATCTGCTAAACTGGCTTCTCATCATCAGTTATTACAGAGTGGTTTTTAACTCAAGTAATCCTCTGAAAATGTGTGTTACGGGAGATAATAGCTGGCTGTCAGAGCATCCCTGGACTGTATTTGGGGCTCTTATACTTCAAGGGAAGGAACATATAGTGAGTGTACCAAGTGTTTTAAACTATATTGTCCATCTTAGAAGTTCTGTGGTTGGGGATTAGTGCACAGAAAAGACTACAGACTGCCACACTCACTATCTGTATATGCAGAAAGGTGGACATGATCACCTCAATGGGGTCCACTTAGCCTCTCCATCATCCCCATCTACCTTAGCATGGCAAGCACCTAAAGAAGAGAATGCTGCAGGGATTCAAGCCAGCCTCAGAGATGTCACATTGTGGGGCTGATTGCTTTCTGGATTTCTCAGTGACAGATTTCCCTCTTAGCGGACTTCTACAGCCAGAGAATCTGGAAAATCCTCCTAATGTATGTTGTGGGCCTGCATTTCATGTGTTGGCTTCCTTAGGACAAGAAGGCTGGACGACGGGTCTTTGGGAAGCTCTCATGCAGTGCCCAAACCCTCAGACTCACTCAGCGATACATGCTGGGCTCAAGACATCCATTGAGTCTAGACATTTTCTAAAGGAGAAAATTGTAAATGGAAGAAAGATTTGAAAGGATGTAGTTTTCAGTTGTAAAAGTATGTATGGGTAATGATGTGTTTGTTCTCCATAGCTCCGAGTCCTCCTTCACTGAGCTGTTGGCCTTGTCCACTGCTGATGAGCACTGTTGAATGGCACTGCTTCACTTAATTTTCTAGAACATCTTTGTGAGACTTGTTTGCGGGTGGTTGTCACCTTACGCTGACCTTCTGTTCCCATATACCTGGACTATAAACCCTCCATACTGTTTCCAACTTGAGCATCGACTGGAGATACCATTATATCCCTTGTAACTTCTAAGGGAAACTGTAACTTATGTGGGAAATGCTCTTCGACTCTTTGTTGAATGGAACTGAATGGAAATTTCTGTCTTTTCCTTTAAAATACGTTTCTTATACAAAGCTTTATATGTTCAATGTAGAAAATTTGCTTATGATAAAAATAAGCAGATCCTGAAAAGGAGTGTCAACTCTTATCCAGAGATTACAGCATTAGATGCTGTCATTAACCTTCATGCATATGTATGGAATATATATATGTATATATATATATGCACATACATGAAAAATGTATATTCAGAATGCATGAGAATTTAGAGCTCCTTTGTTTATTTGGTAATGTCTTCAGAAGTGAGTTACTTACTTAACCTTGCCATTATTTGCTATGGTTTCAGGAAAGCTTGTGGGTAAGAATCCTAATGCCTTCTCCTTTGGTGATGCGTTCTGATATTTTTCAGCCATTTTTTTCCAATATGAACAGTGCCGCCACTTCTGTCCTTTATGTCAAACCTGGTTTCACAGTACTTTCCCTGGGTGGATTTCATGCAACAGAATTTTGCGTCAGTGTTGATGAACACTGTGATTAATTGTCAGGTCTGGACAAGCTGTGCTCACGAAGTTCTTGCTGTGTCTTATTCCTAGAACAGAAAGGCGTCTCCTAATACCCTCATTGTTAACACATGACAATAGTAACAACAGAAAAATAATAACCCAAACCCTGGCTTATGTTTGCAGTTCAGAGTGTTGGATATTTTATTCTGCCTCCTGTTTGTTTGTGTTTGTTTCCATGTGTTTCTTTTATAATTTCCTGGTGCCTGTTCTCTGCCCAGTATGACATTCTTTTGTCCATAACAATGGTGACTATGTTTTTAAAATCTCCTATATGTAAATATTTAACTTACCTGTGTGTGTATGTGTGTACATGTGTGAAAGTATTCATGGAGCAGCAGAAAATGTTGGATCCCTTGGAGCTAGAGTTCCAGGTGGTGAGAGCCAGTTTATGTGGGCGAAGGGAACTGAACTCCAGTCCTTGGCAAGAACGGCAAGTACTTAGAACTTTTGAATATCCCTTCAGTTTGAAAATCCCATCGATTTTAACAGAGGCCACTAGCCCTCACCTACTGTGTGACCTGGGATAGGGCCCCACTCCCACCCTCTCTAAACCTCAGTCCCTGCTAACTGTGAACCAGTCATAGATTATATGTTCATGGACATGCGGGCAGATCCCAGAAACCTTCCTTTTAACATTCATTGCTCATTTAATCTCTCTCTCTTTCTCGCCCTTCTTTCTCTCTCAGATTAAAGGCTTTTATTTTTCGCATACTTAATACTCTTTAATTTTTTGAGGATTTCATACCCAAGTACTGTATTTCCATGATCTCCACCCCTCCCTTACCCCTCCAGTTATTCTCGCGTCCCTTCCACTTCCTCTCAAATTCATGACCTCCGCTTTAGTTGTTACCACACTCACACCATGCACATACACACCACACAAACACACACACACACAAACACAATAAAAAAAATTCAGCTTGCTGCTTTAATTTATGAAGGCCTTTTATGTGTTCAAGGCCAATCATTTGGGACTAGAGAATCTGCCAGGGAGTTTGTTCCTGGAGAAGACAGTTTTGCTCTCTCCCTCTCTCTCCCTCAGCAGCCACTAATTGCCTGTGGCTCTTCGTCTAGAGGGCAGAGCCTTGTGAGACTTCCTCCGTGCTCACAGTCACGTCAACTGGTGCTCTCATTGTGGAGGTCTTGTTTAGGTGACCTTATATTTGCGATTTCATGGGAGCAGCTTCCCTGTCTTATATAGAAGACACCATTTCACAGCAGATATCCTATTTCTTTGTCTCTTGACATTTTCTTCCCCTCTTCTGCCATGTCCCCAAGCTTTAGGTGTGAGGGTCGCATTGTAAACTTATGAGTTGGGGTTGGGCACACTGTTGTCGATTTTGATCAATTGTGGCTTTCTGCAATGGTCTCTCTATGCTACAAAAGGAAACTTCTTTAATGAGAGGGGGAGCTACATTTATCTGTGGGTATGGGACAGGTTTTTAAAATCCTCTGTCTCCTTCAGCCTGTTGGCACTGCACATCTCATTGCCTGTATTTTGCATATAATCACATGAATTCATTTACCTAGCAAATATTTGGGAGTATCTGGTAGGGGCTAGATACTTGATTAGGAGTCAGAGAAATGCTGAATAAAATTGATACTGAATCAACAACATGAAGTATCTTTCTATTAAATATTTGTACGTGAACATGTGAGGAACAAAACCACCGTATGTCAACACAATGAGGAAAACTGATAGAAGCTAAGATGGAGAACATCCGGGGAATGCAGGGCTGGAAGATCAGTTGTTCTGGCAGAGGACCTAACTCTTAGTTAGGGGGCTCACAATGCCCTGTATCTCAAGCTGAGGATCCCACACCCCTCCTGACCTTCCTGGGCACCTGTGCTCATGTGCACGTATATCCATGTATATACACAAGTCATACACATATTTAATAAAAAATAAAATCCAGATCTTCCAAAGGATGTGGAAAGTTTTCTGCTGAGATCTAGTGGGCAGAAAGGAGAGAGCCAGACTAAGATGTTTAGGCTGAGCAATATGGACAAAGGCCCCGTGGAAGGAAAGAGCTTCAGGATGAACAGCAATTAGAAGAAAAGTCCAGCTGAGGAAGGAAAGGCTGAGAATTTGATATTTTGGGTGGGGGGAGAAATACGAGGTGGGAATGCAAATACACCAAGGGTCAGGGTGTAGCAGAGGCTCATCTTTATTATAAATAAAAGGAAGAAAGCACCACAGAGCCGTGGGTGGATGCTGTGTGACCAGACATCAAGGATTGGGCAGTTTGGAAGGGACCAGGGGTACTTACAGTTAATCACCCAGAGAAGAACATCATGGCTTGAACCAGGGTATGGGTGGAATGCATGCAGATCACCAGTGCTGGACTTAATAAAAAGCTTCCATATATTATATATTTGTATTGTAAAATTATAATTATATATATGTATACATAATTTTAACATAATTCTTTCTTGATTCTTGGGAATTTCACATCATGTACCCTAATACCACTCACCTCCCTGTCCCTCTATATCTGCCCCTCACCCCTGCAGCATGTCTCAAAAGGATTCCCCCAGAAAATTAATTAAAAACAAAAACAAACAAACAAAAAAACCGAAACAAATCTACCTCGCTTCTCCATCTTTCCAACATCTCTTCATTCATCTCAGTGGCACTGGGAGATGTGGGATGTCACATAATACCCCTTTGTCTGATCGGTGCCACCCTCAAAATGTTCCTTTCAGTGACTCATTGGTCTGGTTCAAGGGCTCTGGCACACCATCATCACTGGGCCCTCACTGAAACTCCTCTTGGATACCCTGCTGTTTCCCAGAGTCATGAATCCTGTGGTTATTGCTCCACCAAACATATATTTTTAATTTCATCCCATTTTCTCTCTGAGTGTCATTGGAAGTCACCAGTGTTCCGGGGGAGTGGGTTTCTAGGTTGCGTTAGATTATCTAGACCACCCCTGTTTATGTGGGATACTGGAGTCTTCTGTAGTCTTCCAGAAAATAAGTAAATAAGTATGCTGTGTATTAGGGTTTTCTAGAGGAATAGAACTTAAAGAATGAATCTACCATCCATCTATCTATCATATATATGGAATGGGGATTTATTAGAATGTCTTATAGACTGTGGTCCCACTACTCCAACAATGGCTGTCTACTAATGGACAAGAATCCGGTAGTTTTTCAGTCCACAGACGTGGTGTTGCAGCTTGTCTTCAGTATATGCTGGAATCCAAAGAAGTAGGCTCTATTTTTTTTATTGTTAAAAGAAAAAATTACATTTACTCCCCTTGTCCCATGCCCTCCCACTCCCCCAATACCCCATCTTCCTCCCCCTGCTTTCTTAAGAGGGGGCAGGATACCCTGCCCTGTGGGAAGCCCAAGGCCCTCCCCGCTCTATCCCGGTCTAAGAAGGTGTAAATTTTTCTTTTAACAATAAAAAAATAGAATAATTTTTGTGACATTTCACTCCCACTCTGAAAACTACAAAAGCTACCTTTTATTGGTGTACAAACCAATTGCAAATCTATTCAAGGAAAAATAGTTTTAAAAGCTATAACCCTGAAGAATAAGGTAGATCCTGTGATTTATTAAATCTTCTTTTAATTAGTACCTCATCTTACTTCAAATGTCTTATCTGTGTAGATGCTGTATGTATTTTGGGTTATACTCAGAAATATAATATTTACTTTCTTTTCTTTTCTTAGTATCTCTTTTCATTTTAGGTGATGGGACTTGAACCAATGGCCTTACTCATGCTAACTAAATTCTGTGCAGCCAAGTTACATCTCTACCTCTGGTACCAAGTTTATATCACTAAAATAATGTTTATGCATTTTAATTTGGAACCAGGTCTATGAGCTATTTCTGTGATGCTTCACTTTGTAGGAAACTGATTGTAATCTGGGTATTCTCCTATATAAGTAAAGATAATCATTTTTCTTTTTTGCTTATATTAAAAAAAAGAAGTAGGCTCTAATGCCAGTGAAGGAATGGACTTCCTATTCAGAGCAACAGCAAGCAGGCAAAGAGAGACAGCAAGCTTCCTTCTTCCAGCAGAAGGATGGCCTAGATTAAAGGTGGATCTTCCCATCTCAAAGATCCAAATTAGATGTGGCTCTTCATGCTTCAAGTGGTTTAATTATCCACCCCCACCAGGTGTGTCCAGCCATTTGGGTTTTAGTTAATTTCATTTGTAATCAAGTTGGCAACTAAGAATTTAGCCATCACAGGTAGGGAACTGCAAACTTGCTGGAGCCACCAAGCCTTCGACTTTGACCCTTCTTTGGGCTCCCAGCAGAGGGAAACATTTCAGGAAGTCATCTCAATTACAGAACAAAGTATCTGTCATCCCATCTCTTGACTCCAGACTCCAGAAAAATTACAAACATACACGCTAAGCCATGAAGGTGCAGAGATAGGCTTGTGGAGACTGGCTCTTCTTTGTCTTCTCCAGCTACAAGGTAGCTCTTGTCCGTGTTCTCTGGGGCCTTCACTGCCTTTTCTGCACTGCTTCCCACCAGCCCTGTGCTTGTCAAATCAGTTCTTGTTTCACAATTTCTCCATTGGTTGAAGGAGGATGCACCACTGTCCCATATGACCTAATCTTCCTTGTCCTCAGCTGTCACAGTGTCTCTGCTGCCACTTAGGTGTGACCAATACTTATCAACCTTTTATACTTCAAGACAGTGGCTGAGGGGTCATGAGTGGGGACAAGGAATGAAAGAAGGAATCAGGAACAGTCTGTTCATCCCGAATGTCTCCCCCATGAAGGTGAAGGATAGCTTGGCAATTTCATGGGCTTTTTCAAAACCTGCAATGCAGCCCTGAAGCTTCAGACTGTTTGAGTCATGTTCTGGAAACCAAGCCCTTTGGAGTGAGGATGTGTACAGCAGAGTCACAGGTTTAGGAAATGGTTCTCTGGCCTTCTAGCATGTGGCATTCAGCTAGGAAGAGAAACTGTCCCATGACTCCATTGTACATTACAAAATTGAGACTGAAATATAACTAAAAATTGAGTGTGGTCTTCAAATACTGACTTTTGAGATATCAGAAACATCTGCTAACAGGTGGACAATACCTTTACACATTCTCTCTCTCTCTCTCTCTCTCTCTCTCTCTCACACACACACACACACACACACACACACTTTGTTTTCCATATTGCTTGGCCTTCTTAATTCTCTGAAAAGTATTTCAACAATTTACAAATTCCATAGTGGTAGTGACCATGTGGGCCTTTTAACTTCAGTGTGTCTCTGGTGCCCTCAAAGCCACCAATTATGGAGCTGGGATCTAGTAAATACTTAATGAAAATGGGAGAGTGGTAAAAGGCAGAAAATCAAATGGAATTGATCATTTGAACTGAGGTCTCTGGGAAGGAAAATGGGAGACCATAGCAAGATCACCACATCCTTCAGGTGTCTAAGCCAGTGTCTGCCAATAACAAGGAACCCTGGGTAGCTAAAAAGTTCACACTTGTAAGATTAAAGTCTAACTGATAGCTTAGGACAAAATACAACATGTACTGACTGAAGATGAGGTGCAAAATTCCCTCTGGGATTTCCCCCAAGATGAGATATTGGTCCCCCAAATCCTCAGGAACTCCAAGCTCCTTCCTGCCTTGCCTACCTAGGGTCCCTAATCCTGTCCTCAGAATAGTGACTCTCTCTACTACAGCATAGCAGGATCATCATTGTGGGGAGCTGGGAATGGGGGGGGCATGTCTTTGGAGACCGCCAAGGCCATTGCTATTTAGATACTTAGCCTATTGCCTAGTGATCAGACAGAGAGCTCTCCTTCCCTGAAGTCCTGACTGCTTTTCTGGGCGTCACAGGTAAAATGGGGCAATGCTGTCTTCAGCAATATCTTCCAAGTTGTTTGACAAGCCTTTCGCTCTCCTCATGACAGTAAGCCCCAGAAGGCAGCAGGTGAGGTGACAGCAGAAACTGCTGTTTTGCACTAATTCTCAGTGACAGAGAGGGATGGTAGAGAAAATAGAAATGACAAGAACCTTGAGAGGAAGCCACTATGCTAGCTTAGAATTCCCAACTACTGCTCCTCTTAATGAGGCCAAGAATGATTCGAGAAAAATCTCGGGTTCCTAAACCCTCAACCAATAACCCATAGCTATGCTGATAATCAGCATGGCACATGGAGGGGACACCATCCCAAATGTATGCTGCTACTGTGGGTTTTGTCCCAGGTCACAAAGGAAAATCGTGAAGATTCCATTTGGCATTGCACTGTGATCTAGGAGGGGAAAGGAAGGAGAAAGCCATTAAAGAAAGGGGTTCTTCTACCTGAGGTCCAGTGACCTATCCAAGCCTTCTCCTCAAGTTCTGCACTCACAGGACATCCCTGCTGTGCATCTCCCTCTTAAGCACCATGGCTTTGGGGCTCTGCCTTCTGTGGGCTCAGTCCATCACCCTCTGATATTTCACTCTGCTCTCCCCACTCAACAGCACTTGCAGGTCAATTCTGGGGTACTAACTACAAGTTAGGACAATGAGGGTGAACATTCAACTCCTTGCCCAAGGCCTAGGTTCTGAACATATGTGTATATAATGCTCAGTCAAGAGCATAACCCTGTGTTGTTAGCCCATGTGCCCAGTTGTTATACTATGCTGCTTGTTTCATTCCCGGCTGCTCATAATCACACAGAAACTATATTATTTACATCACTGCTTGCCCCATTAGCTCTAACTTCTTATTGTCTAACCATTACATATTAATTTAACCCATTTCTAGTAAACTGTGTATCGCCACGAGGCTGTGACTCACCGGGTAAAGTTCCTGTGCCTGTGTCCGGCAGCCCTGACTCTGTCTTCTTTCTCCCAGCATTCAGTTTAGTTTTCCTCGCCTACCTAAGTTCTGCCCTATCAACAGGCCAAGGCAGTTTCTTTAATCACCAGTGGTATTCACCGTATACAGAGTGGAATCTCACATCACTCATTCACCTGTTCTCCTTGTTATCTCGAAATAATTTTGTATGCCAAGTGAATAATACCTTCCACTGACATTCCCTCTCAGATCAAGTGCTTTAACACCTAAGATCATTTCTTGTCTCTAATGATAATCTCTGAACCAGACACTTCTTCAAGACACCCTTTGGCTTCAGGTCTTTGCAGGACTTCTGCCTAGACTCAGGGACCAACACTCAGAAGAACCAAATATCCAGCCTTGGGAGAAGGTACTATTTTTATGACTCTTGGATCTGAGACAGTAATAACTATGAAAGCAGAGCAGAGTTTTTTGTTTTTCTTTTCTTTTTTTTTTTAGGACTTCTGTTTCTTTGTAATTTATCACTGATCGTCAGTGTTAAAAATAAAAGCCTAAGGAAACTGAGCATAGGAAAGATAAAACTAGCTGTTTAATAACAGATCTGACGTGGAAAACAGTTTTGAAAATGTCAGCGGTGAAAGAAAGAGTTCTTCTGCTAATAAATTCAGATGTGTCTCCTACTGAGTTATTTGCTCAACCTAAATTTATGGGAAGCAGAGAAAGCAGGAGCATCTGATGTCTCTCTAGTGGACTGTCTGCTGGGCACTGAGGTAGACAGGGTCGTCTCTTTCTGCCTTCAGACCCAACTCAGACAATTGGACATGTCATTGAGAGTACAAAGTAAGAGCCCCAAGTATCCTGAAAGACACAAAGGAAGGGGTGAGGGAGAGTTAGATGAGGTAAAATGAAGACGGAAATATAGACCTGCAGATGTGGAATATTCCTAGTAATGGGAGGGGTAAATGGCGAGGGTGTGAAGTCTGGAAGTTCATGTATTCCCCACGTCATCATAACAGTGCCTAGGGGTTCCGATACAGAGCATCTCATGGAATGAGAAGGCATTGGCACATCCTTGCAAGGACATCACAATTCTATGACTTTTCATTAGTATAACTGTCTATATCTGAATTTGTGGAGCAAGTCTCTAGTCTGTAAGATGGTTTTTTTTCTGATTTGTTTGGATTAATTTGATGGCTTTGTCCAAGTATGTTTGTCTATGTGTTTATGTGTTTACTCTGCCATTGTTTGTGGAAGAGAGTCCTTACTTTGGTATCAGCATGATCAAGATTCCCAACAAAGGTCATTTAAAGGATGCAAGGTTCATTTTGGCTCAGAGTCTCATAGGGATTTCAGTCCATCATGGGGGAGGGTGGGCACAGCAGTGAGAGTGGCTCAGTCTTGATGCCTCTTCCCTTGGTCATAGGCCAGAGAACAGAAAAAGTAGGCCAGAAGCTGAAGTGGGTGTAACATTTGGCTGTGTTGGCTAGTTTTTCTGTCAGTTTGTAGAGGTTAGAGCCATTGTGGAAGAGGGAACCTCAGTTGAGAAAATGTCTGTACCAGATTGGACTGAGGGCAATTTCGGGCACATTTTCTAGATTGATGATTGATGTGGAGGGCCCCATCTCACTGTGGGTGGTCCCATCCCCAAGCAGGTAGCCCTGGGTGCTATAAGAAAGCAGATTGAGCAAGCCCTAAGGAGAAAGAAGGTGAGCATCCTCTGTGTTCTGTCTCCAGCTTCCTGCTCTGCTAGAGTTCCTGTCGTGACTTCCTCAATGATGGGAAGTCTAAGGTGAGATGAACCCTTTCCTCTGCAAGTTACTTTTGATCATAGGTTTAAGCAATATAAACCCTAACTAAGACACTAACTCTAGTAACCTTCTCCCCCTGCTTCATACATCCTACCTACTAAAGGCTGTAGTCTTCAAAATTGTATCATAAGCTAGGGACTAAACCTTTGGACCACAGCCTCTGGGAGGATGTTTCAGATTTAAACTATGACAGGTACATACCTGGTAGCCAAAATTATCACCACTTGATAGTTGGATGTTTTGGGGGTGAGGGGAGCAGAGAAGGGCTGGCCCACCCTACAAATACTATGTTGTGGCTATGGGTAGAAGTTTGGGATCCAGTATGTGATTCAGAAGCCTTCGTGGCAACAGATGGCTTGCTGACTGATCAACACACATTTGAGTCGTATGTCTAAGAGACACATTGTGCTAGAGTCTCGGGATTCAAAACTGAGTGTGATAGAAATACAGCTTTTTAAAACATCTTCTTACAAAGTTTCCAGCATGTGAGGTGCATCAAAAACCCCAGAGTTTACTGCAGTGCCATTCTGCCTCAGCTCCTGGAATCTCATTTTGTCCCTTCCACGTGAAGGCCTCATTTTCAGTAATTTTTTCTAGATCTGACGATGGGCAGACATCTGGCACTCTTGCTTATATAGCTTATATTCTGCACTACAAATTCCTCCCAAACAAAGTGTATTCTTTGGATAATTAATATGGAATCTCATTTTGAGATGCTCCCCAAGGTGAGAGAGAAGTGCATTGGCTCACCTGCCTATTCCTTGAAGGAAGAGTCCTCAACCTGGGATCTAGAGGAAAGTCCTTAGAGAAAGTGACTCTGAGGTTTGGGGGACTGGACTTCCGAACCTCATAGATCCTAGCTGGAATTGTGCAAGTGCTTTAGAGGAGGTCTGTAGCTTGTGCCTTGGTCTCTGTGGGTTGGTGGATGTTGTGGTTGCTACATTGCTAGTGGTGGGGAACATCCCACTGTCTTCAGGAATGGCACACTCTAGTGCTGGCAAGTTGAAAAGCTTCTCCTTGGGAAATCCTCCTCTTCAGCCTGAGTCAGTTTCCTCTTGACCCGACCTCTGGAGCGAGGAGGAAGGGCGACTTTGTTCATCTTTGCTGAGTTGGACACACCAGAGGGCTGTGACAGTGGGAAGGTGGGCATGAGGGGCATTAGTAGAGGGCACGGCCCTCACCTCTCCTGCCTCTTATTCTGTTCTCTCGCTTGTTATTCATCAGAGGCAGGAGTGGGGAATGAGTCACTCCTTACATTTCTTATAAAATCACACACAGAGCTGGGCGGTGGTGGCGCACGCCTTTAATCCCAGCACTCGGGAGGCAGAGGCAGGCGGATCTCTGTGAGTTCGAGACCAGCCTGGTCTACAAGAGCTAGTTCCAGCGCAGGCTCCACAGAGAAACCCTGTCTCGAAAAACCAAAAAAAAAAAAAAAATCACACACAGAGGGCTTCAATACCTTGCTCATGATCTCAAAGCCTGTAAGTGCTCCATGTACCTACGTGGAACCAGGGTCTCCTGGTTTCTGGTTGTTTTAAGGATCACAAAAAGTTTTTTTAGTCAGGGACAGTAAGATACACAGACATCATAAAGTTTGTTATAAAGAAAAAGTCTATTACATTCATGCTTCACAAGATGTCCTGAGGCATGTCTTGTGATGAAGAGCCACATAGAGACGTTCAGAGGCAAGATCATGTTGAGTGGGCTGAAGAGAGTGATGCAGAGCATGGCAGCCTCTCCTGCAATTCTTACTGGGGAAAGAGGCAAGTGGAAGTAAGTTTAGAATAGATGATGCAAAAATTTCCCTGGGCCCTGGGACACAGGGCTGTCCCAAGTAGTGTCACAGTTGGGTCCTGGGAGGTTAGGGAAGCTGGGCAATAGGCCAGAGAATGTTATAAACCTGATGAAAGAGGGCTGGAGAGATGACTCCATGGTTAAGAGCACTAGCTGCTCTTCCAGAGGTCGTGAGTTCAATTCCCAGCAGCCACATGGTGGCTCATAACCATTTGTAGTAAGGTCTAGCACCAGCTTCTGTCCTGCAGGCATACATGCAGACAGAACACTGTATACATAATAAAATAAAATAAATAAATAAATCTTTGGCCCTGTGGTGGTGGCTCAGCCTTTAATCCCAGCACTGGGGAGGCAGAGTCAGGCAGATCTCTGAGTTCAAGGCCAGTCTAGTCTACAAGACATGGTTCCAGGGCAGCCAGGACTGAAACCCTGTTTCAAAAAGTTAAACAAAACAAAAGTAAAACACCCTGCTGAAAGGACAGGTGTTGCCCTTCGTCAGGATGGGCTGGGTTTTGTTTAGAAATGATACTGCCACTGCAGGTGTTATCTCCTGTCTCCAAAGTAGACGCAACTTTGCAGTTGATTGGCAAAGCTTTCTGGAAATGACTCTAGCATGTTTTTAAGTCCCAGGCCTTATCCCTTCACTCAGAGCCTACCAATAATCCCATAACTCTAGATGCTGAGATGGGATCTCCAGGACAAGCTGGCTCACTAGACTAGCCAATGAGGTTCATCAAGAGACCCTGCCTCAGTAACTAAACAGGAAAGACATCATGTCAGATATCAGTAGTCAACTTGTGGCCTCTGTATGTACACCCACACACTTGCGTACACACATGTATGCCCACACATACATTTGAACATATATTCACATGCATACCTGCATATAAATGAAGGTGTTAAACTCTCCCACTCTTTACAACTGAATTTATGTTTCAGTTCTCTGAGAAGAACACACAGGTGTCTCTCCCAACAAAGAGCCAATTATCTCCTGTACCCTTCTATTCAGGGCTAAGGGAGAGAAAAAACACAAAGGGCCTAAGTCAGCCTCACAGTGTCCCATGGACAAACGCAGCAGCCCCCTTCTGAGTCTTATCCAAGTGTTTGCAGATGTGACCAAAGATGATAAGACTAAACCTCAGCCAATTAGAAACATACGAATGTAACTGCTGCTTGCTTAGCCAATTATGTTCGAGATGACCTACTTGCTCCTAGAACTCCCTTAGGTATGCTTAAAAGGAGCCCACACATCCCTCTCAAGGTCTTTGCCACCTTGCCTTTGTGTGGGATAGCAGGCCCCAGCACAATGAAATAAAAACACTCTTGCTGATTGCATATGTGGATTGTGGTCTTTTGTAGTACTTCTTCAGGACCTTAAAATATATATAAAATAATATTTAAATACAGAGAATAGAATATTGGAGTTAACACACTTGCTCTGGCCCCTTAATGAGGTCCCTGCAGCTACTGTCTAAGAAATTGTGTTGTCCTCCTTTGAAGAAGTCATAGCTCGACTCCTTCCTCTCCCACTGTACCAGCCTCACTAGTGGGCCTGAGTATACCCTTCACCTTAACAAAATAGGTGGCTAGGGAGCTCAACTTACACTATCTGCCCCTGCACTAGGAGAAGACTCTAAATGACACTTGTTTTTCTGAGTGGAAATATATTCATTACCACACATGAGGCATTGGACATTTCTGTTTGGGAGAAAAGAAGCTAGAAAAATATTGTGCAGACCCTTGGAGCATCCCTAAAGTGTCAGTCCATTCTTCATAATGATCTATGATATTCATTTGTTGAGAGTTTATTACTTTTGTAATCTAATTCAGTTTATCCCATTTTATTGCCATTCGGGACAACATTACCTTAGTTGTCTCTCTCGTCCTCTAGATGAGCATGTTGGCTTCAAGATTAAAAGGCATTCTGTTCAATATAACTGTTTCCTGTAGAGTCACTCTTCTCTGGGCCTCTCTCTCCTCTCATAGCATTTTTATGATGATAAACATTGGCAGTGATTTATGAATCCTTTGTGTGTGTGTGTGTGTGTGTGTGTGTGTGTGTGTGTGTGTGTGTGCATGCTATTGAGTCTCTACCCTCATCATCTGCTTAGAGATGAAATGTTTTGTTCAGAAATGCTTTGAGGTATCAGAAATGATAGAAATGGACAAATAGCAATAGAAGTTATCAAGGAAATTTTTTTTTGTGATGGTACCAATTAAGAACACGCTCAATAACATCAAATCAACTTTAAGATAGAAAGATATCACTGGGTGGTGACTAACACCTTTAATCCCAGCACTCAGGAGGCAGAGGCAGGTGGATCTCTGTGAGTTCAAGGCTACCCTGGTCTACAGAGCATGTTACAGGACAGCCAGAGCTATAAGGAGAAACCCTGTCTCAAAAAATCAATACACCAAACAAACAAACAAAAATGAAGAGAGAAATACATCAGTTTTACTAAAATCCACAGTCACTCATCATTTTGAGCAACTGAAAAAGTTGAGCACAAATTCCATCTCCTTATGGAGGCTGCCACCCCCTAGTTACAGTTTAGGACCTACCAGTGTGGACATGCAGTCCCTGGCCTGGTCTTGTAGCAATGTTGTTAACACCCTTCTGCCTTTTCTCTAGAGTGGTATAGACTGTGTATGTGGGACAGCATTGTCCCCCACCATCTCCACTGCATCTCGGGGCAAGAGAGGATTGGTATGCTCTCACGGAGCAGCCGGGGGTTGGGGAACCCACCGCACAAGTGTCTCCACACTGCTGCTCCCACACCCACCCTTCTTGGGAGAGGAGCAAGTGTCGTCGGCCTGCGTCATTTGCCAAGGCTCGCTGGTGTTTGCTGTTCCTGCATTTTACACTGACACAATGTTAAAATGTCATCTTGGGCCACCACCCAGTGGATTGTAAAGCCCTTGGAGTTTAGGTGGACACAACTTGGCAGTCAATAAACACAGCTTTCTGAAAATGACTCTGGCATTTTCTTAATTCCCAGGTCCTTTATCCCTTCACTCTGGCCACATGTTCTTGGTAGATTTCTCCCATGTTAGACCTACAGTAGAAAGTTCAGGAAAAGCGGGGACACACTTAACCTGGGCTTCAGGTGGCCAGCCACCAGCCCAGCTTTCAATACATGTTTCTGGTGGTTCCTATACTCAGTGTTGTCCAGCAACTCTGGCCAGAGCCATTGCCTTTTTTATCTGGAACCTCTCAGTGGCCTGCTTTTAGTGTCTATTAAAATCTGTATCTCACTAGGACTGTGCTTCTCAATTGTGAGAGAACACCACAGGAGTGCAGCCAGAGAGATCCAAACCAGCCCCCGTGTCAGGGTTCTAACTGCTGTTCTTGTGTGAATGTGGACGAATAGAGGTATAACAGCATTAAGAAACACTTAAAGAAGTAGCCAGGTTGAGCACAAGTGTCCATGACCTATGCCCCATTCTACATACCAGAGGGACTTCACACATTGTGCTAGCCTGTACCAGACCTCTACTGAGTACCTCGTTGAAACAAACAAACCAAAAGCATTCTCTAACAATGACCCATGGGGCCTAGTGCCACTGTCTCTCCAAGTTCAGCCCTTGGCAGCCCCTCCTGATGATGACTCCTGTCATACTGGCGCATTCAGTATCACTTCAAGAATCTTTGTCTCCCTGACTGTGTACTATTTTCCATCTCACTGTAGCATCCTTTCTGATAACCCTGTGTCATACTCCCTCCTCCCCTCCCCTCTGTACAGAACCTTGCGTAGGTGTCACCTTACTGGGACAGCTTTACCTGCCTCCTTTCCTAAACCAGCAACTCCTCTTATCCTCCACCATCTTCCCTGCTCTGTTTTCTTCATAACCTGTAAGCCAGCAAACACACGGGCATTATTATGAATTTTATTTTACTCTCAAGACAATGTAGGCTCCACCAAGTTTTTTCTGTGTTCACAGAGTGGTCCCTGACACGTAGCAGGGACTCAAAAGATGGATAAGCTGTCCCTTTTATTTGTACTGTGCGAGGTGGCAGCCTCCTTTCTGGATGTGCTGTAGACATATTGGAACCCTATTGCAACCACCTCCCTTCCCCTCTTTCAAAAATAAGAATTTTAGATTCACTAATGTAGAGGAAATAGGAGCATCTATGTTTCCCCTCTCCTTTCACCCCTTCCTCCTTCCCTTTCTTTTCTTCACAGTGCGGTCTTTGAACTTGCCCTGGAACGGTCCTGACCTCTGCTCAGAACCCCTCAGAGCTTCTCATGTGCTTCTCTGTGTCAGTCAAACATAAGTATAACTTTTAGTTTTGAAAAAGAATGGATTGATATTGTTTGTTTTCCTTTGGATGAAATGAAGTGACTTTGAAAGGCTACATTCAAACACTTTATTAAGCTAAATTGGGTTTGTAGAAAGCACTTAAATGAGAGATCAAAATTAGTGGGGTGGCTCATCCACTTGTGTGCCCTGTGTTTGAGCTGTGACAATGACAGGAGCCTTCTGTGCCTGTGGCTGAGGCCTGGCTCCTAGAAGTGGCACAGTGGATCCTGATGGGCTAGCCTGGCTTGTGCCACGGCTCCTGTTCATGACCATCTATGCTGTCCACTCGGCTCTCAGCAGCACGCCGGACCTGACTCTGCTAGAATTCCTTCCTACATCAAGAAACCAGCAGAGCTCCCAGCAAATCAGTGAAAGTTGGTTTGGGGGCACTTCATAAGAAATGTAGAACTCAAACACATGAGACTACAGAATCTGTCACTGAGAGGTCTGGCACTCAGTTCAAAAACAGTAGAGGAAAGCAGCCCGCATTTTCTGTTTGGCTTTTATTCTGATTTTATCCTTATTACCCCACCCAGAACTTTCAGACCATTACAGTTTCAGTGCTTTTTTCTCCTTGAAAATGCACTTTAATTATTAAAGCAATAGTTACTTATTTTTAATTCATTCACCCATTCTAATGATATACAATTTATGAAGTAAAAATTTGAACCTCTCTTAGAAAAACAAAATCTCAGTGCATGATTATTAGCCAATCAGTTCTCAGGAGACACTTGAGGGTTTAACTTTTGACCATAATGTAGTGGAGGTGAGCATGCTCGTACTCTGCACTAAGTGTTTGCGAAGCACGCACCCGCCAGTGTTCTTCCACTTCCTGTCAACTGTATTGACTCTTCGTCTGCATGGGCATTTTGCCTACAATCTTGACCGTAAGATAAATGCTTAGAGGTATAATTACTTGGCCAAAAAATTACAAATACAAAATGTTCTTGATGTTGTTAAATTGCTCTCCAAAATACTTTACACTTTGAAGTAAAATGTCTTTTCCTTTTGTGTTCATCTGAAAGGCAGAATTGTGAGCAAATGCAGGGCAGAGACCCAATATCATCTGATTATGTTTATTTTCTAGGCAGAGATGTAGCAAGTCTTGTCCATGCTGCTTCTACTCAGATAAGGAGTCGGCCCACTGGGAGCCAAACATGGTACATAAATGGAAATACTGAATGTGATTCTGATTTTCTTTCATAAGCAATACAATAAAACAGAGAACAACAAAACAAACAGAAAGCCTGTAATCTCTCAGCAGAGCACCTGACCCATGATGGCACTGACTGCGGAGGTGGGACTCACGGTGCTGGCTCTCAGTACTGAGTACTTGTTAGCACAATTCTTGAGCAATCATGAGTAAGGTGAAGCTTGGCACAATCCTACTGGCTTTCCAAGTAGGTTGCCACATTTGAAATCAGGAACCATACAAGTTTGCCAGCAACTTCAAGTCTTTTCTGAGGTTTGAACCATACCTCCGAGAGAAAAGAGTTTGTGCTTAGCCTCTTCATCTGGACAGCACAAAGGCTGGCACCGCTGGCTACCTTTGCAGCTTTCCCCAGGAGTCTTTGATTGCAAAGATGAAATGCATGACTTCACAGCCTAAGAGCCATTTCTTATTCTTCATTGCCAGCCTAAGAAATTGTTAAGATGTGAGTTTGCCAGTCTAGTCTTCAACCTTTAAAGAACTTCAACTTGAAATCAAAGCAAAGGATTTAGAAAGATCATGAGCTCTGTCTCAGGGAACTGGATTCTGGCCTCGGTCCTGCAGGTGATTTTTCTCATGAACTCTCAGCTGCTTGGGAATTCTGTCCTGACAGACCAGGCAGCTCAGAGCAGTGATGGGAAACACTCACACTGAGACCAGACCTTGACAAAACTAAGGTAGTTATTGTACTTAATTGGGCCTTAGTTTCCCCTAAATCAGAGAGATTCAGCTAAGTATACACAGTGACCAATAAGGAAAAGTGAACTGTGGCGGCAGCTTGTTGGCAGGGGGCAGCACTTACCATTATTTTATGTTATAAAGTTAGGGTTTTGCTTTTAATTTTTTCCCAGGAGATTAAAATCCTCTAGTGTTTTCCCTTCCTTCCTTCCTTCCCTCATTCCTTCCTTCCCTCATTCCTTCCTTCCTCTCTCTTTTCATCTATCTACCTCCTTCCCTTCCTCCCTCCTTCCTTTCTCTCTCTCTTTTTGTCTGTCCACCTACCTTCCTTCTTTCCTCCCTTCCTTTCTTCTTTTCTTTCTTTACACCTCTCCCCATCTGTCCATCTTTCTTTCTTTCTTTTGGAGGGCATATCTCTGCTTCTGAATTTTCTGAGCAGGGTCATGTGGAAATGAGCTGCAGGGAGAAGTGGTGTCAACAAGGTCTGGCTGTAGGAGGAGTGCCTGAGGGGACTCCCGCATCATCTGGTGGTAGCTCATCACCCCCACCCCCAGAAAGATCTTGTGCATGAGCTGCGGAGAGTGTAGAATGTAAAGGGTCTTTCTGATACACGGGGACAAACTGGGACTTTGTTGACATAATATGCATTTAAGGTCCTCTTCCAGTTAGAATCAGAATATGGTCAAAAGCTAGCCTCTGTGTTAAATGCCCTAATTGGAAGAGGTTCAGAATGACCCTGGAACCCCCGTCTTCCTAGCTGTGAGCCTTTATAAGTTTCCATTCATCCAGGCACTGGATAATAATGTTCCAAGTTCTGCTTTCCGTGGTAGCACAGTTCGGTGACACAGTCCATTCTCTCTCCCCATGAAAGTGGACTCTAATGGAAGAGGCATGTCTTCTAGACCAGACTACAAAAGTTACTAGTTAACCACAACTCTAGGCAAGGCCTGGGAGGAGCAGCAGTCATGTGACCCACCAGGCTGCCTGAGCTGAGGGGACCCTGGCTTGTAAAGCCTTTGATACCATGTGTCAGCTTTCCTTCATATAATGCCACACCATGATCTTCAGAGGATACACTTGGCCTACCAAGAGAGGTTGTCCTGGATTGTGGAGTGTTGTCCTCCTCCCCCGTCATTCCAAACTGTGTCAAGGGTGCTTAAGCCTCTTCTTCATCTTCCCTCTATCTGGTCATCTAGTACTACTTGGTGGGGGTGGGGGAACCATGGTTGTTTCAAGGAGCTGTGACTGAGACAGGGCTGGGGTGGGGGAGGGAATGGGAGAGGGAGTGGGAGGAAGCAATGGAAAATGTAATAGCTTTTTAAAAAGGTAAGTTCTCTGCTCTTTGGGAGGAAACATCTTAGGATAACTAGAGAGGGACTCCATAGGCCTCCTGGCCACAGGCACTGCCTCTCGTTTCAGTTAATGAGCTAAGCCCTACCAGCTCCCGTGGAGAGTTTCATAGCTCTCACAGCCTGTGCTTTCTGCTGGGAAGAAATATTGAGGCTCTCACGGTGGTGTTTTTATTCTCTGGAACAGCACCGTCTGGGTTTTCTGTGGGAATGAGGAAAACAGTTGTGGATTTGGTCTAGACCTGGGTGATCCTCTTCCACTCGTGGAACCAAGCCAGCTCTCCCACTTCTGGCTTTTCTTCTCCGCCCTACATTGCCTGCCAAAAAAACGGCTACCATTTATGCCATATGGCTACAAAGATCAAAGGCCCCCTGAATATATTTCTAGCTGACTGTACTTCAAATGTCTAAAATGTGTTTCTACAGATGGGGAGTGTGGAGCAGGAAAGAGGTAGAGCACATGTGTGTTAGGCATGCATGTGGTCTGCACAGGATGGCGCAAGCTCAGGACAGCTCAACACATGTCCGTCTTCTCTTTAGGTTCGAATCTTCACATACCTCATTGGGCGGGAAGCTGCTTTTGCCGACAATCTCAAGTGGATGGCCTGTGCTAACAAAGGTGAGTCTCCCAAACATGCTGCACTCCAATTGATGCTCTCTGGGGTGCAGGATATGTGGCACACATATGGGGAAGAGAGGGAGCCCTAAGAGAAGGTGATTTCAGTGCCATATTCTATAGGTCTTTGGAGACCATCAATCTAAATAAATTTTCTTAACCTTGAAAATATATTTAATATGACTTCATGTTTGATTACTGTAGATGACTATTAGCCTGCACTTCTTAATTATACATTACATTTTTTCTTTTGGTTTTTTGAGACAGGGTTTCTTTGTCGCTTTGGAGCCTGTCCTGGAACTAGCTCTTGTAGACCAGGCTGGTCTCGAACTTACAGAGATCCGCCTGCCTCTGCCTCCCGAGTGCTGGGATTAAAGGCATGTGTCACCACCACCCAGCTACATTACATTTTTAAATGAGCTTCATAAGCATAATACCCCAAACAAGAGTAGAAACATACATAGAGTATAACAAAAATAACTTTAAATTTATATAAATATACCAAAATCCGTACCAAAGTAGAATATTTGAGGTTAATACTGTTATTTATCCTCTATCCCTATAGCCCCACTAAATGATGATAAACACACATTACCCACTGAAAAAAACCAAAAACCCCACCTGTTGAAAATGTAGGCATTGTGTTCTCTAGATTGTTTCCTGATGTCTGGGGATAAAGGCATATTTAGGGAGCCTGAGAAAATTAGGATAATGGTCAAGTCTTGGGAAAATTAGTTATACCATTTGTTATCCAGTCTCTGTGCAAAGGGAAAGCACAGAGACTGGACCAACTCAGGTATCAGCCTTGAAGCTGTTCTGGATGCAGAACTCGGAGAAAGCTGCAACAGAAGCACTCTAAGAGGCAGATCACCTGGGCTACCTGTTTTGACTGTTGTCTGGTCCCCTTGCTCTGAAAACACACAAACTTTCAAAGGTAGCATACATATCTCTATTAATACAATTATGAACTGTGTGTTGTACACAAGCCAGCCAAAGATAATTTTTTTGTTTTATGATTGAGCATGTAAAATATACATCACTTGTCCTGTAGTTTTACTTAATTTGTTTTTTTTTTATATCTGTAGTCAGGATTTTTCAGGGGTCCTCCCCCAGTTAAACTGATTACTTTTAACCTTGAATGAATCCTGTGGAAACCAAAGCATAACCTCTTCCCCAAAGCAATACATTTTCTGACTTTCATTTTAAAATTGAGACATTCCTAAAGTATCTAGGCAGCTTTACTTCAGTCATCCTGCTTACAATCCAAGTCTCTAAGCAGCTGTTGTTCACTTATCAGCATTCAAAAAATTTACAATTAACATGGGTGTTATGGAACATCATTTTAAATGATGCCCATCACCTCAAACACTTTCCTTGTGTTGGACAAATTCAAAATCCCCTTGCCTAATTATTTTTAAAGACACAAAAATTTAGTGTAGTCACCCTGCTGTTCTGTAAGAATACTAGACTACCTATTTGATAATATATAAATAAATATATCCTATTCAACTCTATATTTTGCTCCTTTAGCTTCTGCATATGACTTAAAGCAGACAAGGAGGCTATAATTGTAAGATAAAATCTATTTATAAATTATCTTTCAGGGATGTAAAACGGCTCTTCCCAAACCATTTTTCTATAGATTCTATAGATTTCTATAGATTGTAGTCAGTCAAGTGACTACCCCTCTTTTCTAGTTTTTAGTAGCTGGGTAATCATGGAGGAAGAACTGAGCAGAGACACACATATCCAACAGAAGCTCCCAATATCCACACATCCACAGCTATTCCCAGTTTTCCAGCATGCCTTCACAACAGGTTCTTGTAGCATGAAGGAATTCAACCTGGGATAAATCTGAGAAAAAGCATCCAGGAGCTTGTTTGGGCATCCACACTCTTCCTTTAGCTTCCATGAACTTTGAAGCTTCATGGTTCAGATAGAACAGAGATGGGATTCAGCAGGCTTGCCACACTCAGGTCCCTGAGTGAGTGGACAGATGGCCCTGTTCCACACTAAATGTGTGCCAAGACTCTATATGAAGCCATTGGGATTTCTAGGTTGATATTTTCAATGACAAAGCTTTGGCTACAGGACTAGTGAAATTAACCTTAATTTGCATTAGTAGTTTAATATTCAGCATGGGAGTAGTAATTGTTCTTCCTTTGAATTTTTAATTGACAAATACAAACAATAAATGGCATAGAGCTTGATGTTATGATGATATAAATACATTGTGAAATGGCCAAATCAAGACAATTAATGTGAATTCCATTACCTGCCTACCATGTCCTTGTACTGTGAGAGCACTCAACATAGATTCTGGGTGATGTTCAGAAATACAGACATTGTCATTAACTGTAGTCGATACACCATGCAGTGGAGCTCGTGTGTTTATTCTTCCCATAGAATAATAATTTTGTATCCCATTCCTCTGTCAGTTCTTATTAAACAGAAGGATTAGTGAAATGGTGCATGCTAGGTTCAGTAGTTCAATACTAGTTCATAGGTACTTAATCAATTATGGATTTTTATATTTATGAAATCAATGTATTACCAATCCCAGCAGTGTATCAGAAACAATGCTTGGGGCAGAGATCAGGAATGGAAGTGACAATGCCTTCTAGTTTAGTAAGGACTTCTTCCATTTTTCTATATGGTCAAGAAAGATTTGACTTTAAACCCAGCCTCTTGGATTTTAAATCCAGCCTTCTTCTTGTACTTACTTACTAGGTACTGGGCTTCATCACCTGCCAAAGGCGGGTGGTATAATCCCTGTCCAATACAAATGCTGTAGGCAGGAAGTTAGGTCTTGTGAGCCATGCCCTGTTCCTAGAACATGAGTGCTCACATGATTCCCCATGGCCAGTGACCTCGAGGTCTGGCTTACGTCCTCTCTGAGACCACAGACTCCATGAGAGTGGCCTTGGACCCATACTTCATCTTGGCTACTCAACAAAACCCAGCCTCAGACTTTACTCCGAGCAGGTGGTCCTGTGATGGCTTACAACATAAGTAAGTTAGTTATTCATATTCATAAAACGGTTCTGTTATCCAGCATTTGGGACTGATGGGCTTAGGTGGCCCATCCTTTTGCTGATCTTCTAAGCTGTAATTCATCAACATGGTAGTATCTGGGAAGAAAGAAACTGGGATGAGAACTTTACAAGTCTCTGCTACAGTTTTTAAAGTTTATTTATTTATTTAAGAAGCAATCTTTTCTCACTTAAGAAAAACAACTTTATTTCAAGCAACCAAATTTGTTTCTCTGAAAAAAAGAAAGAAAGAAAAGAGTGTTCTGGGAAAAGAAGTGGGTGTGACTCATAACCTTAAGTGGGAAGGAAGGTCAAGTCTCAGGAAAGAGCAGGGAAGATGTATTTTTGTTTTCTCTTTTCTTTGTACATTTTCTTTACATGTCTACATCGTTATTCTCCGGAGATAGGTCTTCCCTGCTTTGTAGATGTGTGTGGTTTGAAATGTTGCTCCTATCTCTTATACAACATGTCCTATGCTGGAAACACAATAGATTGATAGTTTCTCCCCTGGACACAGACCAGCAAACCTGAACTCCTAACTTCCAACCCCTCTTCCCAGAAAACATTCTGTCACCAGCCTTGGTCAGTTCATCAGGCATGTGGAGAGTAAGCCCACAAAGGGAAAGTACGGGCAGCCGGGACAGAGGAGCTTCGTAGAGCCAGGCAAGCGGGCTGCTCGCGTGGTGCCTTGGCAGGGATTTGCCTTTCATTTCCTGTTTCTATTTGGAATGGTCTTTAAGCATATCTCAATTTTTCACCTCAGAGAATGAAGGGCATCACTGGAGAGCATTTGTGTTTCCTTGACTCTCTGAAGTAACAAGTAGCATAGGTTTTTTTGTTTGTTGCTTGGCTTGCCTCATGAAAGTGTCCGTCTTCCTGCTCATCCCAGGTCACATGTTTGGCTTTCTCTCCAGAGCAGGTACAGCAGAAATGGAGGAGGCATGGGATGAGGGAATTGAGTAAACCTAGACTTCTGTTGACAACAGAGGCCCCTCTGTACATCTTAGAACTTTCTTGAAATTTAAATAGAGAGTAAGTTATGCTTCCTAGTTCTTTTCTTTCTGTGGTCATGACGAACAAATATTCCTTTCTTTTTTTATTTTTGTCCCTGCCACACCAGATTGCAATTTTCCCCATCAGCTAGTAGGCCCTTAGTAGTGGGTGATTGCTTTTACTGTCTGTGTCCAGCTGATGAAAATCCTTCAAATTGGAACTTTGTCTTAATCAACTAATACTGTATCTTTGCTTCATTTTTGTTGTCATTTTCAAGAATCTTTGAAATATTCTTGAAAGATAATTTAATCAAGCCAGGACCTAGCTCTGGAATTCAGCCCATAAAGTTTATAGGTTCAGAAAATCCACAGAAGAAAGGCTAGCTGTTATCTGGAGAGGTCTTGGGAGCCCCTGAAGAAAGCCCTTGTTCTTGCCGGAATTTTGTCACATGACAACCAATGGCTCCCAACAGTTTTACTTTTGTGATTCGGCTCTCACTGTCAGCCTCTCTCAGAGTCGCGCTCACCATGACAGTGTTAGGTTCCGCTCATCTGAACCCGTGTAAACACTGGCTTCATGTTGCGTCAGTCATGAGGTTTTTAGCCACGTAAGTTCAGTGAGGAAGTATTCATCTATGGTCATTAATTAAATCTTTGTTTATGGTCTAGGATTGTTACATGATGGAGCCAGCATAGCATTTTCTTCTCAAGTGACATGGGGTCTGAATCCCCACCCACCCATGTTGCGTGTTTTTGCACTGACTCAACCAAGATCTTCAGTGAAATGAACTGTCAGCATCCAGGAGTTGAACAGACCAGGGGAAGGCCAAAGTGAAGCCTGCTGACAGGTTGAGCTGCCTGACCACAGAGTGACCCCAAAGGAGGGGAGGGGAGTGGTGGCCATTATGCCATCCCTGGATCTCTAGTGTTCAAAGACCTACTGTCTGGGCAGAAAATCTTTCTTAGAAGTCTGATAGCCATGGAAACCATTCATAGCCAGTAGGCCTCAGGTACTTTTTACTGGAAACACATTCCTGGGGGGGCATTCCTGGGCCTTAGTTCTCTGCCTTCTTCACCAGGCTGGCAAAATCTAGGGAGGCTTGGAGCTTATTGGTTTATTTCATTTTATGCCTAAGTAGGACCTGCCCTTAGGGGACTAGTTCTAATGAAGCAAAGAAGCATGCCATTTTAAAAGATGTTACGACAATCCCTGCCACTGAAGACAGGCTGGGCGCTTGAAATGCTGCATTCACACCACTGCATAAACAAGCGAACTGGGACAGCAGCAAAGATGGGCGGCAAGTTCAGATAGCCCATAAAGAGGCGATAACCTTCTCTAGTGTGCAGGGTGCCAGCATTTGAAATGAGCACGCCGATTCCCCCTTCGAAAGCCGGAGTTAATGGAGTGTTTCCCAGCTGTGCAAACAAAGGCTTTGCTCAGTCCTGAGTTCTCAGCCTTTCAGTCATCATGCGCTCCAAACGAAACGCCTTGTGCGTCTCTCCCAGTTGTGTGTTTAGCTTATCCCCTTTCGAGAGGTTAGAGGTTGTTCTCTTCTTGTTTGAAATAGAACTGGTAGCCTAAGCCCTCCTTGGAGGTCCAGCCCCCAAACTTTTCCAAGAAATAATTCTTAATCTCATTATCCCTTTCCAACTGTCTCATAACCCCAAAGACGCTTCATACTTGTGAGGCCATCGGAACGGCTGCGGGAAGGAGAGAAGGCAGAGTTAAACCATTTTAGTTTTTCAGCACAGGCAATGTGAAAAGAGCATCTAGGCCGATAGCTGCACACAGTCTTCCAGTAAGCACCCACGAATGTGAGGATTTGCACGTGATTCAGACAGAGATCACCGTGTTGCTGTTGTTAATAGCAGTTAAGAACAACTGACTGCTTTCTGCACCAGGTGAAACCCACAACACGTAGATGACATGGCTCTGTAAACCCTCACAGAACCACTACGAGGTATATGTTATAATCATCTGCATTTATCAAGAGAGAACCCCGAGACATAGGCTGTCTGTTCTTCAGCCTATCATACTTAAGAGGTTGGAGAATCTTTGGAAATATGTGAAGGAGCTATACCCATGTTGTATGACTTCCAGGGGAGACATAAAGAGAAGTCTGTTCACCTGAAATAGAGAGATAGTAATGACCAAAGAAACTATTCTACCCATGCCCATTTAATGACCCAAAACGCTTCTTGGGGTTACGAAAAGGAACATTCTGACTTGGAGAATTGCATCATTGAAAACTACTCCTCAACTTGAGCTCTAAAACACAGACACACACAGACACAGACACAGACACAGACACACACACACACACACACACACACACCATGGATTTTGTGAAAATTGCACCACTGGAGTCCTAACACACAGTCAACCTTACACTCCCTGTATATTCTAGCACTCTCCAAGACCACAGACTTGCTGGGGACAACAGGGAGCCATGACTAGCATGCAGATGAGGATCTAAGGCCCTCCCCACTCCTTCAAGGAGGGAATGACAACAGACTTACCGTCATTAGTGTTGCTCTGGCTATGACTATATTGTTCTTCTGATCTCATGGCCGGGACTGAGAGTCCAGGCGTTGTGTTGATCACCATAGGAACTCTGCTTCACGGTGGTAATGATCTTGTGACACACAGGGAATTGACCCTGTCGCCACAACAGACTGCAGCAATGGTAGAACCAGAACCTGGCTATGTGAGGTAGGCAATAGGGTCTGCTCGCCTAGGCACACTCTGGCGTCAGATACCATTGTAAAGTGCAATGTGGAATTCTTTTTCTACGGCAAGGCAGCTCTAAGCAAGAGATTTTGGAAACACGTAGAAAGTTAGGTAAAATCATAGGAATACAGGGCTGCCTATGGCTTATCACACAGAGCAGCTGTAACCTAGGGTTTACAGAAGGAATGCTACATGGGAACAAGGCAAATAAATTGATGTTATAGAGAAAAATGAGCAGACCATTTGTAATAGGTGGCTAATTTCAGCATTAATTACTCAGTAATTACTGGATGATTGCTGATTCTGTTCTCTTACGTGATATATGAAGTTCAAAAAGGCACATTAAAGACGAGAATAAACATTCAAGAGCTAGAATTTCCTAGGAAGAAAAAAGAAATAGGCAGTAAGGAAGGTAGCCAGCTCAGAGAATACAGAAGGGAACTAAGGGAAGCCTGTGTCTATGGTTACAGCCAAAGACCTCAGCCCTTGGCTACTTCCTACTATCCATCATTTGTTAGCTATGCCATTCATTTGCTAGCTGAAACTTATAGAAAAACATTGCAAAGCAAGAAAAGATCCTTTCAGAAAGGTTCTAATGGACTGGGACCATATTTGTGTAAGCTTTACAGCGTGCATACATGCATATATGTGTGTGTGTGCATATATATATATATAGATGTGTAATTCACACACACACACACACACACACACATATATATATATATATAAAATTTCAGCTTTTCTTGCCTTTTATAGACTTGTATCTCTGCTTATTATATTGAAATATAAGTTGGAGCCGTGACCTGGGATTGTATGATGGTACTAATTATTGCCAGGAACCTTGAAGGGCAGCCGTGTGTTTGCCCAATTTTATCCTCAGCCTTTCCCAGCTATAATACACAAATGACCTACTAGAGGTACCCTGGGGGCAGAGTTATGAGGAGCCCATGGTCCTTTTCTATTTTGGTAAAAGAGAATGCCTTCTAGGTTGAGAATAAAGGCTTTGGAGTCCAATTAGCCTGGATTGGTCTAGGCCAAGCTCTTGCACTTTGTTTTGCCCCTTCTGTCATGAGCACCTGAGGTGGGCTGTCATGGGTCCCAAGGCAGAGAGCAACATAAGTCCCAGGAAGACTCAAGTGAAGGTTTCTGCATTGTTCCCAATCTGGGAAGGTGTCTCCGAAAAAGAAACGTACCAGCTCTCAATATGGGTCACTTCATTACCATCCCAGTGACAGCAGACACAGTAAGCAGGCAAGTCAGAGTCCGGCACTGAGTGTTCTCAAGATGCTGAAGTGGGATACAGAGAGAGAAAGTGAGGGCAGATGGCTCATTGATGATAAAATGGACCCATTTTGGAAAACTAGGGAAGAGTGGACAGGGAGAATGAGCAGAGCATGGGAAAGCTCTAGGCAGGCTGGGGGAGAAGGGTCAGGACCAGCTCAGCATAAGGAGAGCAGGAGAAAGGCTCAATAAAATTCAGCAACAGTGTGCGGGGCTTTCCATGTAGCTGGAGGCCAATGGAGGAAGGTTCTTGGAGGTCAGAATAAGACATTCAGATTTTGTTCTGACTTTGTGTGGAAACTATTACAGTGATTTCATCAGATAGATGGAAGTACACTTGATACTTTCAGATGATCCTTACACCTAAATGAGGGGATGGAGTCATGGCAGGCTGGAGTTGGATTGACTTATGGTCCATGGAATCTTGGAATGGGGTTAAAGTGCTGAAGGAAAGAACAGTCATGTTAAGTGTGTTTTAGAGACTGGACCAGAAACATGCTGGTGAGTTAGATATGGGGCCAGGAGAGGAGCAGAGAGTGATGAGGGGGTCGTCTAGGGTCTTTCTTCGGCTTTGGGTCTAACCAGACTGTGTGCTATTGCCCAGATGGGGAAGGCTAACAGCGGTTGAAGGCAGGGAGTTGTAAAGGAAATCTAAGAGTAGGCTTTCTGGATTTTCTGCTGGGCACCTGATTTCATCCACAAGAGCTGTCAGGTAACTGGCTGGCTGCAGGTGCGAAGCACTGGGAAGTGAGCTTGTTGTAACATTTGGGCTTTGACTGTGATAAATAAGACAGAGTGAGGGCCATTCCTCAGTTCAATCCTTTACAAATGTATGATTGACACCTCTCTGATCTCACTCTCTACGCTGATGAGCTGTGTCCTTCATCTCCCTCACATGTCCATCTCCTTTCTTCTTTGGCTCTGTTTTGGAAAACCTAAATCAGAGAGCTTCAAATGTTGGCTTTGAAGATTGGACATGAAAATAGAGGCAATCAAGGACCTGAGACAGACTATCTTCACAGGAATAGGTCTACAGTGAAAATGCTCATCCAGATCCAGAACTACCAGACTGACCAACAGTGGTACCCTCCATAGCTGGTACTATGTGCCAGAGTTCTTTACTCAGAATCCAAGGTTTAGCAGAGATATTAAATATTTTCTTTCTTATTACAAATTAGATTATAGTTTCCTGGCATGGAGAAATGACTCCTCTTGGGAAAGGCATGTCCCTTGTCCTCTAGTAGTCCCTTATAAAGTATTTCTTGCCAGTCATGCCTCTCAGCTGGACCACCTAGGAGACATATACCAATGGATCCCCCTAAGCAGGGGCCAGACCTCCAAGAGAACTCACAGGTCCTGTTCTGAGATCTCATGCTATAACAGTGTATCCCCATTCCTCCTTTGGGGCCCTGCTTCCCTGATGTAGTCTTGACCACAAGGGTGGGGCAGGTAGGAGTGATAATACATGCTAATTAGCCCTGTGTGGAGCTGTCATCAGAAACCCAGAAGCCACATGGTCCCAACCTGTTGGGAAGTGGCACACTAAATTCAAACCAGCTGGCCTTTGTTTGGAAATGTTCTGGGAGGTTCCAGCCCATCCTGGACAGTGAAAAGGCTGGTGTTTCCCTACAGTGTGCTTGGTTCAGACACAAGGAATGTCTATAACTGCTGTGCAATGTTGCAGCGGATCTGATTTTAGAGTTTCCTTTAAGCCATCTCTGACTTACTTGATGAGTAGGAATGGATCCTTACTTAGAGACAAGAAGAAGCTACATGAATCTGTGCCTATACTGTGTCCAGCTTTAAGTCCTTCTGTAACTCCCTGTTTTAGGATAAGAGCTCAACTCTTTTCCATGCTTTGCTGGGCCTAGCCCTTTGGGTCATTTCTGCTCTCTGTTAAACTCTTAAATTGAGGCCATTCTGAGCTATTTTTCCTACCAGAAGGGGCCCAATTCTCTGTAATCTAGATGCTTCCCTTGCGTTCTTTGCTTTGCCAGATCCACTCCTCAACTGCCTGCCCCCACCCTACTAGTTTCCTCCTTTATCCCTCAATGTTCGGCTCCAAAGACCCTGGTTTAGTGTAGTCAGACTTGATTGGCTACCCCTATTATTTCGTAATGGAGGCTGTACTAGTTTGTGGATCATTTCTCCTATCCTCATGACCCAAGCCCATCCTGTTCATTCTGCTAAGAAAGCTTTCCACCCACACTTGAACAAATGACTTCCTCTAGGCAAGCCAGACCTGTGCCCAGTGTTCTCTTCCCTTCCAAACCTTCTAACCCGCAGCAAAGCCCACAAGATTCCAAGTTGAAGTGTCCTGAACTCAAGATCAAGCAAACAGCATCATCAGTAAAACTATTGCATGCTTAGAACATTTTCTATTGCATAAAACCCAGGCATGTCAGTCTGACAGTCATGCTAAAGTAGGATCTGGAATCTTAGCCTCAAGCATACACAGATTAAAACCCTGTAGCAGTAATGGGCACAAACCAGAGGCATGGAAGGAACAAGTAAAACCAAGAAACCCACAATCTGCGCTTTTGTCCTGTAATTTCTACTCAATGCTGGTGGAACCTGGGTGAAACACGAGTCCTTAGCTTCAGACATGTTATCATTGCACAATAATAATCCTCCCATATTTATTATCAAGAATAAATGAAAGCCATCCCAGCTCACCATCCAGGAAGCTGAAGCAGGAAAATTGCTGCAAGTTCAAAGCCAGTCAGAGTGACATGGCCATTCCAAACTTCCCTCAAAATCAAAACAAAACAAAAAAAATGATACTATCTGTCAAAGAAATAGGAAACTTTGTTTTATTACATTAATCATTATTATTATTAAGATAATTAATAATGGAATCTTTTTAATCTTCGAATTTATAGTTTTCTCCTTGGAAATATGGTCACTAATGTGGGAAGAAGAGGATTGCCTAGAGTGAGTGCTCTGATTTCTATGTCCCTAGCAAAGCCTGGGGGGATAGCCTTCAACACTCAACAGCTGTTTCTGTGTGGGTTAAGTTCATTCCTTTCGGTGACTATCCTCTGTCACTGAAGATACAGCTCACTTCAGATGGAGGGACAAGATCCAACATTTAATAATGATGAAGAAGGGAATTTGGGCTCTGGCCAGTGTGTCTTCCTTGAGGCATGCTCTGCTGTGTGTTCCTAAGCCCTGTCCTCCTTTCGTAGGGTTTTTCACCCAGATCTCCACCTTGGCTGATGTGCAGGAGAATGTCATGGAATACCTCCATGTGCTCAGCCGACCCAAAGTCATCGACCAGGAGCATGACGTGGTGTGGACCGAAGCATACATCGATAGCACTGTAAGCCTCCAGGGCCCTGGGGAGAGGCTGGGTTTGCCCTATACTTCAGGGCAAGGGTTTTCTTGTGTTCATTCCAGGAACAAGACGTCATATCGTTCTCCATTAGTTATGGCCTTTAGTATCGTTGTCCCAGACTGTAGGTACAATAGACATTGTTGGCCCCAGCAAACAAAGTCATGCTGGAAAATGGCCATGAAAATAACCTGCACCTCTGAGAGTATCAAACATGCTTGCTTTTTGTTTGTGACTTCCCCATATCCCATGTGTGTTCACATTCCTGCATGAGAAAGCGGTGAGAAGCACAATAATGAACTCAGCTTTGCCACGTGTGAGGCCCAATATCAGTCGAAGATGTGACTGATGCTCACGGTGATAACAAATGGGGGCCACCACCGAGGATGCAGTTACATCCTCCTCCCATAGACAGGCAAAAATGCCATTACATGGGATTCTGTAAGCGAGGTTATGTGAACTCTGATCATGGGCTTCTGAAAAGTTGGATTCCAGTGTGTGCTTAAAAGGAGAGGCTTTGCCAGTCATCCAGTAATCATCCCACGGCCATGTTTTTGTATAATTTCAGGGCGATTTTTCATAGTGATACCGAGTCTGATGGGAGTGGCGTGTTTCATTTATTGATTGTAAATGTTCTCACAGGAGTGTTCCGCTGTCAGTTTTGTTGGGATTCACATAACATTAATCACGGCAGCACAGACACAGCTGTGTTCTGGAGTGGTCTCCATGGCTGCCTTAGGCATACTTTCCTCTCTGTGGGTGCTCCTCTTTTTGTTTTTGCTGTATTTCTGGCAGCTGCAGGCACACATGTCACAATAACAACACATGAAAACCAAACTGGTGACACCCTGACACATCCAGGCAACAACAGCTCACCCCACCCCACCCACAGTGGGACCTTCAAGACACAGATAGGAGTGTAACTCCTGGTTCAGGAGAATGTTCACAAAGTCACCTGACGATGAGAGGTGGGGGCTGGGAAACACTTTCTGGTTGCTGGCGACAATGATCTTTTGTCAGTTTGGGAGTCAGATTCCAGTTCAGTTCTCACTATAAAAATAAAATAGCTAGACTGCTATTTAATCTGATACCATGTTTAAATCAATGACAATGACCACAACCGTCATAGTGCCTGGTGCCATCTCTTTTTACCTGTAGTTAAGAGAGGCAGAAAAACCAGGAAGGAAGAAGAAGAATGGGTCTAGCTGGTGCTGAAGTTCAAACCACTCTGTAGTTTGTCATGCAAACTCTAGACATCTAGGTTGAGTGGTTGTTTTAACTTCTCGATGTAAAAATGTAGTAACAGAGTCTAAAATTAAAGCATATGACGCTTGAGTTTGATCAGATTAATAGAGCAGAGAGGCCAATAAAAGTCTGATGACATATGGGAGCTTAGAGTATGATCTCATCTTAGCAGAGCTAGGCCATAATTTTAAAATGCAAAGAGCATTTTAAAAGTTGAGTAACTGACAAGAGAGCTTGGCAGGTAAAGGCTCTTGCCACCAATCCTGATGACCTGAGTTTGGTCTCCAGGACCTAGAAGGTAAAAAGAGAACTAATTATATGGGTTATCCTCCTCTGCCCTCCACGCTTGAAACCATGACATGTGACCCCACCCTCACAAACATAGACAAATAGTGCAATAAAGCATTTTGAAAAGACCCATCCAAAAACTTCTTTAGAAAAAGAAATTAACAGAAGACATAGGCAGGTCGCAAAAATAACACAATGGCTTTTGATATGAAAAAATAGATACTTTTACTCATAGTAAGAAAAATGTAAACTAAATCATGATGAGATACCATTTCACAACAGCAGAGTGAAATCCTGTCTCTCAGAAACATAGCCAGGTCCTCTGCTGGTGAGAATGCCAGCAAGGGAGACCGTCCATAGTTCACTATGGAAATGCACAGTGGGATGGTCTCTATGGGGAAGGGAATGGCGTTAGTTTGCCCTTTATCCTAGCAGTCATACTTGGAACCATGAAGGTAACTCCCCATCAAGACAAACGTATGTAAGATGTTTGTTCACTAGAAGTGTGTGGAATTAATTTCCAAATGCTGGAAATTGTCTGACTCCCCATGCATTAAAGATTGTTTGTGAGCCATAGACAATAGTGTAATAGTATAGACATAGGCAATAAGAATGAGGGTGGTCTCTGCTTCTCCGCATCGAGGGTTTATAGCATAGCAGGGTATGCTGCTAGGGGAAGTGGGGAAATGCAAGAGCAAGTCTTTTAGGTGGCACATTGTGTAAGCAGAAATGTGAAGTTAGGGAAACAAAAAGTCCATGGAATTGCTCACCTCTAAGACGAGAAGATAGAGGCCGGGAGGCAATGGGACATCCCTTTTTACCTAGTTTTGTTTTCTGTTGGACCTTTGCATGTGTGTGTGTGTGTTTGTGTGTGTGTGTGTGTGTTGTGTGTGTGTGTTGTGTGTGTGGTGTGTGTGTGTGTGTGTGTAGGTGCACATATACAGTAACATATGTGGAGGTGAGGGAACAATCTTCAATCTCAAGTGTAGTCCTGACCTTTCACCTTGTTTGAGTCAGGTCATTTGTTCTTGCCACTGCATACTCAGGGTTGCAAGCCTGTAAGATTCCAGGGACTTTCCTGCTTCTGCCCATTTTATTGGGGAAGTGCTTGGGTTGCAAATATGCATGACTGAGTCTAGCTTTCTGTGGTTTCTAAGAAAATGAACTCGGGTCTCTGGGTTACATAATAAGGGCTGTACCCATTGAACTGTATATCCCTAGCTACGTCTTAACTTTAAAAAATTACTGTGTATGTGTGTGTGTGTTTGTGTGTGTGTTAGGGGATATGTGTACCATAACACATGTGTGGAGGTCAGAGAACAACTTGCAGGAATTGATTCTTTCCTTCTTCCTTTATACCACAAGGCTCCTGCGGATCCAACTTGGGTCATCAAACTTGGCAACTAGTACCTTTCCCCACTGAGTCTCTGGCCAGCTCAAATTAAAACAAACAAACTAAAACCTAACCAAACCAAACCAATATAACAACAGCAACAAAAACCCAACCTACCTTCCTTCCTTCCTTCCTTTTTTTTCTCTCTCTCTCTCTTTCTCTCTTTTTTTCTTTGTGTTTGTGTACAGTTTTGAGTTTTGAAAGCATATATGCTGTGTGTTCAAACATTAAATTTATAACAATAAGAATGGAAGAAAAATGAAGTGCCAACAAGTTAAAAACAAAAATAATTCTATTTTAGCTAAATAACAAATTAACTGAGAGACAAGAGAAAAGAAAATAATAACTAACCTTTGAATTAATCTTTGATATAGTGCTAATATACATTATTAAATTTTGAATAAAATGCTTAATACTACCTTTAAATCTAAGTCAAATGCTACAAACAAATTTAAATTTCCCTAGCATCATTAGTAGTGATGAGCAGTTCTATGTTGGGAGGACCATGGAAGTGAACAAGTGGAAATACTTCAAGACAAGGCAGGTACCTGTGGGGTTAGAGGGGACCAAAAGCTGCAGAATGCAGTGCCAACTATGTTCACTGAAAGAGGCTAGGCTCAGAATATTACACAGCAGTGAATTTATTCAGGAGCCAGATCCCAGGAAAATGAATCAGGATTCCTTGGAGACATTGCTCATTCCAGGACTGGGGTTCTGAATAAAGAAAACATGAAATATCTAATATCAAAAAATAAGGAAACACTAAATACAACAGCATGATCATATCAAAAGTCTGCAGTCTACATGACAGGTCTCTTGTTGATGAAACCTGGGACAGGTTGAACTCAGAACAACATATAACAGCGATAGACTATGGCTTGCTGAGTAAAAAAGCAATCCATGGTTTCTTAATGATAATAAACAAACACCAAACAGATTAACTCCATGGGAAAGCAAGAATTACCCATAGTGCCGTGCCACGTGGTAAGTGGCAGGATAATGGAGCTGGAGAATCACCATTTTGCAATCATGCTAGTTTAGAACCACCAAACTCACATCAGTGGATTGGAAATCTGGGTGGAAATTTGGATGATGAGAAGGACAATTTTATTGTCTCAAAGTGCTTCTCCAGAGATTATTTTTAATTAATCATGAGGGGGAAAATACTGCCTGAACAGTAGGGTGCTGTATCTGTTCTCTAGTACACTGGGTAGTGGGACAAGTCCAATAACATCTTGAGTAGGTTCAATAACATTAGCATCACCAATGAGAAGCAGATGGAGTCTATATAGCTAAGAAGGAGGATGTGGCGCTTATGGCGATTATTATGGCTAGAAACATAACCTGAAGCTCATGGAGACTACTCGAGGCCTTTTCACATAAATAACCTTTGACAGCAGAAGAGGAGTTGGCCTAGGAAAGCAGCTGCATCAGGATTACCTCTTAAGTTTTATGCTACATATGGAATTGACACTCTGTGCCTCAACCGCCATGGCTCATTACAGAGTAAACTCCATATGGCAAGATAACAGAGCTGACACGTCCTGTCACCCCACAAACCCTCTGCTGCACACAGAAGTTTGGACCCAGTGCTTGGTCAGGCTGAAATAACAGCTCGGCAAGGTTTCATGGCTTCCCTCATGCCTGCTGTCAAATAGTGGCAACTCCACTAGATAACAAAGCTCCTGAGTAGGAAGTGTTGAGGAACTTTCTCACCTTGGAGATGCTGAGAGACCTCTTGAGCCACTGTTTATGTGACTGTGTGTTTACCAGCTCTGCAGGCCAGGGGGTGGCTGCAGAGTCACTCCATCAAGTGCCTTTGACTGAGAAACCGCAGTCTTTTCAAACAAGTCATCGAAACCTAGACCCTGCAGCCCAAGCAGAAACACAAACAAACTCCCAAACCAAAAAATCCCATCATTTATACATTGGGGTCTGTATAAGATTTACATTCCGGATTCATCTGTGGAATCTGAGTGCTAAGATGATCCCACTGATTTTTGGAATCCCCTAAAAGTACACTTGGAGTTTAGCGTGCTTTGAACTCCTAAAAGCCAGAAATGATTGACCCTTACTGACTTGAGAAGCGTGGGAGATCAGTGAAGCCCTCCTCTGGCTATGCCTGGGAGGGCACCCCCATAGCTGATTAGTATTATTAAGTATACTGATGGCTTCAAAATGCCTGGCATTCTATCTTCTATCCTAACCCATTCATCTAGGACAGTCCAGGGTCAGCACTGGTCTTATATAACTCAGCTTGCGATGATGAGTGGTTGCCTCTGTGACAGGTAACCAACACGTTCTTCATGTGTATTAACTCTAGTGGGGCTTTGGCATAAAACTCTTTAATGTATTTACATATTGTAAAATCTATCTTAGGTCTTGAGCTAAGAACTCTGAATGTGGAAAAAATAGTAGCCTGGGTGTCTCTCTCTCTCTCTCACACACACACACACATACACACACACACACACACACACACACACATACACACTCACAGCCTCCATTAGCTCTGCCTCCTAGCCAGTTGCCCTTATAAGATGGAAATGAAACCTGCCTCCAGGGTTGGCTCTAAGGACTGTCTTTGCAGGGTATGAGAGTTGCCTATCCTCTCCCTTGTTCCGACTTCCCTCACATCTTGCCTTCTCTTCATCCATCCTTCCTTCTTCTACAGCTCAGCATCACCCACATAGCTGTGTTAGCTCCCCATGGCTAGGTAACAAACAGCTATGCATCTACCTGCTTAAAACGACACAGAGCATAGTCTTGAGGCTCCTATGAGTGTCTGTCCACTCTGGAGCACACAAGGTCATGGGTAACCAGGAGTTGTGCAAGAGCTCTCATCTATAGCTCAGAGTTCTTTCCCAGGAAGGGTCGGATGGTCAGGATTCTTGGCAGAGTTCCATCACTTGCGGTAGTTAGGACTGAGGGCCCATTTTCTTGCCATCTGGAGACCACACTCAGAGGCCACCTGCAATCTTTACCACATTGGTGCTATAACCACACAAACTTCCCTGCTTCCAGACCAGCAGAGTTGATCTCTCTGTGCTCAAACTCCCCTTAATGGCTTCCCCCATTATGTTAGGTTCACTAGGCTAGCTTCCCTTTCAGTAATTTGAAATCAATTTTTATGGTAATTTGATTATGGGAGTGACATTCTTTCCTGTCCATTCTCAAGGGCAAGGGGTTTTACAGGGATGTACTTGTTGGGAGCTTGAGTCCTAGGAACCAGTTTGGAATATTGCCTGTCACAGCAGCTCTTCTGCCTCTGTGCTCTGGTTTGAGAACGGACGACATACCAGGAGCAAATCCAGCCATGCCTTATCCCACAAACTCTGAGACCAGGGAGGCTGTGTCCATTCTTCTGCAGTGTTTCAGTTCTGCATGCCCGCTGTTTTCATTATGCTGTGATGTGGAGAGGGTTTTTTCCTCCTTTGGAAGCAGAAAACCCATGACCCTATTGACTTATATCATTTCCACCAAGTCCACAGGAAGTTGGCACTTTTAATTGTCTAGTAAATCTGAACATTGCTTAAGTTTGCTTACTTGACCTTAGATCTTCTTTCTCCTTAATTACCGGAGTTAGCTGTCAAGGTGAAGGGGATTCATGCCTGCTTGGCTCACTAGGTGTTGTACCTGAGCAGCCAGCATCAACAGATATAATCAACAATAGTTGACAGAATGGTTCGGAGAAACCTGGGAGTGTAGCACTTTGCATTTTTATTCATTACACATTGGCTCATGATGTTCTATGTGGGGACAAGTTCAGGGAAGTGCCAAACCTAGAAAAAAGCCTGGGTTTGGATTCTTGCACTTGGGGTCACAGGTTGCATTAACGAAGCCTGACTCTAGTTCAGAGACAGAGCTCCCTTCATGACTCAGTCTCCTGGCTTCTTGCTACCAGTCTGATTAAATATTCTATGTCTGACATAGCTGCTCTATTCAATTTGCTTTCCTGGTGAAGACCAAATAAATGAATGAATGTTAACAACATTAATTATGTTTAATTTAATAAGATCTCATGTATTAATTGGCAAAACAGCAAACACCAGAATTCTGGAATTTATAGGCTTCTCATCTGAACACGAGTCATGCACAGCCATTATCTTGGAGGTGCAGAGCGAAAAATCATCATGAGTGAAATTTGTTCCATTTTGTAAGCAAATCACTTGCACTTTGCAGTTGGGTCTTAATCAGCTCGGTAAAGCTACCCAATCGCCATGTAGGGCAGAGGCAGCATCAAACCTGGCGATATCCACACTCTGATAAACCCCTCCAGGGGAGTTTGCACAGATCTTGGTGATACACAGAAGGGAAGCAAGGAAATCTTTCAAAAACAGTGGGAATGTGACCATTTAAAATAATGAGAATTCATTACCCAGCCCTCCCGTCCCTTCCATTTGCTGGCAATGCAATTCAGCAGGCAATCTGCAGGAACTTCAAACCTATTTACTTGCATTGGCAAATTGGACCTGCATCCTTCCTCCTTGCCCCCCACCAAGTCTGACCTGGAGGAAAGGCTTTGGGTTTGATAGATTGCACATTTGTTTCGGCTTCCCATCTAGGAATGGCACCTCAGCCATTGAGGAGTCATCTGGGTGATTGCTTTAAGCTACAACTTCTTACTGCCCAGAAGCAATTATTCAGGGGTGTCAAAGCCATCGTAAGGAAGTTGTACGGGGCTGGAAATGGAATTTATAGTATTTTCCCAAGACACCACTGCGTATCAAAGACGTTGCAATCATCAGGACAGAGAGATGCGGAAGGAGAAACAGAAACCTTCCTGCTGGGTTGTGGAACAGAGTCTGCCATCTGCATTACTTGGCATGGAGGAAGCTGATTACGTTGGGACCTCTATTTCATAGCAGATGGGTTCATTAAATTTAATAGCCTCCAGAGCCTTTAGAGACCGTGTTAAAAACATGTGGAGCATGCTGTGACACTTCACTTCTGGCCCCACAGTCATTATAACTCTGGCACAGACGATAAATATTGCAGTACTTTATTTCCATCAAAACAGATTACTATTATAATTATTATTTTTCTGCAGTAGATGCTGATGTGTGTTCCTGATTTAGGGAACCATTTATAGCCACCCAGATATTTTCCTCTTCTACTTGGTACTAGATTTATCTTTTAAGCCCTTTTTATTTTGATTGTTGTTGTGATTTTATTTCTTTTTCAGAGTCCAGTTTGTTTTTCCTTTGGAGTTGATGTTTTAAGGCCATCAGTCAACAGTATAAATTTAACTTCTGAAAAGATATAAGCTCTTATATAGATAACAGTCAATACCAGAGAAGCTTAGGGCTGAAAATGAAGGAGCCTTTTGGACTTCCGGTGTTTATTGTTGTTTATGAGGCTGTGGTTCCACAATATACACCTGTTGATAGTGACAGGCCAGCCTCTGTCCTCCACCATACAGAAACTGATGAGACCGGTAAGCCCTGGTTGCCCTGTGTCTTAGTTAGGGTTTCTATTGCTGTGAAAAGGCACCATGAACATGGCAAATTTTATAAAGGAAAGCAGTCCATTGGGGTAGCTGGCTTACCATTTAGAGGTTCCGTCCATTATCATCATGGTGGGACACGGCAGCATGCAGGCAGACACGGTACTGGAGAAGGAACTGAGAGTTCTACATCTTGCAGGCAGCAGGAAGCCTGAGCAAAAGAGATCTCAAAGCCCTGCCCCACAGTGTCACACTTCCTCCATCAAGGCCACACCTACTCCAACAAGGTCACACTTCCTAATAGTGCCACTCCCTATGAGTTTATAGGGGCCAATTACATTCAAACTGGTATGCTCTGGAACATGGAGTGTTTGACAGTTTGATGGCACAGGTAATTTCTAACTTGAAGTAGCATTGAAAATGTGGGTTCTTAGAACCGTGTTGTCTTTGCAGGTCTCTCCTGAAGTATGACTAGATTCAGGGGTCAGTCTTGTTATTATTTTGATTTTTTTTTTTTTACTCCTTTTGCTTTAATTTCTGTGCTAACTCCTAACTGGCAGTGATGGCTTCTAGTAGCCAGCGACTTTCATTATCACCATTGCCCTTTCTCTTCCAGCATCTGCATCAACCCCCATTTGATTCACAGCTCGGCCTAAGGCTTGTTGGGTTTTTTCTTACTCCTTTCCTCTTTAGGGGCCCCACCACCCAGCTCCCAAATAAATAACAGGGAGGCTTATTCTTTCTTATGAATGCCAGACCTTAGCTTGGCTTAATTCTAGCCAACTTTTCTTAAATTATCCTGCCTTTTTTTGCCTCTGGGTTTTTATCTTTCTTTATTTTATATGCCTTTCTTTACTTCTTACTCTGTGACTTGCTGTGTAGCTGGGTGACTCACCCCTGATGTCCTCCTCTCTACCTTTTCTCATTCTTTGATTCTCTCCCCTCCCCCAGATCTCTCCTATTTATTCTCTCTGTCTGCCAGCTCCACCTATCCTTTCTCCTGCCTTACTGTTGACTGTTCAGCTCTTTATTGGCCAATCAACTAATTTAGACAGGCAAAGAAACACAGCTTCACAGAGTTAAACAGATGCAACATAAAAGAATGTAACACATCTTTGCATCATTAAACAAATGCTTTAACACATCTTTGCATCATTAAACAAATGCTCTACAGCATAAACAAATATAACACATTTTTAAAATAATATTTCACAGCATAAGGATGAGATGGCAATACTAACAGATGACCTGAATCTCACAGAGTAGGAAGAAATTAGTCTCCAAAGAAATTTGGTGTAGGAAGAACAGCTGAGAAGCCTGAAAGTCAGGCAAAAGAATTTAGCTCTAGAAGCCCAAAACAATCACTATTCTGTCAGTGTGTTCTTCATCATGGTACCGTATTTTAAAGCTGTGGAAGCCATAATCTAATCACATGTTTCTGTGAACTCTTTATTTATAGAACATATGAGTGAAGAAATACTGTGGTTGATTTTGGGGTATTGGGAACAGGGAGACCCCACTTCTAAGCTATCTTCAGCACAACAAGAGAGACTAGGCATGGAAGAACTGTCTTGCCTCCCTTGCTGCTGTAGAGCCCAGGTGGTGTTGTAAGTGATTGTGTGTTCACCTCTGTACTTACAATAAGGTTTTAGATGGATTCCATTAGAAAATACAACTATAGAAATGATATCTGTCTCTATCAGAAAGCCAAATAGGTAAAGTTATTAAATATTTTTCTCAATTACTAGAGACAACCAAAAGTCAGCTCTCTGTTTGTGTCATCTCTCAGAAGCATTGACTATGGGTTCCAGGACCCACAGGATGTGAGATTTATTAGGAGCATTGCCTTAGGATCAGACACACCAAGGGTCCATCAAGAGCAACAGCCTCTATATTGGCTGTGTCTAGAGCTGTTCCGCCCTGCCCGTGTATTTTCTTCCTCAAATCTTTGCTGTAGTTCTCTTTCCAGAACAATTCTCCTACTCTCCCCGTCAATCGGGTAAAACCTGGTCTCCAAGCCCTGACTTTTTATGTTATCCTGGTTCAAAAACTGTAGACATGAATTTGGTGTTTATGTAGCTGGGTTTACATCTCCGAGCAAATCTCTATAGCCCATGTGTATATGTAGAGTTCATTCTGTCAGGCTCATGAAAGACCCTGTTGTAGAAACAGATCAGCCAGGGCTGTGGGTAAAGAGCCTTTCACAGAGAGATGTGAATGGGAGCAAATGCCCCGGATCCGAATGTCTTGGCATTTCCAAACTCCAGTTCTTCCATCTGAACTCCAGCAAGTCACAGCCCAACTAGGCTCTGCTCCCAACTCACACGAGCCTTCTGCTTTCCATCGAGTGCACTGGTGTCAGGAGTGAGAATGGACAGCAGACTCCAGGGGGAAAGGGCTGGTCCAGGTCAGGGGCAGAAAGTGGGACAGGGGCAGGAAAGGTAGATCATGGCCAATTCCACACAGGCCCGTTGGTGAACAGGCTGGCAGTTGAGAAGTCTTTGTCAACAGGGAGGCCAGTCTATGCTGGGGAGTGCTGTGTTCTTGAGACACATGCCGGATATCAGATATGGGATGGAGCCATCCCAGTGTCAGGTGTCCATCATTTTATGAAGGAGTTACACCCAGTTAGTTACTGAACTCGTGTGTTCAGTAAGTTCTGTGTCCAGTTTTCCTGACATGAATTTAAGACTTCTATATGTCCCCATGTTTATAGTGTGACCCCTTTCTATTCCTGGAGATAATTTATCTATCAGTTTATACTATCACTACCTCACAGATAGTGTAGTTTCTTGGTCCATTCCTGGGCTGAACTTCTCCCCAGAACACCTAATAAGCTGCTGGTAAAACAGTGTCCTAGGGCAATGCACAGCTGGAAAAACCGCTATTTCATACAATATAAAACAACTTAGAGTAGGGGATAGTATGATCTACTATCACTCTCCCCAGCAGGTGTCCCCCCAGTCCTCTCCCTGCTTCCAGATATCCTGGCCATTCCCTTCCCCTACATACTATCCCCATTGTATGGGTTGTAGGAGACCCCCACTCTTGCACCTTCTGAGGACTTAGGGAAATAGTTTTGGAAACCACAGCCAAAACTGTATTGCTAGTCCCCCATCATGGCTCAGAAATGTGGGTGAATTATCTTCTCAGAACAGATTCTCATGCTTTGACATGGTTTAGACTAAAATGAACACATTCCTCCTGTTACCAGCATGAAGAACAATTAAAATAATCCAGAGAATCAGCCTGCGGGTTGATATCAGCTGCCAGCTTCATGTCTCTTGTGGTCTCTAGGATTTTCTCCATGTGAATAATTTAATTCTCCTATTCTTAGTCTGTAAGAATTGATGTAGCCATGATAAATATGATGCCTGTGAGACTGTGGCTCAGAGATACCATAGATAAGAATTTGTCACCTCCCTGGGCTCATAACCTGCATCTATTTACAGTCAGTGAGAAAGCCTGCTTTGTGCTCTCTTGCCTTCATGGTCTTTCAGATCCAGCATATGAACACTCTGGCGATCAGAGGCGCCGTCTAGCCCTGTTCTATTCTGCTGGCGATATGTGCTCTTGTCAGCTGTCCTAGCCAAACCCGATGCTCAGTGCCAGCTCCTTGGGGAAAATTCTTTAGAGCAAAGAAAAGACGAGCAGCGGCAGTAGTTAATTCAGATAAACAGGAACATGTTTTCAAATCAATTTCTATTATTTGTAATCAGAGCTGCTGGAACAACAGCATCTTTTCAGGGCATTGGGCACAGCTACTAAACATACTTGCCATTGATTTCTGCTTCTGAAGTTATCAAACCCAAGATGGTCCAAGATGAAGCCAGCAGGGAGAACCCACCACACAGTTTGGTTCCCTCTCGGATGGCCAGTTGGGAAGCAGCACTTGCCTGTATCTTCTTTTGGGAAAGGCAGGATCATAGGTATCTCCTGTTGGTGTATTTCCCATAGTGGTCCTAGTAAGGTTCTTGTGGATAGCGCTACCCTTGCTCCTTATAGGGTTCAGCCATCAAGAAACCCAATTAGAAAAATTTTGTCTGGAAAGATGTCACTAAGCTAAACCTGATCTGGTTTTTATTCCAAGTAATAAATTAGAGAATTTAAAATATAGTAGAATAATCATGGCTCAGATTTTAGGAGAGCCTAAAGCCTACGTTTCAGGGGAGAAGCATTTATGAAGATTCCATGCTTCTATTGAAATGTCGCCCCAATCATCTGAGTTTCCATCTTAGGGCTTTGATGATCAATTATGATTGAGTACTTGGATTTTGCCATTCTTTAGCAGCTCATGCTAACCCAATCTCTAGCACAACCCTTCTCCATTGGGCCCTACTTCCCATCCCTGTCCTGCTCACAGTCATAGGGATCTCAATAGCCAACCCCAGCACTCGCTCTAACCCAGACCATTGTACATGCCGTTCCTTCCTCAGGAAACAGTCTTGCTCCCACCTTCCCTGGAACCTGTGTATATGTCCCGTGTTTTCAGTTTCATGATCCTCTGCTCCCATGACCTCCTCTCCCAGACCCTCATCTACAGTGCAATAATCCGCGTTTCCTTCCGTGAACCTGGAAACTTTGAAGAGCTCCTACTGCCCCAGAATATCTGCATGTGTTTAGGCTTCCTGAGGAGAAAGAAGGTGTCTGACTCTTTGCAGTATGCTCAGTGACGTGCTGGGAGCCATAGGTGTGTGCATTCTTGGGGGTAGTAGGAATTTCATGGACTGGAGCTTTTCAAGCTGAGACACATCTGGAAACATCCTGTTAGTCAGAATAGCATCATTCTCAGCACCACCTTGAGCATGTCACTCATTGCTCAAGGCCATCTTTGTGAACAATAGGTTCATCTTCCTATCCCATTGGACATGACTGTGTGTCCAATACACCAACCAATTCAACAAGAAGTCTGACATCACATCCTCTCCTGAGTGACCAAGCTAGGTTTCTCTCAGACATGTCATTGTTGTGGGAAAATTGATCATACTTCTGTCTACTGTTAAAATGAAAGGAAATTTTTAATAGCAATTGCACTTTTAGAATAATTTCTGGATGCTAGGCATGTAATGGGCATCTAGGGAATCCTTGGATATAATTCCTAACATTGATTTTATATTTCCGGGCTTCCCATCTGCTGTTTTATCTATTGTCTTCAGGTACCATACTCTGGTGAGCAGAAGTGCACTATTGATACTAGACTTCACTCAAAGAATATCAGCGTTACTGATCCCTCATCTATTGCTTAACACTCCCGCACCTGGGCTTTTGGACATGCTACTTTCTCATCTGGAAAGCCACCTTGTATAGCTCCCTTCCTGGGGAGAAGCATTTATGAAGGTTCCATGCTTCTATTGAAATGTCACCCCATTCATCTTTGAGTTTCCATCTTAGGGCTTTAATGATCGATTATCATCAAATCATGGTCGATGCCCTGGATTAACTCTTTAGACCCAGGGCGGCTCGTTGTCACCTGTCTCTGTTCAGTACTCATTGCACTGTCTCATGGGCTGTGCACACCACTTGCCCTCACTGTGTGCGATTTTACAGTGAGCCCACAGATGCCAGGGCAGCAGCTCTAGGGTGATGGCGGCACCAAGAGCTCTGGTCAATATGGTCGGGCTTGGCTTCCTTGTTGGAAACGTTGCCTACTAATAAATTCTCCCTGCAGAAACTGGTTAGTATGCATGGCATCTTCAGCTGCCAAGGAGCAGTCCCTGAATTCAAGTGAAAGGACTGGGGAAATCAGGGGTGACACAGATGTGTTGAGAAGATCTGATTGCTTAAGTCATATTGTTTATGCTAAAGTGCTTGAGTCTGATGGAAAAGTTCCTAACAGTGGTTTTCTTGCTATAGATATGGTTTACGAATGAAGTGGGGAATGTGACTTTTTTTTTTATCTTGGTAGAGCATCATCCTAATTTAGGTGGACTCCCAAGAAACTTGATATTAGAGGAGGCCAGGAAAAATATTTAGGTCCATAAAACCTCTTTAGCATTAGCACTCATTTCTCCATCAAAATATAAATGCTATCTGCTTTTAATTACTGGCCTCATCCAGGCCAAGTTAATTACTGTGGGCTAGGCTGAACAGAAAAGTTCCCAGAAAGCCTGCTATCATGATGGAAGGGTAGAGCATTTCCTGCAGGAGAGGCTAAGGAAATCCTTAATGAATTAGCGTCTTGACTTTTGCAACAGAATACTCAGGGCCTGGATGGGTGAAATCATAGGCTTTTGGCAGCTGTCTGCCTTCACAACACTTGGCAATCTGCTTCTTATTATTTTGCTGTTATGCAAAAGCATAGAATTCTCAAGTTAAGAAATATCGATCACTGCGTGACAATGGACACAAAACAAAGAATGCATCATCTTCAAAAACTCCTTTAAAAATGAAAGGCTTGCTTATTTTGTTTTGAAAATGTGTGGGTTATTTTTCTACTTAGAAAGTGCTGTGGTTTTGTTAAACATACATTATTTAGAGGTTAAAATAATCTTAATCTTAACTATTAATATTTTTGAGAACGATTTTTTTTTCAACCACAGACAACCAAATGCAAACAAGAAGGAACTTGGAAAAGAACACTGATGGCTGGACATGTGGGAGAGCAAGGAGGGAGGGCAGCTGCCTGGCCACAAGACCTGCATTCACGGCAGCCTGTGCTGTCCTGGCAGAGCTGTGCATTTTTATAAGGTCTAGTGATTTCCCCAGACTTCATGGAATCTAGATCAAATGTGTCCGGTTCCCATTCCTCTTGTTATGATAATCAACACAGGGCTGAGTGAGGAGGGCTCAGGATGTGTATACTTTGTGGTCTTTCTGTGACACCAAATGCCCCTTCTCTGTCTGCTGCTGGCCAGCAAATGGGAGGAGCCACTTAGCTCACTGTTTTAGAGCGCCATTATAGAGTCTCTTGTGTGACCAGGTATAGGGTGACCTCATTCATTTCTAGAGGCCTATCAGGCCAAGAGTCAGTCTCCACAGTGGACACAAAGATTTCATAGGTTTCATTTTTAAATTAAGTTCTTACAGTGAACAAGAAGAACCAATTCTCTGGCTGATAACTGCCAATCATTTTGGTATTCCTTGGTACCCATCAGTGTGGACCAGTGAGACTGTAGGTCCTTGTTCACAGTATAACCAGGTGATCTTGAAAGCAAGCCTCTGGAGAATTCTGACATCTGTACAAACACATATTTGCTCATATGTGCTAACGTCACCTGTTACAGAAGCTCAAGGAAGTTCAGGTTCTCGGTCCTGTTAAGAGTTCTGATGGCATACTTCACAGGAACAAAGGGATCTCTTGCAGAAATCAGGTCATTCTCTGTTCTGATTCAGGTGACTGGGGTCCCAACTTGCAACTGAATTCAAGACTCTTTAAAGCACTTGTCTAGAGCACTAGTCTAACAGACAGATCTCCCAGAATCCTTTTGTGGGTTTATGTGGAGAAAACCAATGCCTTTGAATTCTACTGAACCAGTCCAGAGTCGACACCTTCCATCATTCTTATAATGATCATATCTAATGTCTGCAGTAGTCCTTGGCAAGCCCTCTGGGCTTGGTCAGAGATAATAGTTTAAACACTGTGCAGAATGTCTATTCTTATTTTTCCTTAGATTAATATATTCTTATTTGATGTGTATGTTTTCTATGCATGCATAGAAGTATACCATGTGCAGGCAGTTCTCATGGATGCTGGAAGGAGACATCAGATCTCCCGAAACTAGAGCTACAGACAGTTGTGAGCTGCCATCTAGGTGCTGAGAACTGAGCCCAGTCCTATGCAAAAGCAGCAAGTGCTCTTAACCACCGAGCCAACTCTCCAGCCATCAGGACATTTGTTAATGATGAAAGCAGTTGGGAACCTCTATAGATTCCAGTTATCATTCACACTGCCATCAAACTGTCTATCACTTCCATCCTGTAGGATACTTTTGTGTTATGTTCTTTTCTATGAAATGGGGGTAGTGGTGCTGATCTTCTGTACTTGGTAATCTTAAAAAAGAAGAACACTGCTTAGCACTATGCCAAACACATGGTAACTAGCAGTTCCCAATACTTACTATCTAGGCTCCATATGTAGTACTATGGAATAATTTTTTTCTTTTACTTGAGATTATCCAATTCTGATCATCTCCAAAATAGCAAACAAACAAATAAATAAATACAGAGGTTAGGTGAGATGGGGCATGAATGCCCTTTCCTTCCAGAATTGCCTTAGCTCAAAGAACCTGCTCTGAATGGTGGAAGTTCTGTGCCATGCTTGGGTTGAAAGAGATCAAGTGACATTCTACCACGGCCATTGTCCTTTGTTGCCTCGGAAGTCATTATGGCTGTAACTTTTGGAAATAGCTAGAGCAGGAAGGAAGTGTGACGCTGGGATAGGCCATGCTTTTCAGCTGTCTGATGGCCGCCTAGTGTGTCAAGGAGCCAGCAGGGAATGGCTAGTCTACTGTGATGGATGATGTTCAGATACATCCTTCCTTCCAGTACAGGCCTTACCTGAGCCACACAATGAGGACAACCAGAATACCTAGAGCCTCAATATTGGGGCATAACTCAGAGCCTTTATAAGTGTCTCAGCTTTCATTAGGTGCATTTTATTAACTCTGTTTTCCAAATGGTAGAGATTGCACAACTTTCTGAGAAGTTGGGGTAACTAAACAGACAAGTAAAACTCAACTCCCAGAATCTGTGTGGGTGGAAGACTCTTAGATAGGATGCCACACAGTCTGAGATTTCCTCATCCCTGTCTGTGCGCTGATAGGGGACCCAGCCCCACAGGGTGCTTCCTAAAGGTGCTAGAGTCTTGAGAATGCCTGTTGGGAAGTTAGAGATGTCATTTCTGTCCTGCAGGCCTGAGTTAGTCTATGTACAAAATTTTGAAAGCCTCCACTGTCTCTGCTTTGGGAGATAAAAACACTGAAGCCCAGCTTGACCTGAGTTGTGTTACCAGAACCTTGGCAACACAACCTTTGAATTTTGCAATGTGTAGCACTCCTGGGGGCCCTTCTCTGTACTATGGTAGAGGGCAGGATGGAAACTCCCAACTCATCACACTTGAGGAAGAACCGCAGCATTCTTGGGGTTAAGTTGCTATTCACATCAGCAGTGCTTGGTAGGTTTTAAATGTCCTGGAATGTACAGATTAGATGTGTCCGATATTAGGAAAGAATGAGGTGGGGGTTACCATCACAGCACATCACATCCTGTATCTTCTGTGACTCCAACCATTGTCACTCTGTCAGAAATCTCACATTATTCCTAACACACACAGTTTTCCTGTGGAAACTGTGGGTCTGAACCAAACAACACCTGGCACTTTAAATTACTCTGCATAGCAAGTGTGCCTACCTCAGTGAATAGTCCAGCAAGTCTCTAAGAGTGCTAGTAAATGTATCAAAGACTCAGCTGGACAAACCAGTGTGACCTTAGGCAGCCAGGACAGAGAAGATCACTTGTGAAAAAGAATCTCTCCCTCCAACCTGAAGATCCCAGGAATCAGGCTAAGTACCAAGCTCTTTTACCCACTAAGCAAACTTGCCTGCCCTTATTTCAACTATTTCTTTCCAAGGATCTCCTTAGCTTACTCTTAAGTTGTACATGACAATGGCCCTGAGTTTTTATTTCTTTATTTTCTGTAGCTGCATATTCACCCAATATGATGCCATGCAAATAAAAGAATGTATTACTCAATGGTGAAATGGTGTCCACTCAGAACATTTTATTCCCATTATAGTTGGCTCTGTCCTCCTAATTCTTACATAGTTGGTCAATGATTGATGTAAGCCCTGCCTCCCCTGTGGACCCTGCCCACTGGTTCCACTGTCCTCACAGTATAGCCGTCTTTCTATCTGTTTGTCTCCAGTCTTCAGGACAGTCACACCCAAATCTCTAATCTCTACCACTGTCACCTGCCCCAGAGGCTGATCCTCCATAGATATTTAGTAGGTAAATAGATAAGGAATAACTGTGGGAGTTTTGATAGGCTTAAACTAATAAAGTCTGAACACTGTGAGCTCATCACCCAGTTGCTAGACAGTACGTAATTCTGTATCTATCTGATCTATCCATGATTTAAAAAAATTCATATTGTGAACTTTTACATATTGAAGCTGGGAACACATGCAGTAACACCTCACGGGGCCTGTGTCTTATTTATCTTTGCATGTGGCCTGCATACCCAAGACGCATTCTTTATGTGAGTAGGCAAGCTCACTCATGAATGTATGACTTCAATTTGCTGTCTCTCGCATGTTAGGTTTTCATATTTTCCACCATGGAGATATGGAAGACATTGTTTTTAGAAAGAGCTCTGTAGTTGGTACTCATTAATTTCAGTTAGCAACAAAACAAAGATGAAAACAACCCAACGTTGTCATCCTCACATGCTTCAAAACTTGTCTCTTTCCATGGGTGTTTCTCTGTGCACACATTTTGAGCATGCCCCTCTCACTACACACGTAATGACAGTTGCTTTGAGTTTCAAGGCAATTGAACTCTGAAACAGTTGCTTTAAGTTAGTTTTGGGTAACAAGCCAACAAGGTAATAGTACAGTTTGACTCTGGTGAGCCAACCCACCTTATCAGATCAAGTCATCTATTTATAAATTCATTTTTTCATGCATTAATCTAAGTCACTATGAAGGATTTTCTTAAAGTTTTATTTAATTATTATTTTGTGTGTATTTTTTTCCTGTATGAATGTCAGTACCCCATTTATATGCCTGGCCCTGGTGGAGACCAGAAGAGGTTATTGTCATCCCCTGGAAGTGGAGTCTATGAGCTATGAGCTACCATGTGGGTGATGGGAATCAAACCTGGGCCCTCTGTGGTACAGGAGACTTGTCTGTTCTGTCAATCATGTTTTAAATAAATGCTGATTGGCCAGGTAGGAAGTATAGGCGGGTTAACCAGACAGGAAGTAGAGGCAGGGCGAGGAGAAAGTCTGGGAAGCAGGAAGCTTCCCTGGCATTCCTGCGCAGTCCATCTACGAAGCAGGATGTAAGCTGCTCGCTGAGAAAAGGTACCGGCCATGTGGCTTGCATGGATGGGAACAATGGGTTAATATAAGTTATGGGAGCTGGTAGGAAGACTGAGCTAATGGGCCAATCAGTGTATAACTTGATGTAGACTCTCTGTGTGATTTTCTTTGGGGCTTGCCAGCTGTGGGGTACTGGGCGGGACAGAAACCCCAACAAGCAGGCCCCTCATGTTACACCTCTGGAAGAGGACTTCTCTCCAGCCCCAAGCTTTTAGTTTTTGAAATCAGCCTATGATGTTAGATAGTATTAAGACATATTGAGCAAAATGTATTTTTTGTGGTTTTCCTTTACCCTGTCCTTAAAAACAATATATCTCACTCCAAGATTGTATTTTTTCTCTTAAAAATATAGGACATAAACATAGTTTATTTCTATGTATAAAACTGTTTTTATATCAGAGAAAGGTTAGAAAAGAACCTTTCCATATGTTCCGTAATCTCTTTATACTCACTAAGGCATATGAGTTAGATGTATAAGAGTAATAGAGAATGCTCTTATTTTATAGGTATATAAATGCTTCATGGGTAATAACTGAAATATTCCCTCCCCCCAGTCTTTTGGCTTGGAAACCTATATACTGTTTTAACAAAGGACAATTCAACATGGAGAAGTAACAATATTAAAAAACAGGTGATCTGGGCTTTTGGGGCGATTCATATTGAGAGTTGAGCACAGAGGACACTAGTGTCAGTGGTTCTGTGTGGACACAAGTTTGTACTCTCTCAGTTGTAAGGACTGTCCTGCTGTGGAGGTGGCAGGAAGAAGCCTGCACAGCATGAAGTTTATGCTCTGATTTTAGACAGGAGTGGGAGGACACGGAATTCCTTCTTCACCTACTGCTTCTCAGCTGTCTTCAGTTCAAAATAGTTCTCATGCCAAAGAGGCATATTTGAGGATTGTGGTTACTGGATTTACATAAATTTCCTTATTAATGAGCAGGGATGTCTTCCAAATCATTTTTAAGTTCCCCAAAGTGGGAATCTTGATGATGCAGAGAACTGACCTTCCTCCACAGTGCTTCTCAGGAGGACAGAGGAGGCACACAGCTGGATGGACACTGGGGAACAGAGTTTTCCCTTAACTTTATTCAGCTCGGGTCCTCAGTAAATCAGCTCCTCTTTCTGGGCCTTACTTTCTGTATATAACTTGATCTGGTTCTCTATGAATAAGCATATGCAGGGAAAGTGAAATTGGGGATACTATTAATAGCCAGAAATCCACATCATCGTAGTAATGACCCAGGGCAAAAGGACTAAATGTTCTCACAGACAGCAGTCACAGCCAGTTAGCTCTAAGGGGCTTCTCAAATTCTCAACATCTAGTGCTTAATAAGAGTTAAATTATTAAATAAGAAAAAAGCCTATTCCTGCAATGCTGTATTGCTGCTTGAGCAACAAAACTGAGAATAAACATTACAGCTACACATATCAGATACTTACTATTGTCCAGACATGGGCCCAAGAGCTATATCAAAAATATATTTATAAATAAATATAAAAACCAAATTTTATTTAGTTACTAGTCATGGCAATGCACCCTGTAATCCCGCCACTAGTGAGGCTGAGACAAGAAGGGCAAAAATTCAAGGTCTCTGTAGACATTCAAGACCACCCTGTGATACATAATGAGACCCTATGTCAAAAAACAAAACATACAGAATTATATTTAAATATAAAATTAAATCTATCATTTGCTGTGGAACAATGGTCTTGTATCCTATACAGATTTGTCACTTGTACTGGTTTAATAAAATGCTGATTGGCCAGTAGTCAGGCAGGAAGTATAGGCAGGGCAACCAGAATAGGAGAATTCCGGGAAGAGGAAAGGCTTGGTCTGTAGTCATCACCAAACACAGAGGAAACAAGATGCCTCGCTGATAAAAGGTACTAAGCCACATGGCTAACACAAACAAGAATTATGGGTTAATTTAAGATGTAAGAGTTAATAAGAAGCCTGAGCTAATAGGCCAATCAGTTTATGATTAATGTATGGCTCTGTGTGTTTCCTTGGGACTGAATGGCTGCAGGACTGGGTAGGACAAAAACCTCTGTCAACAATCATTAGGTGTAAATAAATAGCATTTATGAGATAGGTGCTATTGTTGCTGGTGTTTGCTGACAATAAAACCGAACTATTGAAAAGAGTTGAATACTTGCCCAACTGTCCATTCAAATCATTTGCTTAAAACAAATAAAATGATCTTTCGCATCTTAGAACATAAACATTGTTTAAAAATAGAACCAGAGAGTTATTTCATATTCTACAAGGAAGCTAGGAAAATCTGGGCAGTTTTGGCCCAGATCACACAATTTTGCTGAGCTTTCTCCCTGCCGTCATCATGGAGCCCATAGCTGTCTGGAATTGAATCTGTGCCTCTGATTCATTTTCGTATTACTCCTTCAACTGCCTGAACTGCCAAAGCCTCCTCCAAAGCCCCTCTAAAGCCGACATGGATTATGGTCATGTCAGGGAGGCAGCATGACTCATCTGAGCAGGGCTTACACATAAGCGCCCAGGTTGGGCAGGATGAGTTGTGGCAGTCCAGGCTGACTCAGGAGCCCAAGCCATTCTTCTCTCTCCTGAGACCAGACTCTGTCCTCAGAAGAGTCATAAAATAGAGGTGTTGGAGATCCAAGTCGATGTCCCACACAATAAGAGGTGTGGTTTTTCTTTGTGGCCTGCTCTGGTATCTGTATCACTTAGGGAGATGGCAAGGATGGTCTGTGCTAGTTAAGGACACAGGACAAAGGGTGTGGGGTTTAAATGTTCACTGTATGATTTGGGATAGCTTCCTTGATGCATCTGGGCTTCTGTTTAGTCATATATAAAAGAAGGATCTTGGGAGATCTTGTCTGTCCAGAGTGTATTCAAGATAACTGAAGCAGTCAGTGTCTTCTCTCAGGGACCCACCTTCTTCCATGTTACCTGTTGGCTCTCCGGCTGTCATAGGTGCCTGTTGTTACTGTAGGTGACAGTTCAGCATCTGTTTGCTGTTTATCATCCACATCAAATGCTGGCAGTGTTCGGGAAGGTTGGTATAAGGTGAGCGTGGAGGAAGACGGTAGATCTGCTCACAGCATGCTTCACCATCAGGGGTGCTCTCTGTCAGGCTTGATGTACTTATTTGTAATTAGCATACAAAGTGTTAAGTTATGATACTTTCAAACAAAATTTATTTCTGTTGGTTCCCATCCCCAACTTATCCCCCATCTCCTTCGTCCACACTCGGTAGCCTTTCTGCTTTCCATGGCTGTGTGTCCTATTGCCCTCCCCAACCTTCAGACCTGTGCCCCACTTCTCATGGTCTCCTTTTTAGTTCCCATTCATAAGCAGGCTAGTGAAGTGCACAGACAGTTCTCAAAAGAAGAGATGCAGTTGAACAAGAAACACTTTTAAAAGTGTTCAACATCCCAAGCCACCAGGGAAAAGCAAATTTAAAGAACTTTAAGATTGGATCTTAGCCTAGTTAGAATGGGTTTGACCATGAAGAAAATAAAAAGAAATGTTGGTGAGGATGCAGGCAAGAAGAGCCCTGAAAATATTCAGTTTTAGGGTACTTTGAGTTCTCTTGTGGGTGCCTCCAGGCAGTGTCTGTTTAAGCTGGAGAAATTTGGGGATTTTGACATTTTTCCTTTGCCCTCTTCACCTGCTACCCTCCCTAATGGAAATTTTGACCTCCCCTAAATTTTTGTCACCCTGAGCACCTCTCTTCTGAGGCTCAGGAACTCCAGCATTTAAAGAGAAGCGGACAATTCTCAGTTGCTGTCCCTCAAATCCAATGGTGCTCACACCGTGAGCCCCACCCTCTGGGGGCCACAGTGAACTGAGCTGGCACTTGTCTCTGCCTTCTGAAGACTTCCAACCCCAACCCATTGTCTAAAGGGGCTTTTCCTCCAGGCTATGTTAAGCGTATGTCTCTTGTTAGGTGTTAGAGGTGTGAGCATGGGTGAAAGGTTGTGGAATGGTTGGCTGAGTCAACCCCCAAGTAGTCACCATCTCTCAATCAAAAATTCTTGGCTTTGTGGTGTCCTCCAACACTGTTAATCAGTCACCCAGCCTAGGGGCTACCCAAAGAGTGCCTGGCCTTTCCTTGTTTTTCCCCTGAACGTTCTGCTGTGGATGGCATATGGGTAGTCCTTACTTTGGGAATGTGCCCGGATCGATCGATTCTGCAGCTCCCTCATCACCAAGAGTCTCTTAGCTGAGTGCACATGTCACTGTCTGAAAATGATGGCGAACGGTTATCACCTAGGCCACGTTCCTTCTCCCGGCTCAGGGGTCAGAGGTTGTATCTTCAGTTGTCAGGTCTACCTCCCTAGCTCAGGGCATGCTCAGTGGGTAGCTGTGCCTTTCACTCAAGACCCAGCAGAGACAGAACTGTGGAGATGGAGGAGCAAGGGAGAGAAATGTAAGCTTAGTTCACGTGGGATGAGCTGCTTTCCACTTTTGGCTTCATAGTTTAAATTTGCATGATTCTTTTAAAAATGAAAAATTAATTATTTATGACTGTAGCTTTTAACCAAACTCTGCATTTAAAGTAATCGCTCTGGATAATTTAAATAAAAATCTTTTCTGCAAACACTTTTGGCTCATTAGAATGAGAAAACTATTGGCTTATTTAATTAAAAGGACATTATCTGCAGTTTGAATTTTCTTTTTTTCTGCTTTACAATAGAGAGAAATCATATTGAGACAGACTATAGTTAATTAACTTGTCTCAAAAGTAGCCATATTTGGCCTTTGCTTTTTAATTTTAAAGAGATATATTTTAATAAAGTAACCCATCATTTCTGAAGAGTGGAAGGTAACCCCTGACCCTCAAGTTCACAATGGTGATGGTGGCACTTCTGTAGGTGGTGTGGCCATCTTGCTAGAGGCTTTTTTCCAGAAGCCCACATCCACAAAGTGGACATGTTTGTGACATGCTCTGAGTAACAGGACACCCTGGTGTTCAGATCATGACAGGCACACAGCTTTGCCCTGAGGGGCCATGTGTTGCTTAATTTTAAATGTTAACTGGATATAATAGTTCAGAAAGAGAGTTTCAGACTAGGACTTGCCTAGAACAGGTTGGCCTTTGTGCATGTCTGTGAGGGTTTGTCTTGCTTTCTAATTGATCTAGCCCATGGATGTCAGGCACCGTTATCTGGGTGTAGCGTTTAGGTTTGTGTAAGATGGAGGGGGCTTGCTGAATGCAAGCAAGCAGTGTCGTGGTTGCATTTATCTCTGCTCTAGACTCCAGATGTGGTATTGCCTTTCCCAGGAATAATGGTCCTGAGATTATAAACCAGATAAACCTGCTTTCTTCCCTAATTTTTTTTAAACAGAGTAGTTGTCAAAGAAACAGCAATGAAATCAGACCAAGCCAGCAGAGAGTCGATTTGAGGTCTCTGTCTTAGGCTCTCATATGCAGTGGTCTATGGGACCAGATCCAAGGATACATACAGTTTCTTCAGTTGACCCAGAGTATATAAAATTCTTTGGCTCCACAGAGCAGTCAGGAGCTGCCAGAATAGATCGTGCAGCATTGCTTGCCTGAGTATCTTAGCTGTTCTCGGTGATGAGAGGAGTTCAGCTTTAGCAGATGTACGTGGTTAAGAATCTGCTGAGTCATCCCACTGAGACAGCAGAATATCAGTTTATCTTCAGGTGTGGCTGGATCAAAGCACCCAAAGGATGTCAGAATTCTGCCTTCCATCTTCTCTTCCCTGTTTTCCTCTATGTGACTCTAACCTCAGCTAAGTAATGCTTCTCCTTCGGTATCACAACTGTCACCAGCAGCCACAAATGTCTGCTCATCTTTCCTCATGCCTTACGGTTCTAGCTAACAACTGGATGTGGGCACTCAGACCTCCTTCCCGCTTCTCATCTCCTCCTGAGCCAGTTTTGACATCAACAGAATGAAGAATGCAGGTTTGGGGAGACACATACTTATCTTTTGATTAAAGGGAAGGTGGATTCATCCTACATCCAACTAAAAGGTCTGAGAGAAAGTCATGGCAATGGCCTTGGCGAGCAATCACGGGTCCATTGCTGAAAGAAGTTTATTCTAGTAAAATACAGCTATCCTATGCTAGTCTCTCCAGACAGAGCAACCAATGAATCCAAGCAAGCCTCTCGCTTCCCTCTTGTGGATATTCCTTTCTAATCTGGGGCTAGAGGACATGTACTCCTTCAGAAAATGAACTGATTGGTATTTATAAAGGGTTGGGCAAGCCTGGAGACTGAGTGGGGAGGGGAGCATAGACAATAGCAAAGGCCAACCCATCTCAGCCATCCTGAGTCACTGAGGTTTCTAGGGAGGAAACAAAAGACACAGTGTACTGTCTGAAATCGCTCTGGAAGTGAAGGTGGAAGCAGAGATGAGCGGTTTTACGCCATTGCTTTCTGGATCCTTGTAGCTGTTTGGCCAGCAGTATTTAAGGCTGTTTCAATCAGCTTTGTGTAACTACTGGAACTTTATAATGAAGGCATGGGGGCTAGTCCTTGCTTAATAGCCAACTCGTTAGGGTACCCTGGTCCGGCATGTTAAACCTTGACTTCAAAAGCCTTTTCAAAACAACCGAGTAACCAAAGGCCCGTTAAGAACCATGGCCACTCTTGGTAATGATGTGACCAACTCATCCTAGAGCTCTAAGCTGTAACTCTGTTGAGAAGTGCCACATTCGGGACTGTGCTGTGCTGTGACTTTGCAGAGAGAGCTGCTTCTTGTCACCCCACCACATTCATAAGTCGGCCTCATGGGTTATATTGTCATCCATGATGAGAAAGCGGTCACATATGCTTTTGACTACTGCTACTGCTTAGTGCCCACTGTCACGACAAAACTCAGTGGTGTGAAATGCCCATTTTAGTGCCTGCTCCAAAGCTGCTGTGGGCATTTATACAGAGGGAGCAGAGCTTGCCTGTAGTCTGTACTTGTAGCCTTTGTTGGAAAGACTCAAAGGCTTAGGTGACTTGGTGTTTGGGCACTAGTGTCACCTAGAAACATCTTTACTTCCATCTGGTATTTGGTCCTGACTGTTGACTAGGACCTCATGTGACATGGGAAGGAAGCCCCTACCTACCCTGGCCACACCTTCATTGTCCTTCCATGTGGTCACTGCATGGGCTCTGACAGCTTCCTCACTAGAGAGCTCCTGGTGTTATGAATGAGGCAGAGTGTGTGACATTTTAATCCTTTGTCCTGGGAATCCATATGGCGCCACTTCAGTCACGCTGTCTAGATCGAGGCGTTCACCAAAGTCTTCCCCATTTTAAGGCCAGAGAATCAAGACCCCCTATGCTATGTGTAGAGCAGTCCTCATTGAACCACTAAAGGGGCACTGCCATCTGCACAGCCAGCATGCATGGCAAATTATAACAACTGATGCCAACTATAAGACTACAATAACCCCACATTCCTGCAATTAACAGAGTTGAGCATCACATTTTTTTTTTCTACTATACCACTGGATTCGGTTTGGTTACACTTTTACTAAGGATTTTTGCTTGTATTCTTAAAAATGATGTAAGTCTGTGTCTTACTTCTTATATATGGTCAGATTTTTGTATGTCAGTCTAAGAAAATAAATATTTTTTAAAAACAAGTTTTTGTGAGATTGCTGTACTTTGGGAATATTTGTTAGAATTTACTAATGAAACAATTTGAGCCTGGGGCTTTCTTTGTGGGAAATTTATTTCTTTTATAGGTATAGGATATTTAGATTTTATGTTTCTTGTGTCAACTTTGCTGATTTGCATCTTAAAGAACCTTCCCATTTCTTCTAAGTTGCTGAATATATCGGCATGAAAATGTTCATAATAGCCTTTCGTTAGTCTCTTGAACTTTTTAAATTTATAGTGATGACTTCTCTCATTCCTGATATGGGCAATTTGTGGAATCAATTCTGTTTCAATTTTATTGATATTTTCAAAGAACTAGCGTTGAGTGGGTCTAAGTTTTACTCCATGGTTTGGCTGTTTCCAATGGCATTCATTTTTCTTCTTGTCCTTTATCACTTTCTGCTCATTTTGTATTCACCTTGGTGTCTTCTAGCCCTTACTGAGATACACAGACTGCTGTGATGAAGACTTCTGTGCTGTTGTGGACTACACCCCTACACCCCCCCCCGCCACAACCCTGCCCCACTGCCACACCCTAACCCCAGCTCTGCTTGCTTTCTGAACACTCCCCCTGCCACACGCCTGCCACACTGCTACACCCCTGCCCCACTGCCACACCCCAACCCCAGCTCTGCTTCTTTTCTGAACACTGCTCCAGCTAGCGTGTCTTATAAATATTAAGTTATTTAGGAACTTGTCACTTTTCAGGTGTATTTTGATATTACTGGGTTTGTGATCATCACTGATTTTTTTCTTACCCATGTTCGGAGAATATATGATGTGTGACTTCAGTCATTACTAATTTACTTACTATGATGTATTGTGCCACATATGGAATTACCCGGGAACAATTTCCTATGTACTTAGAATGTACATTTTATAATTAGTCTGTATTTTATTTTATAAATCCCAATTAGATAAATATTGGTTCATAGTGTTCAGGTCATTTATAACGACACTGGTTCTCTGAAAGGCTGTTTTTCCTAGTTGTTGAGAGAAGATAGGTGGAATCATTAAAGGTCCAGATGTTTATATTCTGACAGTTTTTATATTTTACATAATATGTACAAAGAGATGTCATGTTAGGAGCATACATAAGAATTAACAATTATTATGTCCTCATGAAGAATAAACCCTTTGTCTTTACAAAATATTTCCGCTTATCTCTTGCAGTATTCATTGTCATGAAGTTTACACTGTGATTTATTCTAGTATATAGTCATCCCAATTTTGTTATTGATTGTTCTACTATGGCAAGCATTTTTCTATAAGTTTTTACCTTTAGCCTCTACATCTTTTTATTCAAAAGACCTTTTTATTAACTAATATATTTGAATCTCCCTTTTTTTATTTAGTCTAATATCTCTACTACAATATTATTTTATAATCATTCTATATTTAATGCTATTATATTACCTAGGGTTAAGTTATGGTATGGTATGAGCTTTTAAATATTATATATTCTTTTGTTTTCTTATGTTCATTATGTGGTTAAATGTATATATTCAAATATGTACAAATATTACAAAAGTTTGTTGCTACTTATACATAACATATAAATATATGATTAATATATAACTATTTAAAAATTGTATAATAGAACAGAAATATACATAAATTATCATATATACACATATGCATATGCTGATATATTTCACTTTATTGTGTTATAACTATACATGAATTATTGATAACTAGAAATAATTTTTATATAAAAAGATGTCATATATAAATACAAAGAGCAACATATAATCATATATTTGTACACTTAGGTATTCTGTTCTTTTCTTTCTGCCTTTGTTATTGTTCCTTTTTATTGATGTGTTCCAAGTGAGGTCACGGGTGTCCCAGCTGGCCGTAAACTTCAGATTCTTCTGCTTCTACTCTTGGAGTGCTAGGCTTACAGGCACAGCTCACCACGCCAGCTTCTCTCCTCTCTGGAAATGAGTTTTATTCAGCTTAGCTCCTTATGTGCCATATTCTTTGAGTGGTTTCTCTGTTGCTAGATATTTGTGTATCTAAACCCTCATGGTGTACGTCCTTACAGGCAATGCAGAGGACAGTAGGTCACCTGCCACCCGCTCCATGGCACCTGCCTCGTTAGCTTGCAGTTTGCTTCCACATATGTCATAAACCCCACAGTGCATTGTTTTAATTTTTCTTAAAAAAGTTAACTTAAAACTGAGACAAGCCCTATTTACACACATCTTTTCCCTTCTGGTGCCATTCACTCTTTGTAGATATTTAGCGTTCCATTTGAAACCGTTTTTCTCCAGCGAGATACTTTACCCTACAGAACAGTTTGACTGGCAGTGACTTTCCTCACTTTTTTTTGTCTGAAAACATTTTAAATTTGCCTTTCTGTGGAGGGATAGTTTCGCTGTAAACTTCTAGGTTTCTGTATTTTTTTAAAGTATTTAAAGAAACTATTCTAGTTTTATCTGGCCTCCATTACTTTTGATGAAAAGTCAGCCATCATTCTTAACCTTGATCCTGTAAGTTGACTTTTTGTTTCTTTGTTCTTACTGCTATTGCTTGTAAGATTCTGTAGTTAAGATTTGCTTTCAGCAATGTTATTATATTGCTTGGTATTATTTTGCTTCTTTGCTTGAGGTTAATTGAGGTTTTTGTATTGGTGTATTAACCATCTACAGATCTATCATTCACTAAGGCATTTCTTCCATACCACCCTTGCTCCAAGCTGTTTGGACAATTCACCTGCCTATCTGGCTCACCTTCTGGTTATCCCAGGTCATGTTTAGTGTACCTTCTCTTCTCTTGGTTTCAGTGGGTCCTGCTTCTATTCCTGTGTCTGCAAGTTCATCACAGATTTATTATTATTTGTTATGCAGTATGTGATCTTTCACATCCATTCACTGACTTTCAGAAGGGTAAGGGATGGGGAGGTAGCTCAGTAAATTGTTTTTTGTGCAAGCATGAAGATCGGAGTTCAAATCCCCAAGCATCACATGAGAGCTGATCACAGTCACACACATCTGTAATTCCAGTGCTCTATGGTAGATGAAAAGTAGAGAGACGAGAACACGTGGAATCTCACCATCCAGCAAACCATGTGTGCTTAGTTGCAAAACCAAGCTACCCTGCCTTAGACAAGGTAAATGACAAGGACTGAGCTAGTCTTCACATGTAGGCAGAGGTGTGTGAATGCCTGCACTCACATACATGAACAACCCTCCCACATGCAACATACGTGCATGCATTCACACATACATCATATATACATATACAAAATCAAACTAAATAAGTAAAATGTTTAAGTCGTATGTTTTTTAATTTTAGTGGTCTCATTTTTCTTAGAATTTTATTGTGTCTTAATTTTTATTTCCTTATTCATTGTATTCATGTTTTCCTTTAAATCTTTGATGTTTTGCATTGCTATTTTCAAGCCTATTTGGATAGTTCCATCATTTTTTTTACTTTACTCCTAAATATTAATCAGATTGTTTATTTTCTGAAGAGTCATAGTTTCCTGTCTCCAGATCCAGTAATATTTATCAGCTACAGATAGAATGAAAGTGCACTATGCCTTTGAAAACATTAATTTTGACTTTCCTTAAGAAGTGCTAAGGTGTTTTTTTTTTTTTAATCTGACAGTCATTTAATGCAGCAAAGTATCATTAGTTTTAGACTTTGAGAAAATAGGGTGGCTCACTCACTCTAGAACTAGTTTAGCTACAGAACAAGCCACACATTTTCCTAGGTTCCTAGTGTTAATCTCAGGCAAACAAGCAAGTTGTATGCTCTTGTAGGTTGAAACTCAAGAATCCAGAGCTTTACTGAAAGTCCAGTGATGCTGATTTTCTTTCCAGCCTGTGCCTCCTCCCCCGATCCCCAGCCCCATGCTTTGTCCAGCCCTGTGGAGCCCGTGTTAGACATGCCCATCTTGTTTTTTTAAGTCAATGATGAAGCCCTCTTTGTAGATTTCTGCATAGCTCTCTTCTTCACTGTTCTCCATTGCAAACCTAGCCTTACAGCTCTAGTGACCTCTGAGCCAGTGATGCTCAGCCAGCCGAGCTCTGCTTTTGTGTCTTCATCCTCTAGCTCTTGTCAATAGTCCTTGTAAAAACAAAACAAAACAGAAAACTAGAGATTGTCTCACCTTGTCCTAGAGGCATAGCATGTGTTCTTGACTGATAAACATCTGTCTTGTGCTCCTTAGAGCTTTGTAGTTGTATCAAGTTTGGTTTATCTACTGTTACTTGCTCTGCTGTGACCCTAATCAGAAACCTAGAGACAAAAGATTGTTAAAGTAGCTGGTTTATCCAGATTCATTACAGCTCAGTCAAACGATGATGCCTGCATTGTACCTAATGCACACGTATGTATGTTTTTAATGAGAGCAGTTGCTGCTCAGGTTTTTGCCTTTGGATCCCTGTAGTTCTCAGGTGGAAACTCAGAAGCATATCTGCCTCTTTGAGGTTTGTGCCCAAGTGCCACTGATAAGGCATTACCTTGTCAAGTAAGACGACCTCCTGCAGAATGGTTAAGAGGAGACCCAGACATTTGATAAAAGTTATTCCGATTCATGATTTAATTGTAAAGTAATCAAGACCATAAGAAGAAAATTCCACTGAAAAGACACACGGATTTCAAATTATAGGAACATGTGTTTGGCAAAGCATGCTTTAAGGACTGCCAAACCCCAGGCTTACAGGGTGGGGGAAATGCAGCGTGAGAGCCTCAGCAGTCCCAGCATGTTAACAGGCTTCCCTGTCCAGACATGACCCAAATCAACCTGCAGTAGTAGAGCGGTCTCCTGTCGGCAGGCTGGTGCGGAGCACACAGGTCTCTTCCAGTCCTTGGGCAATCAGATGATTTCAGAATCATCTGCACATTGAGTTTCCTTTCTTGTCTGTTAATAGGTGACTAAAGTTATTTTGAGGGAAAACTGGTTAGATTTTAAAAAAAATTGATTGTGCTACCAGGACAAAATAAGGTGTTGGGGTCACTCTGTCTTAACACTTATAGACGGCAGATGGCCACACTGTCACCCTCCAGCCATCTGGGGAATTTCAGGACTGATTCAGAGCCACAGCGACTGGCCTTCCTTAGGGTGCCGAGACTGCGTTTGAAAGTTTTGTTATTAGTCAACAGAAGCCAGTCTTTTTACCAGAGACTTCCTACAGGCCCAAGGAAAACTGGTGCTGGAAAACACGACTTTAGTATAAAACATATTCACTGATAAGCCAAGGCAAAAACAATATAAAAGAGTTTCTATAATATACAGAAAAGAACACGTGCAAGCGTGTGTATGTGTGCGTGTGTGCGCTACACATGTGTGTGGGGTTCAGATGGTAACTCTTGAATCAGCTCTCACTTGCCACCTGTGGGATCTGGGCTTTAATCTGAAGTCATCAGGCCCAGCATGGGCAAGTGCCTCTTCTCACTGAGCCATCTCACTAGCCCAGTAATATAAAGCTTAAATCGGGAGTTTAACATGTATTTTAAATTATGTTAACATGTTATTATGGTCATTATGGGTCTTGATTAGTGATGGAAAGTTGCTTAGGAGTTATCCCTTAAGAACCTATTTTTCATGTAAGTCCTATATTTTTGTGTGTGGATTTTATGAAAAGTGGTTCACTTCAGGGTTCACTGTTTCTAGTTGAGTTACACTATGGATGTCTCTGAGGTCCAACAGTTTGTCAAGTCTCTGCAGAATCCCGTTTGAAGACATCTATTGAACGGAGTAATCATGTCATAACAGAATCTTGAGTTTTCTTTAATTTTTCGTCTGAGAGGGTTTATGCCTCATTTTCTAGGGAGGTCAGGTACTCATCTACTCTGGAGGGTTTTAAGTTCATTGTCACCTCACTTCCTTGTGAGATTTTCCTTGTAGGGTCATTCTGGCCATCACTGACCCTGCTGGCTCTTCAGAGCCATGACCTGCCAAATAAGCTCTCAGCTCACAGGCAGCAAAGCCCATGTCCCCCCAAGTGGCTCTAGATACCAATGACAGGAGGCTGAAAGAAAGTGTCAGTGCCTTTCTCTGTCACACCGCTCTTGGTGCTTCTCTTCCTATACTCCGTCCCTCCCCTAACCGCCTTGCAATGTCTCCTTATATGGCTCTGAGCTGGCTCCAAGTTCATCTTCTCAGAGGAATTACATGACATGCATAAATTATGAAACATTTTTGCAAATTAAGTTTTAATTAAAACCACCAGAGCCTCAGACTGGATGCCGTCACAATGTTGAAAAGCAACACCGGGAGGGTGGGAGTTCAGGAGGAGGTCCGGGTGGGTTCACATCCTCTGCAGATCTTTCTAGAAGAAAAGCTGCAGAAGAGCACTCCCCTGCCTTAATCAGTCCAGCTACCTCATGTCTGCATGCCTCCAAGCCAAGACTGGACACGTGAATTAGAGAAAACACCAACCCATCTCAGCAGAAGTTTTATCTGGAGTTTGCCACATTTCTAGTCGGTTTTGCCAACCTGTGTCCCCATGAGAACCGGTAGACCTGCTGCTTGCCCATGTTGTCAGAACTACAATTCAGATGGCTTTCAGCAGGATGACCACCCAAAGAAGGCTGAAGAATGGTGGTTTTAATTGGAACCTTACTTTTCCAATACAATGCAGAGTTCAAGCTTGCCGAGAAGTGACTTCTTCTTGTGAGAAATATTAGAATGTTATAACGAGCAAACTGTCTAGGGCTTTCCCCCTGCTGATAGTCTAAGCTATATGTAATGTGAGAATTGTTCTGCTCTGCCCATTAATAATCCACATTTTCCAGCATCCCCAAAAATGTCTTCCATCAAGTGGATAATTTATGCAGGCTTGTCTTTCGTCTAGGCAGGGTTTCATGACCAGAGCAAAACCCCAGATCATTTCATCTGAGACTTGTTTGACAAACCTGACCTTTTGTCATCAGTCTCCTCCCTTCCACTGACTCCCCTGCTGCTGCTCTGGGATGGGGAGGGCAGGGCTGTAGTCTCTGCAGGCCTGCCCCAGAGCTAGCCAGCCCCTCAACAACCCCGAAGGTTTCATTCCCTGTCTTTAACTCATTCAGAACACAAGGAAGGCCCATTCAGCTAATCTGTATTTCGATGTACTGCAAGATGTCTTTTTAAAAAAGACGATACATTGTTGGCACGGGAGCAGTGAAACAAACATCAAAGAGAGAGGATTTTAGTGGTACAGTTTTCCTGAAAGCACTTGGACTAAAACACACTGTGCCTTTTAGCCAATAATTCAAGTTCTTGAGAGACTGAGCCTGTATATAACAACTTAAGGAAAGGATTATTACAGTGTCCTTCATGTTAGTGACAGGACAGAACCAGCCTGGATAACTAACATTAGAAGTTCAGTAAGTAAATTTTTATGTGTTGAAATAACTTAAGCATCATGTTATTATTTCACATGTTAATTAAGATCAACCATGGATATTAGCAACATAGATGGCTTTAAATATGGTTTCCCTCTTATCTTTCAATCTGTTTTATGTGTGGGTGTTGTTGTTGTTATTGGTGGTGGTGGTGTGTATGTGTGTGTGAGTGTGTGTGTTTGATTGTTGCTGTTGTTGGTGGTGTGTGTGTGGTTGGTGATAGTGGGGCGTGTGTGTGTGTGATGTGTCTATATGTGTGGTGGTGGTAGTGTGTGTGTTTGTGTATGTATAATGGTGATGGTGGTGATAGTGTGTGTGTGTGTGTGTGTGTGTGTGTGTGTGTGTGTGTGTGTGTTTGAGTGTTTTCTTCAATTGTTCTCTACCTTGTTTTTTGAGAAGGGTCTCTCACTGAGGCTGGAGTTTAGGGACTCGGCTAGACTAGCCAGCCCGCAAACTCAAGGGCTTCTTGTGTCCTTTGTTCCCTAGTGCTGGGATCACAAGCACTTCACCGGTGGAGCCACCCTCCTGGCGTCATATCTGCTTTTCTACAATGAACATGCAGTACTTGTCTGATTCTTAAAGCCACTCTTAATATGTGTGTTTATGTATATATACAAACATGTATATTATATTACAGAGGTCTTTCTGTCCATTTTGTATTTAAACATACTGTTAGAAAAACTAATTGCCATCTGTACCATAAACTTGATGTTGAAAATTAGTAAATTATATTTGGTTTGGTAATGTAATACCTGAGCTAAAAAAGGCAAAAAATATTTGGAATAGAGACCATTTTCCCCTTTAGTCTTTCCAGCAGAGGTTGATGTAATCAATAGGAATCAGGGTGGAAATTGAGTAATGTTAAAATAAAATTGTTAGCCATAGCGGTGCACTTGTTTAATCCTGTTTCTGTTTTCACTTCCCTCTCTGCGGTGCTATCTGTTCCACTGCTTGCATTTTCTTCTTTCTCCTTCATCGCTACTGCAGGACAAGGACTGATGTAAAACTGACACCGAAAAATGCCAGTTCAAGTAGGGACTCTAGAATGAGCAACAGGGTACCAACTGCATGAATATGGAGAGGAGATCTGGGATGGAGAGAGCAGACCACTGCCAGAGAAGTTCCTTCTATCTCTGACTTAGCCAGCATCACATTAAGGCAAGGATACCTTCCAGGCATTAGGACGATGAAATACCCTGTGTATTTGAAAGGAAATTACATGCAAAGTATGGGAATCTTTTAAGGAAATCACTCTTATATATATTTGAGGCTGAAAAGTTAGTGTAAATATTTGGATTTGTAAGTGATCTGCACTTTGATTTTCCAGCCACCCGAATCCAGATAACCACACAAAAATTATATTAATTATAACACTGTTTGGCCAATGGCTTAGGCGTAATTCCTAGCTAGCTCTTATATCTTAAATTAACCAATTTCTATTAATCTATATATCACCACAAGGCTGTGGCCTACAGGTAAGGATCTGATGTCTTTCTCCTTTGTCAGCTACATGGCATTTGCCTGACTCTGCCTTCTTTCTCCCTGCATTCATTTAGTTTTCCCACCTACCTATATTCTTCCCTGACACAGGCTAAAGCAACTTCTTTATTAACCAATGGTAGTAAAACATATTCACAGTGTGCAGAGAGGAACCCCACATCCTGAATGATCCACTCTATGTGTTTAAGGAAAATCAAGCCCCAGTTTGCTATGGTCTGTACCTAGAGGTGGCTAACTACAAGGTTCCACTGATGAAAACCCAGGTTTCTCAGCCCTGCCAAGTGGAGGGTGTGGGGCTCATGGACCCTGCAGTTCTACATTTTCTTGTCGTATGCCTGCCTTCCCAGTTTTGGTTTTTCTTTCAGTCCTGTTTGGTACTCTCTCTCTCCCTAGCTGTTCATATTTTCAGACTCTAGTTTAGAGAAGAAAGGGATCCCAAGAGGACAGAAGGAGCTATTTTCCTATAGAATGCTGGATGGGATGAGGTTAGATCACATTTTCATCTGAACCAAGAGCCTGAGGGATGTGTCAGGATAACCAGTGGAAGTCTGGTCCCTGTCCATTGGATGCTGGCTCAGGGATGGAGACAATGTGACTGAAAGGAGCTGGATGCTGAGCACAAAGAAGGATGTCCACTGTAGGAATCACTCTCTAACTGATGTCTGTTCAAGTGCTATTGCTTCATTAACTGCTCACATCTGATAATGAAGTGATGGTCTCTGATGCCATGGATACCAAACCTGTACATTTATCCGACACAATGCCTCAATGGTTGTGACCTCTCATACTGTGGGTTGGCATCTTGAGATGTTTGGATGCTACAATATCAAGGTGTAAAAGGAGCAACTATTATGGGCTATTGGCCTTTGTAGAGTGCAGCGCACAATGCTTGTCTATGCTCTATGCGCTACCATACAGTTCGTGAGCTTCGGGCAAGGGGCTGAAGATTGAAACAAACAAAAACACGCAGACAGAGACACGGACCTCTAGTCACTGGTAAGAAGCCCTTTATTCAATAGCACCATGGAGGCTTATATACCCAACAGTCAGGTGGGCCAACAGGTGAAAACCTTATCCTCTGATCCTCAAGGCAAGGCAACACGTGCTCACGAAGCAGAGCTGGTAAACAATTTTGACAC